>JAQFVV010012454.1:4379206-4901550 GCA_028023455.1 Epiperipatus broadwayi
GAAGTAATAAAAACAATTTATAAATGGGAAGTGTGATTTTAATACAAATTAAACAAGAATATCAACTAGTGTTAATATTAACTTGCTAAAGTCATTGACTTTATTTAGAAAAGCTAAATGTTTTGCAAAAAATAATACTCTCATTTTATGTTCTACTGAACATCAAACTAATTATTAATGCAGCTCTTACAATTGTTATAAAATTCAAAGAAAGTAGCAAAACAAAAGAAAACTTAAATGGTTGACAAATTTAATTGTATATATAGTTTCATTTATAATAATGTTTCTTTATTTTTCATTTAATGTGATGGAAAAACAGTATGAGTTACTGCCAGGTATATCATTTTATAAAATATTTAATCAGCTCTTGAGTAATGAGTGCAATGTTTTTGTAATATTTATAATTACACTTTTTTTATTAGTGTAAAATATACCTTTTTTTAAAGATTTTACATTTCAAATAAATAACAGCGAAACAATATGATTGTTTATAGGCAATACAATTGTTTATAGGCAATTGATTGTTGATTCTGAGAAATAAATACAATAGACATAGTGGTGTTACAATGCCTTTAAAATTCATTTCATAGTAATATATTATGACATTGAGTTGGCCTAAATCTAAAGATATTATTGCAATTTTTGAAAGGTTCTATTTTAACACTAGTAATTCTATATTCTATTTTTCATTTTTTGTTCCTAGATAGCAGAAGTAACTAAAAAAGGTATGAATGCTCTATATGATAGTGCCACAAATTATTATTTATGTTATGTCGAGGAAATAACATGTAAAAAAAAATTTTTTAAATAATACTTTTATGTAAATAGCTGACTAAAAAGTAGAAAAATAATAAAGTAATCTGACCGAAAAACATGTTGTGTTTGTTTCATAAAAGCATTTGAGCCTTTGTTGATTTTTATGGGCTCAAATACTTTTATGAAATGGCACATGTTTTTTAGTCAGCCATTTACATAAAAGCATTATTTAAAAAAAAAATTACATATTATTTTTTTACTTTTTAGATATATTTACATACTATTTTAAAAAATTGTTAAAATTACAAAATATCTTACAAAAATTATAATTAGTGTCAATCGTTGTTAGCCGAGAGATCATCGCAGCCACCTTGCAAGCAAGTAGTTGGTTGCAGATGGTTGGGGGTTCACGTCCCGGCCTATGCTATGACATATGGAAAAAAAATATAATTGGTCAAGCACTGGTGGTCAAAAGGTCAGCAACAGCTGCTTTACAAACAGTTGTCCCAGGTTAGCGGGTTTGCTTCCCGGCTGATGCTATGACACATGATGAAAAAAAATTATAATTGAATAATAAGACACGAAATTAAGAAATACACCCTCTAACAACTGAATTCTAAATTTAAATATCATATGATCATCTAGTATATGAAATATTTATGTATTGACTTATTAATTAATTAAGTATGAGTAAAATCAATATTAAAATTTTATTCTACAAACAATATTTTTATTGGCTCAGCTGCTAAGGAGTTTTCGTGGAAAGTGTAAGGTTACCAGTTTGAATTGTAAATAAGAATGATTTTTTTTTTCATTGTTAATTTAAAAATGTGGATATACCAATAGACAAACACAGATAGGAAATATTAATATAAAAGCATTTTAAAAAAGTGGCTTTTTGTTTTTCTATAGTTAGTTTTTAATTAAAAAACAAACATATTGGCAATTTGAAATGTAATACATTTATCAATACAAAATACATTTTACATGTAATATTCAAAATATGTTTTTGAAGCATTTAAATATATGTTGCAGAGAATTTTTCTACTTGAATAAAAATAATAATTTTATTTTTCTACAAAGTCTGAATTATTCAGACTGAAAGTTGCATGATAGTAAAATTTGAAAATTTTTAAAGACTCCAATTAATTATTTTCTAAAATTAATTCCAGAAAATAATATTATTACTCTTATTATAACATTAAAAAAAATTAGTTGGCAATTTGTGCTAATAATTATCCATAATATGCGTATGTATGAATGTGCATGCATATAAGTTATGCTCATGCATACAGCATTAATGAACATTCAAACTTTAATGTATCAATATTACTTTTAATTTACATTTACAAATAAATTATTGCATATTCTATTCATTTTGTTTAATTAAAAAAAAGGTAACTCTTCAGATATCATTAAAGACATGTGTTATGCATAAAATATATACAAGCATTTTCACTTACATAAATTATCATAAACAAGACATTTTATATATCATTTCAATTATAATTTTATGAAGAATGTAATGAAGCAGTTATTAGAGGGGGTATGAACTTAGAATTCAAACTCCCTATCAGTTATCCAACATATCCAATATAATCAAAACACATGACCACATACTTGCAAAAAAAAAATCTCCAATATATGTATTTCATGCTAAACCAGCACTCATCAGTTGGTCCAGATCATCACATATATAATCAGTGATTGGTTTATATTAAGATAGCAAATCTACATACTTTAATGAAAAGGTTTCAATCCTCACCACTCTCCAATTCTTTAGCCATCCATATCACTGAAAATCTGATGATGGAATGCCCAAAACCCTTGATGATGTCAATACTACAGTCATAACCATATTGATCTTAAGCCAATCTGATCCTTCATATTTAGGACTTTATATGTCTATTTAAATATACAATAGAGGGATGGATAAAATACAAGCTGAATATGTAATACTGAAATACAAGTATAATGTATATACTTAACCTAGATGTAATTAAAGGGGATTTGAACCCAGACTTTCAAACAAAGTAGAGAAGAGTGAAGCCTCTCTATTAAAGTGTATAGATGTGCTATCTTTACCGCTTAATTGCTGATTATTTTATTGGCTGTATGAGGTAAAAGCCTAATGTTTTAATTGATTAATTCACAAAGTGAAGTGTCAAAATACAAATTCAGTGATCAAAATATATTCATCTTTTAATACTATATTCACTTTAGTTTTGTTTGTAAAAAGTATATTAATAATTTGTCAAATTATGTAAGTGAACGAAAGTTTTTTCAAAAATGAATTTCTCTTTATAATTGTCAAATTATTTGCGAGCGGAGAAATGTTAAACAATATTTTTGACCAACGAAAACATTTTGGATGACAACATGATTTGTTTACATTGCAGAAAAAGCAAATAATTTTTGTTAAAATCTTAACTATTTTTCTAAAATAATTTTGTTTTAGCATATTTCATCAAAATAATTTGTAATTTGTCAAAAAATACGTTTAAAATGGCCTAAAACATTCGTTTATCATTTTCAAAATGAAACAAAAGCATATCGTAACTTTTTCAGTAATTGACAGCCATTTCTTTTGTTGTCAAAATGTGACAGCCAATAAGATCTTAGAAGAGACATCCTATTTCTTTTGTTAAAGTCTCAAGGCCATTTTTATTGATTTTTTTACTTGTAAAATAATTCAAGAGAGGGCAGCATCTTACAGAACTTTTTCTAAATTTTCAAATGATTATAAAATCTTTACCGTACCATTAAAAGTGACGGGATTTGAATGGTCAGAAGCGGCGTGAAATCGCCACGTTTGTAACCGTGACTAGCAATCATTAAGTTAATATAAAGTGAACACTGTGTGGGAGATGATGATCCAAACCAAATGTTGAGTGCATGTTCAGCAGATTATTTATCTTTTTCAAATGCATGTGGTCACGTGTATCGGTTATATTAGATAGAGTGATAACTGTAAGGAGTTCGAAAGTCTGGGATCAATTCCTCTTTAATTACATCTAGGTTAAGTATATACACTATATTTGTATTTCAATATTGAAGTAATTATTAAAATGTTAATTTTTAAGCTCATCAATTAAATTCATAATTTATGAATATATATAAATTTAATAATTTTTCAAACATGTAAATTCTTTGTTTTATTTTATAATAACTGTATTTTCTCAACTTTATTGTGTTTGATGGGTTACTAACATTATGACAACATATAATAGTTTATCTTTGTATCATGTGATCTGAAATGATTGTGAAAATTGCCTTTTGAATCACATGGCTGTCCAATTAATTAACAAGTTAATTACCCCTCTCCCCCAACTATTGAAAATATATTAAAGGATAACTAGATTAAAATTTTTTAACTGCAATCTTGTTTCAAACTGTATTCTTATATAATGTTAACTACTATTAGAAATGCAATTTAAGGTCTAAGTAAACATGATTTATTAATTTATTGAATAAGTAATTTTTTTTATTGTTTAACTATCATTACTGGGTTCATTTGTAATAACACATAAAAAAAAATCAAGTCAGATGTCACATGACCTAATTTAATAAGATTGTATTTACAAATGTTATATATAGAGTTCACAAAGAAAGCTCTTAACAAGCTTTGTAGAATATCCTCAATCCCCGACTGGTTTCTGCTATTGGCATCGTCAGTGAGGTACCAGAAAGACATATGGATATCTGAAATTTTCAGATTTTCTATTCAACAGTTTTATACATAAGATAGAGTGCTGGTCTTGTCCTGGTATTTTTAATCTAATGCTTGAATAACCTGGCACCTCACTGATGAAGCCAATAGCAGAAACTGGTCTGGGGTTGAGGATATTCTGCAAAGCTTGTTAAGAGCTTATTTTGCGATGTCTATATATAACATAAATAATATATTATATTTAAGTAATTAGATGTAAATAATAAATAACTCAGATTATATGTAACTGTACAGGAATTAATTGACATTTCCAATGAGTTATACAACATAAATAAACTCTTCAAAAGACAGATTATACCACTTATCTCTTAGCATTTATTCTTATATATGCTTAGTTTATTTATTTAATTTTAAATGCAAGAGTGAATTCAATATATTTATTATATATATATTTGTAGAATTACGTAACTAAACTAAGTATATATAAGAACAAATGCTAAGACATTACATGGGATCATTAATCTTTTGAAGAGTTTATTTACATTATATAACGCATTGGAAATTTCAGTTACTTTTGTTCACTTAAATAATTAGATATAACACAAAGATATTCTCTAGTTTGAAAGATTATCAATAAACTGTCAATTGGTACTATATTTTCTAAAATATAGGTGAAATTTACTTCATTTAAGACTAAAATCACTTTTATTTAATTAATTTATATATCATTTATAAATATTTTTATTTTATTTTTCAGTATTTAAATGATATTCAATTATTTTCTTAAATATTAAACATGGAAATTGAATTTATTACAAAATAAATAATAAATTATTATACTACCAAAAGAAAAATAATCAAATGTTCTAAATAAGATAAAATATATATACAATGGAAGCATGGATTATACTGTATCTAATCACATGATTTGAATTATATGCTATCCAAAGAAAATTGTAAATAAACAAACAAAAAAGATCATTAAAATCCACAAATTTTATGATATTCAAGCAGCTATTTTCCTTTTCTGAATGTCATGTGATTATGTTAAAAAAAAGATAAATAAATTTGAAATTACACTAGAGGTGCAGTATTTTGCATAATAAAATATTTCTAAGAGAAATACTAAATGTTTTGCAAAATTTTAAAACATACTTAAAGTTAAATATAATTAAAAAAATCACAATTTCTTAATAAAGAGACTAGTTTACTATTTCTATAAAAAAACAAGTTATTGAAAAAAATGTATCATCCAGAACATATTTACTTAGTAGCCACAAAAGCAAACCATTTCCCTATTTATTTTTAAAACGTGGTTATTTCTCTTATTATTGCTTCTAGTGAGTGAATGAGTGACCATACATTCATTAAAATATATATAACTGTGATCCCTAAATTTATTGTTAATAACTAGTTGTTATTATTATTTTTTAAAAATGTTTATATTATAATCTTAATTTATATATGCATGCTATACATATAAAGTGTTTGCTATATATATTGTTTTGAAAAGTACTGAACACTTAGAGTTTAATAAATGATATATATTCTGTTCAATTGTTTATCAACAAAACGAGCTATTATAGCTATATACATTTGTATGTGAGGGGACCTTGGAACAAAATATATCATAGTTCATGGTTCCAGGAAATTCAATTTCATAACTGTTAAGAAAATGAAGCAAAACAGATAATGAAATACTGCTAAATATATATGAGATATGAAAAATTTTAGTACAAAGAGTAAATATATTTCTAATCTTGACTATAAAGTTGGCACAAAGATATGAACTTCTGCTAAACGTTGATCTTTCACAATCAGAAAAATCTTGGCAAAATTAATGGGTTTTTACTATGTCAAAAAAAAAAGAAAAAGAAAACTTGTATGAATCTATTTTAAAATTTAAAAAAAAAAAGTCATTAATAACATCAAGCACAAAATAACAGAGTTTATGCATAAAAAATTTATTGCTAAAACAATTGCAATGAAACATTTTTTTGATGAATAAAATTATTTCTATCCATGCATTTCCCTATTATCTGTTCAGATTGTCTCCTTTATCTCTCATTTGATGGTTATTCATTTTTGTCTAAATATATATATAAGTACAATTTCAATAGAACTTAAATGCAAGTTGTTCATCACTATCACTTACCTATATTACTTTTAATCTACAGGGATGTTCTTTAACACTAAAATATTATTTAAATATAAAACTGTACCTCTCCCATTCTCATTTGAGATTGAAAAAAAGGTACATGAGTGAGAGAACAAACATGTATTTCTAACATCATTAAAATATTAAGGTAATGAAATGAAACTGAGAGGACCATATTGTTAGGAGAGAAGTGAAGTTTTAAACCAAATTCCAAAAGATTATAAAAGACCTACAAACATACCACATGAGATGGATGGATGAAATAATGAAGGCTGCTAGTGTTATGTGGGGAAGCTATAGATCAGAGAAATTGGGTTAAACTTAAAGAATTCATCCTGCAATGGATCAATATGGCCAAAACATATATATGTATATATGTAAAATCAAGTTATATATCACATGACTTATATAGCTGGAAACAAGCTATTTTATAATGATAAATGCTACAAGAGAACACATTCAAAATCTTTATCTAGGATTGTCCCCATCTCCATGCTAGTTTCGAGATATGGCTCTCTTCAATGAGGAACTAGGGCACCAGATTCAAAATACTAATTCAAGCTAAACATTTATCTCTTAAGAAGATGTGAAATTTTCAGATATCTACGTCTTTAAAGTAAGCTCTCCAACTAAAATAATCATATGTGCCTGAACTAAATTCAGATACACCATATATTAATAGGCTTAGCAATTGAATTTAGCCAAAGTCCCAACAGCCAAATAATAATAGTAAATAAATAACAATAGTAATAAAATCAAGTCATATATCACATGACTTATATAGCTCGCATTTACCAATATGTAAATTTTATTACTATTATTATTTGGCTGTTGGGGCTTTGGCTAAATTAAATTGCTAAGCCTATTAATATATGGTGTATCTGAATTTAGTTCAGGCCCATATAATTATTTTAGTTGGAGAGCTGAATTTAAAGACATGTAGATATCTGAAAATTTCAGATCTTCTTAAGTTAAGTATTTGATAAATGCTTAGCTTGAGTTGGTGTTTTGAATCTGGTGTCATAGCTCCTCACTGATGAGAGTTATAACTCAAAACTGGCCTGGGAATAGGAACAATCCTAGATAAAGATTTCGAATGTATTCTCTTGTAGCATTTATCATAAAAAAAGCTTCTTTAGAGCTATTAGAAAGCTCTTTATTATATTAATATTAGTAATGTAAACACTGTAAATAGTTATTATATCTCAGGTATCACTAATGTCATTAAGATATATGAACAGTGTTAATAAAATAAAAGTATTTTAAGTAATGTTTTGCAAATGAAAACAACTACTGTATTTATAGAATTGACAATATATATATAAAAGCCTTGTGCTACAGTGCATGAGACTCTTTCTGCTGTATTCCATGATGGTTGTGGTTCATTAATCATTAATAATTGCATATACTAGTTTATACTATAACAAGTGATTCTTATACAAACTACACTATCACATATACTTTTTAGAACAAAGTCATTAACATACAATGAAACAAATGTTATAATAAATATGGAGTAATTCTACTCCTGAAATGGCATACCTATGTTTGCAACATTTTTGGAACCTTCCTGCTATTATTGCACTTCCAGATATAATTTTTATTTTGGTTTGTAATGTTCATTTAACAATTTTAGTTCAATTATTTGTTTGATTATAAGTATATATTGTGCTGTATATACATAAACAAATAACATCAATTCACAATTAAATAATTAGTCATAATTAAAATTAAAAATTCCTTACCAATGTTTTTCCTGCCAAGGTGGAATTCTCAATTACAAAATATTGTAAAAATAAATATATTTTAATATACTTTCCTATAATTCTAACTCACATTCCAATCAATTTTAATATCAAAAGAACTTTATAATTGGAATGTGACAGAATTATGGCAACACAGGTTGGTATGCATTTGTTTTGTGTTTGTATTATTTTGCACTTGAAAAGTTGGTATGGGAATCATTAATAGTGATTTTTTAAAATTTTAATTTTGATAGGTTATTTAATTGTGAATTGGTGTGTTTAATTAATTACATCAACTAGTTTAACTTTTGCCATTGGTATATAATTTAAGCCAGGAGTCTGCAAATAGAGAGAGAAAACGAATTAACATAGATATTAAACAAAATTGCTTATGGAAAATGTGATTACATTTTTCTTGTTTGAATGTTTTTGTGCTTGATGGTAACTTTACTCTAAGCTATGAGTCTATAATGGATTACTTCTGAATTGATATATTCAAAGTAAGTTAGAATAAACAGATTCTGTAATAAACAACGATCATGACCATATACATTTGTTCTAGCGTATCCTATTGTGTATGCCAAAGCCAACCAAAAAAGGTTGTTAAACCTTTGATAATAGTTCAGCAGTTGTTTGATTTATTTGAAGAGTACAAAATTTTAAAAGATAATGGATTATAGTGTGATAAATTTCATACATGATTCATTCAGTTGTAGACAAATCATCATAAAGTACCACAGAAGAGATCATATAGTCTTCAGTTTTTCATTCTATTGAAATAGCTGGTGTAATAACTAAGCTTGTTCTGTCTAAAGTAGATATGGGTGTGCATGTGGATGTGCTTTTAAAAGCACTTAAATTTAAGTTCAATTTTGGTTTGCAAAATTTGTCAATATAAGCTTGAAATATTTGAAATTTTTATACATTGCCATAAATATAATTACTTAAATCGTCTTTACGATTGTCATGACTTAACACATTAGTAGCATGTCAGACTGAACTTCGAAGATTTGTGGACCAATTCACAACTAAGCAAAAGGAAAAAATCTCTGATTAATGGAATAAGTTCTATGATCAAACTGCTACTTCGGTGCTCAAATCAAATATGTTCTTCAAACCAATTAACCATGCAATTATTTTTAAATTTACTTATCTTGTTTTAATTAATTATTTTTATTCTATGAGATTCCTAGTGGTATGTTTGAAAGTTGCTTATCTTAACACAATATAAATAGTAACTTTATAAAGTGTGTAAATAGAGAGATTTAAACTCAGAATTTTTCAGTCTTTTCATCCTTCTCTCTATCTCAAGCAAATGATACACATGATCACACACATGCAAAAAAGATACATAATCCCCAATAAATATATGTCATGCAGAACCAGCACTCATCAGTTGGGCTGGATCATAATCTCACATATATATAGAATCAGTGCTTGATTTATATTAAAGATAGCAATTCCTCAACTTGAATGGATCGGCTTCAATCTTTCCAACTATTCGACCATCCATTTCATTCAAAAACTGACAGTTAAATAGCAGGAAGGACGAGAAGATTGAAGTCTGTCCATTAAAGTTTGAGGAGATGCTGACTTAATATAAACTGAGCACTGATTATATGTGTGTGTGGTAGATTATGATCTGGTCCAAAATACATATGTTGGGGATCATGTATCCTTTTGCATCTGTGGTGTGTGTTTGGGTTGTTTGAGATATGGTGGAGGATGAATAGACTAAAAAATCCTGAGTTCATATCCTTCTATTTACATATATAGAAAACCTTCAGTATAAGCAAATGGCATATTGCCTTAGAATTACATGTTGCTTAGGAAGTTCAGCCCATGCCTCCCTATTAATATATATGTAATATCTGATAATATCAGGGGTTAGATTGATGTAATGCCTACACCGGTATGACTATAATGTCAAATCCAACAAAGGCTTTGAGTGTTCCATTATCAGTTTTTTAATGAAATGAATGGTTGAATAGTTGGAAGAGTGAGAAGACTGAAGCCTGTCCATTAAAGTTTGAGGAATTGCTATCTTAATATAAACCGAGCACTGATTGTATATATGTGTGAGAAATTATGATCTGACTCAACTAATGATGACTGTTTCTGCATGAACTATGTATATTGGGGAGCATATATCTTTTTGCATGTGTGTGGTCATGTAGTTGTTTGAGATAAAGTGGAGGATGAATAAACTAAAAATCCTGAGTTCAAATCCCAAAACATTCGGTATAAGCAAATCACACACTGTCTTAGAATTTCTTACAATGTTTGGGAAATCATCAGGGATAAATATGAATATTACAAACAGAATGAAGTTCTGAAAACAAAATGAGCTCAGGAAAATATAGTTGAAGCACATATAATTTAAAAACAGTGATAAAATCGGTCTTAAGTAAATAATCATTAACTCTATAATTACACTTTTAAAAAAGTATCTCCTCACTTTCATTAAAAAAAAAAAAAACTTTTGTTAGTTGATTTAGGACACATTCTTTATTTGTTTTTATTATTATAGTTACTTACTAGCTGTTATAAATAGATCATTCTTTCTATTTCTTCACCCCAAATTATTATATATTTATTATAGCGCCGTGTTTCAAAGAATAAAAGATTTTACTTTTACTTAATGACTTTCCTAAACATTATTTGTCCCTCTCCATACCCAAATAGGTGGGGTGATAGACAACGACAAGTTGTAAACAAATAAATACCTAAAAACTAACATATTTCTAATTATAAAAGACTTGAACTCAGACTTTCAAACTCCCCACAGCTATCCAATCCATCTTATGCAACTGATTGATACACATGACCACATAAATATGAAAAAGATAAATGATCTCCAATATATGTATTTCATGCTGAATCAGCACTCATCAGTTAGTCAAGATCATCATCTCCCGCACACATATATAAGCATTGTTCTGTTTATATTAAAAGCAAATCTTCAAACTTTAATGGACAAGCTTCAATCTTCTCCACTCTCCAACTCTTCAGCCATCCATATCTTTGAAAATCCAAGAATGAAATGCTCAAAGCCTTGTTAACCCTAATATTATTGTCAAAACCATGTTGATTTTAAGTCGGTCTGATCTTTCACACACAGGACCTTAATATGTTCATTTAATTTAATTAAGTTATTACAAAGCAGAGATGTTTGCCCATCCCTTGTATATGTATTAAATAAATTATGTCCTGTACATGAGGGATCAGATTGACTTTAGGTCAACATGGGTGTGACAAGAATCTCAGCCTCAGAGTCGCCTTTGACCGTTCCATCATCAGATTTTCAATTGGATAGATGGATGAAGAGTTGGAGTGTAGAGTGGATTGAAGCCTGTCCATTCAAGTATGAGGATTGGCTATCTTAATATATATCTGAACACTTATAGCATATATGTGTGGAGATGATAATCTGGACTAACTGATGATTGCTGGTTTAGCATGAAATACGTATATTGGTGATTGTTTATCTTTTTGACATATATGTGTTCGGGTGTATCAGTAATATGAGATAGATTAGTGAGTGGTGGGTTGTGTGAAAGTCTGTGCTCATATACCTTATATATTAATTAAGTTTAGTATAGAAAATATACATGTATTTAAATATTACATATAATGGACAAATTAGGGTCCTATGTGTGAGGAATCAGACTGACTTACGGTCAACATGGCTATGACAATAAAATTGGCATCAACAAGGGCTTTGAGCATTTCATCCTCGGATTTTCAACAATATGGATGGCTGAGGTATTGAAGAGTGGAGAAGATTGAAGCTTGTCCATTAAAGTTTGAAGATTTGCTATCTTAATATAAACTGAGCAGTGATTGTATATGTGTGTGGAAAATGGTGTTCAGGACCATCCGATGAGTGCTGGTTCAGCACGAAAGACGAATACTGGAGATCATTTATATTTTTCACATATATGTGGTCACGTGTGTCAGTTGTATAAGATGGGATGGATACCTGTGGGGAGTTTGAAAGTCTGAATTCAAACTCCTTAACATTAAGTTTAGTATACATTTATTTAAATAAACATATTTCTAGTCATTTCATTATGAATGAATGAATGATAAAAGCAAATTATTAAGTATAAATGATTATATTGGTTATTAAATAAAGTTAAGGACAAGTTTAAAAAGAAACACTTATGGTATACTTTATTATATATAATAGTAATACTAAAATAAATTTGTACTGCTATTGAAACCTGAATAAAATTTTACTATAAATAAATAATCTTGTCAGAAGAATATTTTAAACGGTGCAGTTTAAAAAAGATCAAACAGGTTTGACAGGTATTATCACTTACAGTCAAACATTGAACAAATAATATATTGCGAGGAAAAAAAAACTTGTATATGCTGATTTGTAAATAAATATATGCTCTTTCTATTTATAGATACTTACATTTTTAAAATTCATAAAAACATTTTTTTTCACCGTGTGAAAACCTCCCTCTGAAGGCAGTTAGGATAATTAGGCAATACATAATTGAGAACTAATGATGGCATCTAATCATCATCAGTAATAATTTGCCATTGCTTGCTACTCTCAAAATACTAATGTTGCATTTTAGTTTTCGATCTTCATCCTATTCATGACGAGATCTTTCGCCATTACGACGCATTATAAACACATTCATTTTAAATAATAATGAATTCTCAAGATTTTAAACAAAACAGAATATGAAAAATTAAATTTTAAATTAATTAGGGTAAAAAAAAAAAACTACAATGCAATAAAGACTAAGGTGTTATTGATGCGTTAAAAGATAGAGAATAAATCACATTTGCATTGTTGTTCGGCCAAAGTTATTGTATGGATGTAAGAAGATATATTCTCCATTATCCTAAAATAGGTTCTGAAATAAAATGACAATTAAGATTATCCATAATATAAAAATACTATGTTAAGACCAAAATACTAATTTGTATATATTTCAAATGTCTGGAATGATTATATTGTATCTATAAATAGCGTATCTTCAATGAACTGGCGTGGAAAGTGACTATATAGTAACCAATATCCTAAAAAAAATATTTTTTTTTGTTGAACTTTGAGCAAGGTTGTTGTGAGTTAAATAGATACCATTTGATAGAATACTATGGAAAGTATCAATTCACATTAGTAGATTAAAGAACCAGCATGTGAAATATATGTATTTGTGTTCCTTGGATAGGTTCGTAAAGTTATCACTAAATTCAATTGTAATGCTGTTCTTTGTTGTCTTTCATCGTTTTCCCTCTTTTCTTTTCTTTATTTGGGTTAAAGTGATACCTTTATTTAGAGTACCTCCTAATGAATGAAAACATTCTTTCTATAAAAAAACAATGGCTTTCTTTCTATTCTAAAAAAATAGTCTCAAAAATTTATATTTCAGGCTCTTTCTTTTTTTTTAATTTACCACATTAACAGAGCAGTATGGCAAATGCAAATGTTTGCAGATATTAATTTTCCTTGTAGTTTTCAAAATATATATATATATAAATCAAAATTTTATGAAAATAATTTGCAATCTACTTATATCTCCCATTATTCATTATAGTAGAAAGATTCATTTTTATTGCTTTTGTTTAAAAAATGTTTTCTTTTAATCGAAATACATTAAAACTAAGCAATAAAACTTGGATAATTTAATTCTACATATTATAAATACTAAAATAAAATAATCACGAGGTTATTTGATTAGAAAATCATTCAACAGAACACTAAAGTGTCAGATTAAACATGGAATTGATTCAGGATTTTTAAAAAAATCTTGATTCTACCAGTCTGTCCTTATGCCAAATTACATATTAACATGTGTTGGAAATAGTACCAGTAATACTATAAAACAATCTTTTCCAAACTGTGAGGTATGAGCCCCAAGGGGGGGGGGGTGTAATTTTTACCAAACATACAAATTCAAATCAATGTCTAAAGAATATTACTCATCAATGCTTAACAAACTTTTGCCCCATTTCTACTAATGACACGAGTGATTATTTTCTAAAAAAACCAATCAACAATCCACAAGCTCTTAGCAGCTTTCAGAACTGCTAATGACATGAGTGAGATAAATCCCGTATAGTGTATATTTGATACAATAGACATAATTAGTGGTTAATGCATAAAGTGTATTTTATATTACATGGTATTCTTAACAAGTACTAAGGTAAGTTTAAAAACGGGGAATAATATTTAATTATTTTAAAATAATGCATACCCCTTTTAGATAGATAAATATGTAACTGGAATGAAACAAGAAGAAGATGAAATTGATTTTAGCAAAAGAGGTTTAACCAACGCAAATACAGCTACGAAAATTGTAATGTTAAATCTCAAAAATATGATCCATTATACTTAAACCTGGGATTTATAATTACCATTATTAATGGACAAGAAAGACCTATGTATTTGATCTGCAGAAAGAATAAAAACTAATAAGTTAAAATGTCAGTGTAAAAAACTACATGCAGACCATGTTAGCAAGCCAAGAGAATTTTTCTAAAGGAAATTAGATGTTTTGAATAATCAAGAAAATACATTTTCAAAAACCATGTCTGTAATCTCAAAAGGATTGTTTGCATCGTATAAAGTTTGTTATAAAATTGCTAATGTAAAAAAAAAAAAAAAACACATTCAATAGGAGAAACTTAGATATTATCTGTGGTTACTGATATGGTAGAAACAATGCTTAGTGAATCATGTGCTAATCAACTTCAAAATATTCCACTTCCAGATAATAGGATAGGAAGAATTTTTGATATATCTGAAGATCTTCGCAATCAATTAATCATCATCATCATAAACCACTATCAATCCACTGCAGAATGAAGGTCTCTCCAAGTTTAATCCATCTTCTCCAATCTTTATATTCTCTTCTCCACATCACTCCTGCACACTTTCTTATTTCATCCATCCATCTCACATCTGGTCTCCTTCTGAGTCTTTTACAATCTCTTGGAATCCAGTTTAAAATTTCAATTGTCCATCTATTATCATCTCTTCTTACAATATGTCCAGCCCAACTCCACTTCAATCCTTTCATTTTTTCAATGAGATCAATTAATAGAAATACTAAAATTGTCAAATTATACTTGGGCAGTTGAAAGAAACAACAGATGTAGTTAAAGATGGTCATTTGATTTCATATGTAAGTTACCCTGTAGAAACTGACATTAAAGAAAATGTATTATTCTGTAAACCTATTGAAAACAATATCCCAGCAAAAGAAATTTTAATGTGTTTGATACTTTTTTAAATGACAATGGCATTCTTTGGGAGAAATGTATTGGATGATACCAGCAGATCGAGACCAATCTATGGTAAGATGACTGGCTTACAAGCTCTAGTTCAAAATGTAGTTCCTCATGCAATTTGGACACATTGTATGATACATAGACAATAACGTTCTTCAAAAAGTATGACTAAAGATTTGCTAACAATATTTAAAGTTACTGTAAAAGTTGTAAACATTATTAAAAACATTTCATTAAGAGAAAGACGGTTCGCAAAATTGTGTGATGATATAGACATAAAACACAGAGCACTTTTATATTATTGTGAAATATGTTGACTTTCTTGGTTCAATGTATTTCAATAAGTGTTTGAACTAAAAGAAGAAATTCCACACTTCTGACTGATAATAATAGAGATGAGGCAAAATTGTTTTATGACACAAAATACCTTGAAAAGGTTGCTTATTTAGTAAATATTTTTGAAAACTTAGTATTTTAAATAAATCAATGCAGGAACATCAATCTCATGTTTTGATGCAGAAAGACTAAATTATCGCATTTAAGTAAAAAATAGCGCTGTAGATGATTAATTTGAAAAATAATACTTTGGACATCTTTCCCAATTTCAAAAACACTTGTCCTGAAAATGAATCAGAAGTAAAAATTGTATTAATAATCATTTGACTAATCTACAGAAACAATTTTCATTTTATTTTAAAGATCTTAACGTAAAACATAAATGGATAAGAAATCCGTTTGCGATTAAACACATGATGTATTGGGTCTTTTGACATTAGAGCAAAAAATGTTGATTGACTTATCTTGTGCTGACACATTAAAGCAAATGTTTGAACAAGAAAATATTAGTACTTTTTCTGATTACGAGTGAAAAAACAGTTTCCTACTTTAATAAACAAAGCTTCAGAAATTTTATTACCATTTGTAACATCAACCTCTTTTAATGATTGAAGAATTGAGAGTAGCCATATCTTCAATAATATCCAGGTTTGACAAACTTGGTTTTAATAAGCAAGTTCATCCATGCACTAAATATCATCAAAATTTTAATCAATCAATGTTATTATAATTTCAATCAATATTATTTTGTTTTTAGATTTTTTTTATTTATAAAATTTACTTGATTGTATTAAAAAGTATTACATCATAAAAATAAACTATCTTATATAAGATTTATATCTATACTAAGTAGGGTGTATTATTTTATAAACTATTGAAATAAAATTGTAAATATGATATTTATAAAATTAGAATGATCTAAAAATTAGGAGGGATATAGATACAAAAAGTTTAGAAACTATTGCCATAAACCATATTATCTTGTTCAAATTACAGTTAATAAATAACATTAACATTTATCATTCTTTAAATTGTTACATAGAGCATAGAATTAGAAAAATTTTTGTCACCCACAATTTGATCTGCTATTTACTCTCATCCCATGACTTTTCCAATTTGTTAGACTTTGTTATTTACAGTTCTTGTATTCTTTGTCTGACTCTATACTGGTATTCGTATATAGTTAATGAAGAGCCTCACAGTATTTTTTGTCCTTCAAAAAATGCCCATCTAATGTCACTTGTGATGTTTAATCTTTAGTTGAATAGATTTTAAAAAAACTATATTCTATCATTTGCAGCACCATTTTGATGATATTTATAATATATCATACTCACACATAGCATAGCTTTCATGAAAATAAAGTCAATAATGCCCCTATAATAATGTTAAATGAAATATATATTTTTTTAAACAGATCATATTGTCAGCACAATAAGTAATACACTATATCTCACAAAAATGACTGAATGGCTTTAATTCAACAGAGAAAAGACTTTCACTCTAACAATTACTTTATTTCATAATTTTCCCATGTCTAGAATGATCAGTCAAGTCGTATTCTTTGCCATAAATCAAAAAATTTGGAATAAAATCACAAATTAAAACCATTACTTAAATCAAGATTGTCTTTTAAACCATTATGCATTATAAAAACTATTGTCACTGACATACAAAGTGTAACACTTTTTAAAAAAAACATGACAACTCCATTAAATTTTTAAATTAAGGAAACTTATTTATTTGAAAATTCTTATTTCAATAACTTATATAGTTATTTTAATCAATATAACGATTAAAAATAGATGCTATTTATAATTAATTTAAATAAAAAAAACACTAATCTGAATCCTTAATTTCCTGAATCTTTCCGAAATTAGATGTTTCCAAATTAAGAATAACTTTACCTTATATTTATCACTCCCTCTTATAGTAACTTGCAATGTTTTTAAGGTGCTTTTAAATAAATATTGTTGTTAAAGGTGAACATATATATATATAATATTCACAAGAGTATATGGATAATTATTAAATAATATGGTGATAAACTTTAAAAAATTGTTAAACCAGATTTTCAATGTAGATTATCTTGATCAAAACTAGACATACAGTCTAGCTTTCCTTAAGATTTTCTGTATTAAAAGTCTGTTTTAGCAATTTCTTAACATTTATTTATCATCATGTTATTTATCAATTCTTTATTCTTATAAAGTGCTGAAAACTTTGAAATCATTCAAACGGAAGTCAATCTCCGATAATGCACTATTTCTTAAATATTATAAATCTCGCACACTCTCCCATCGATACGAAGGGTTAAATAGATTTGTACAATTGAATATTCGATTATAACATCAGGCATACAATAGCCTCCAGCCCTGATTTAAGCATGGTCTGTAAGAGTTGGTATATATACAATGTACGCTCTAAACTTAAGTGACTTATTTAAGTTTTTTAAATTCTTACCGGCAGGAGAGTGCGCGGAGATTTATAATATTTAAGAAAATAGCGCATTATAAGAGATTGACTTCTATTTGAATAATTGTATCAATTCTCTCTATATTTTTGTGGAATATTATTACATGTTTTATTATGGTTTAAATTTTTTTAAAATTATATATTAATTTATCATCAAAAATGGAAATCAATGAAATTCATTATGCTGTTCTTTCATATAAATTATAATAAATAACAAAAATCATATACAACTACATAATTATATTTCATTCCTTATAGTCATTTTTCAATAAATTATTTGACCATTAAGAGTATATAATTATATATTATTAATAATTTCACATAAAAAGCCTCTTTTGCAAATTGTTTTTATTATAAAACACTACATGGTGTTTTATCTGAAATAATTAGTTATTATTAAAATAGATAATTAACATTTGAAAACGGCACAAAGCCATGTGACGAAAAAGACTTTTTCTGCGTAATTGTTACTAATATATATATAATTATATAACTGTTGCATATGATTTTTATTATTTATTATAATTTATATACATGCAATATTGTGGAAGACAATTACTCTTCACATGTGCACTATAAAATAAACATGCACTCTCCCATCAATAAATGTTTTAAAAGCATAGCTGATTCACACATATTTTGCATTCAGTTAAAACTGGTCCAACAAATGCTTACAAATTGCTAATATAATACAATGTACCCCCCCCCCATTAAATTAAGGTTTATACAACAAATGTAAATAGATACAATGAAAACAAGAAAGACTTTTTTTTTGTTCATTTAGGTTATATGTTATCAATTTAATTTGCTTATTTATTCATGTGTACTTTTAGCAATAAAATTACACTATACTTAATATTATTTTTTTTATTTATTCTGCTACATACATGCATTGGTTTATGCCATGAATCTAAAATCGGAGTTAGAAAATTGATTAACATTGTCATGAAAAAATATCCAAATGAAAATTAAAGTCTCACTAAACCAAGAATGCTATGATAAAAATCATTGGTTAATACTGATCATGAATTTCCAAAATGTTTCAGTTTTTTTTTTTTTGGAAAACTTATTGCTGGGGGAAAAAAATTCAAATAAAAAAGTAAATATAGTGGGTTTTTTTTAAAATTCATATCAATTTGTTTTTTTTTAGAAAATAAAAAAATTAAAAAGTAAAAAACAGAACTAAAATACAGAATTAAAAAAAAATTTACAAAGAAAAAGGCCACAAAACGGTCTTTTGATGACAATAATAAGGAAGATAGTCATGCATTTGCAAAATATTTCATGGTCTTTATAAAAAGTTAGGAGAAAAAATACATGCAAGTCAATGTAAAAAAAGTGATTTTTTGTTTGCAGAATTTTCTTTTACATTTTAAGTTGTTTTAATTTTCATTATGAAGTAGAAAACAGACTTAGAATGAATATCAAAAGAACAAATAATAATTGTATGCAAGAAAATGGAACTATAGTCTCTGAAGTATCTAATTCAACATTACATAAATGTTTATTTGAATAAATTTTGTCTACACCTTAATTTTATGCTTTTAAAAGCTTTTATTTTACTTTTATTAAAACCTAACTCTATGGCATATAAAGTAGTTAATTATTATTATGTATTTTACATGTATGTTCTTGACATATATCATATTTTTCTTGTTTAAATTGTTGTTTTGGATGATGTGGAAAGGATTTGGATTACCCCTAAATAAATGTGTTTTCTTTTAATATAAGGTACAATAAACAGATGATGTAATGAACTAATTTCTAGAACCAATTAACTCATTGTGCTTGCGCTGTGTTTATTTTCATAGAAATGGGGGAAAAAACAAGTAAAGCAGAAATCAATTACCCCCTTTATTTTTAAAAACTCTTGCAACATCATGTCAGCTTATTTAAACGTATTATATAGCATACACTTATTTTTTTCAAGCCGATGGTTATGGGAGAATGCAAGGTGATTCTTAAAGTGCATGACCGGAGAGGTAGTTCCTTCATTATAATATACTATGGAAATGAAAACTTTTTTAAATCAAAAGACAGAGTAGAATACAATTGATTTCAGGTAGATAATAATTTGCTGGCATTTATTTGAATGTTTTTTAGCTTTAATTCTACTTTAAAATGAGTGTATATATTATTATACTGGAATTTATATTTTTTTTAAAAATAGACCTTTCACAATTTTCTCGAGAGCAAAGGACTCTCAACAGCTATCCAAAAAAAAAAAGCAATACTTATCAGGCTTTCTATATGACTAAGTGATGACGATTTTGGCATTTCTCCTATTCTTGTTTTACCTTCTACTTAGGGATAGCTAAATATCCATTTATTATCCAATTTGGGTGGCAAACTGCATTAGCAATGGGTGGATTAAGATTTACTCAGTCCCCAATTCAAAACCACAATTCAGGGACAAAAAATTTCAATGCAATTCCAATAACACCAAGAATGTTGAAATAGAAATGTTAAATGATCATGAAATTTGAAGTACATCTAACTTAATCTAGATAGTATATGTTTTTGAATTATATAAAGCCATATTAATGATAGATTAAACGTGAATTCTTTTTTAAGTGATAAATTCACAAATTAAATCATTAGTTCAATATTAATTTTAAACCACCCTCTAATCACAACCAAATGTTGAACAACACCAAAGACAAATTAACTCCAACCTAAGCTCTCTAAACAATTTATAAAATTTAAATGCAATAAATCAATCTGAAAAGCAATTTATTATAGTGAGTCTCATGCCAGCTGCCCTACAAGATTAGCACAGCAGAATATATACAAATAAGTCAAAACAGATCCCAATATAAAGTCTATATTTTTAGACCATGTGTTAGAATTGGTCCACGATTTTGATTCATTTAATATTAAAGTCCTTTGCGCTAAAAGAGCTGTGGTTTATTCCAAATAACATCAATGCAATAAACAAGAAAGACCACCACGTAAATGGTATATTTAAATTTATAAATTTATTTAACTTATAAATTCTATTTTCTATACACCAATGACAGACCTGGTCGAAAGCAGTGCTAAGCTGTAAATTTTTAAAGAAATTTATAAACTTTAAAGCATAGTGTACCACAACTATTTATTGAAATATATACAAATAGGAAAAGAATCTGACTGAATTAAAAGTCGTGTTATATATTTCTTAGTTTGTAGTGTTATTTATATATAAATGCAATTATTTAAATTTTGGCATTACTTTAAACGATTATCTTTTAATGTAAATCAAAAATACCAATGATCATCATATCTCTTCTAAAAGTAGATTGTAGCATTGTTTGAATTTTTTGTGTCTTTAGATCTAAAAAGATTAGAGTCTAAAAATAAAGAAAAGGCAGTGTTTTGTGTTTTTGCTTTTTTTTTCTGTTGAAATATATACTTAAAAAACATTATTACGCGTCAAAATTTAAATAAATGAATCAAATATATTTTCACTGGCTTACAGGATATATTGAAAGATTTTTTTTATATATATCTAATTATTACTTTTTAATCAATATTAAAAAAAAAGACTCCTGGAATATGGTTAGCATATCTGCCTACCATATTTATGACATGGAATATAAAATCGCACCGGTGAAACTACCCCCCATATTTATAAAATGCCTTTAGATTTATTTTCCAAATAGTCAATATAGATGATTGTCCAATTATCTAAGTATTCCCAGATAGAAGGTTAAGAAAGAAAAAACCTCAAATCTTTAGCCCTAATATGCATTTGGTCTATGGGTTATTTAAATACTGATACCTATATTATAATACTGAACTGCCTTACAAGCAGTCATCCCGGGTTTGCTGGTTCATATCCCGGCCAATGCTTTGACATGAAAAAAAAACCCCCCATGGTAACTAGACTTGAATAATAAAGTCAGAATCATCAACCATAATTCTGAAAGAGAACTCATTCACAAAGCATGATTATAAACCATAATGTTCATCGAAAGTCAGTTTTTTAAAAAAAAAGAATTTTCAACAGAAGATATTTTTTTTCAAGTCAATTCAACATATGTTATATGCTTTTTTAAACATTCCATTAATTTATCATGCTTAATTAAAAAGCAAACTAACTTCAAAATACTACTATTATTAGCTAATCCTTTTCAGACTGTACTGTTTAATTAGATACATAAAACAATATTTAATATTTAAATTTCTGACACTGGCATTTTAAACTCAAAACATTTAGTTATATAATTAAAACCATTTTAAAAACTCAAAAGAAAATTTTAATTTCTATAAAATTTTCTTCCATGCTGAAACCAAACCTATTTGCAATAAGTTTTTCTAATAAAAATTCCAAACTGTTAGCTAATATGTTCTTAATAATAGAATCTGATATTGCTGTTTTAAAGAATTTTTTTTTAGTAAAAAAAAAAAAAATTATAAAAAATGTTTACGTATTTTAAATTCTGTTCATTAATTTATAAGAGATCATATATTTTCTTTCAACTGTGATCTTAAAATAAACTAATTTTTTGTAATATTCATCATTTATCTGCATTTGCTTTAATACAAAATGTTTGTTACATGAAGTTTCTTAAAGAAATGTTTTTGGTCGTCCGGTCAATTGCAGTAACGGGACTTCCGATGCACAGATTTCTTATGAACGCTCAAGCAGTATCGTCATTTGATTATTTATTTTTATTATTAATGAATTATTAATTTTCATACATATAATAAATAAATAAAATTAACAACTACAAGCAATAAAAATAAAATTATCTATTAAATATAAGAATTGAAGTAAAAATTTTACTCAAAAATTATTTATAAATTATTAAATCAATCTTTTTTCTTTTTAAATAAAGTTTTACAAATGACGTCACATTCGTAAATTTTCAATATAATGATGTTCATTTGTATTTTTATTTATATGTACAAAAAATTTATTGTTACTAAGTTTATGTTTCTAGTAAAAATGTCTTCTTAAATCTGCCATTGAATACGGTAGAATTTTAAAATAAATATTTCATGATTTTTATTTAAAACTATTTTTTTGGAATAATCTCTTTTAAAATGACACAACAATCTATTTTCAAATTTTTCAAAAAAGTTTATATTAATATCCAAGATACTGACAAAGAAAAACAAAATAAAAATATCAATCAGCCTATCTTCTGGCATAGTTGACAAAAGACAAACAAAGGACAAAAATATGGAGGAATATGAAAAGAGAAAAGATGGATTTTATTCGATATTATGATAAAGAATATCTAAAATTTGGATTTATCATGATACCTGGAACTAAAAAAATGCATGGACCCCTTTGTATTAGGTGATATTTTATTTCATATTGTTACTTGTTTCACTAATTATTTGATTTTTTTTATTTGTTGTAATAAATACAATAAAAAAATAAAACTTTTGGGAAACACTTTATTTTGTGAAGGAGGTCATTTGCCATTCTGCCAAAGAAATAGGTAGAAAAGCTGATATATAGCATCAAAAATGGAAAGTAAAACAGTCCATTATGCTGGTCTTTCATATAAATTAGAATAACAACAGCTACATATATTAATAATAATTACACATAAAAAGCCTTTTTCCGCACATGGTTTTGTATTCTTTTACAAATGTTAAACATCAATTTCAACATCAGTCAATTATTGCAGATAACAACAATAATAAAATAAAATATCTATATTGTTAGATTATATAGTCAATTCTTTGAAATTATATCTTTTCCATATGAAAAATTTTATTCTCATTTTCTGTTTTATTTTGTTATTGTTGTTATTTTACTTCTATTACATAACACTAGATGGTGTTCTACTTGCAATAATTGGTTTAATTCGTTTAAGGAGAAGCTACAGTACATCACATCACATTAATGTTAAAACAGATGCTTAACATTAAAAATACAAAGCCATGAGCCAAAAAAGGCTTTTTATATGTAATTATTATTAATATATATATATATTAATTTGTAATGTTATAATTGACTATTTATTAGTCTGCATTCAGAACAGGTTATATTTACCTGTTTAGGATGTTTATTTAAAACTTCTTCCAATCAATAATTTCAATCTCTGTAATCAAGTTGCAATCTTTAGTGTCTTCATAAATATCTGAGACCATTAATGGAAGGAGTTTGTCTGACAACAGTTTGAAATTCTTGATTGTTATCTATATTGGCATTGTTTAAGTATTGACTGGTTTCTAATGGTTATATATATATATATAAAGCTATTGTATATGATTTTTTTATTATTTATAATAGGTTATATATATATCATTAATTTATAATTTAGATTTAAGAATTATTCATCAAAAAGGTCTTAAAATGAATAGAATTATTTAATTAGATCAAATATAACACAACATATACACATTAGCAATCTTCTTAGATATGAATAGCCATGTGATAATTATATGAACTAATCCACATTCATTCTTGCTGCAAATCTGCTTATCAGCAGTATCTCATAATAGTAGAGAATTAAGCTATTTTTTCATTCATGAATGCATTTAGTAACAATAGAATAGATCCAAAATAACTTTTTATTAGCACAGATACTATTCACAAATGTTATATAATGAACTTTTCCAAATATCCTTATCCCCAGACCATTTTCTAGCTGCTGACTGTCAGCGGTGAGGTGCTAGAAGATGACTGAACATCCAACAATAGGATAGACCCAAAATAACTTTTTAGTAGCACAGATACTATTCACAAATGTTATATAGTGAGCTTTTCCAAATATCCCTATCCCCAGACCAGTTTCTAGCTGCTGACTGTCATCAGTGAGGTGCTAGGAGACTGAATATCCTAGCACTTCATTGATGACATCCAGCATCTAGAAACCAGTCTGGAAATAGGGATATTCAGAAAAGCATGTTAAGAGCTATTCACGCTCATTATATAACATTTGTAGTACAAGCTTATTAAATTAAGTCACATGATTATGACTTGATTTTCTTGCAATTATTCATGAATGCATCTAGTGACAATAGGATAGACCTTAAAGTAACTATTTTATTAGCACAGTTATATTTGATTATTTTACTAACACAACTGATTCAATATTTATAAGCAAAATTAAAAAAGAATTTATAAAACAATGACTATTACAAGCAGTTCCGTAATTTGATTTATTTAGGAAAAAATATAAAATCTTTATTGATATGTATTATATTTACAAAATATGATAAAATTATTATTACCTGCAATATTAAATTTCTAATAGTACAATGAAGGTTTATTATTTCATCTTATTATCTTGACTTTCCTGCTTGTTGTCTGTTGTTATTAATCTAGGAACTAGCACCATAACAATAATATTTTTGCTTAATTTCATCATTTCGTCATCTGTCATTCTATCTACTATAATTATTTTTTTATAGAAAAAAATTGAAAACAATGTACAGTACTCTTTGTTCTCCATCTTTTTCTGTACGCTGTAATCTTGTTGTTGAGTCAAATTTTATCATGAATATAATAATACTCTCCTGAACTTAATTCATTATAAGGACATATTTATCCACATGTATATCGGTTGTCCTGCTTTATTATTATTGATGCAATATATTAAACAAAAAAGGAAAGAAAAAAGGTGGAAAACTTGAAGTTTTGTCAAATTTTATCAGAATACATAAAGTGCCATGGAAATAAAATTCTTTAAGGAATAACTTCATTACTTTATATATATAATATATAGGGTATATGAGCACAGATTTTCACACCACCCTCCACTCTATCTTATAATACTGATACACTTGAACACATATATGTTGAAAAGATAAATAATCACCAATATACTTATTTCATGCTAAACCAGTAATCATCAGTTGGTCCAGATTACCATCTCTACACATACATGCTATAAGAGCTCAGATATATATTAAGATAGCCAATCTTCATACTTTAATGGACAGACTTCAATCTATATATAAGTATAGCATTTTCTGGACTTTTAGAAGATCACGTTTTTAAACAGCATGTCCAACAAAGTTAAATTTGTAAAATATTTTGCATAATTTCTGTATGACTAATGCTATACTAATCAATCAATCAATAGTAGTCTGTCCAATAGACAGGTCCAGAGAGTAGTCACTAAATCAGTTCATCCATTCTTCCATTCCATTCTCTTTCTTGCCCACTTCCTCAATTCCACATAACCCCTTCCATCTCGTATATCATCCAATAATGTCAATCTCTTTACTAATAAGAATAAATAAAATAGAAAATCATGTAACATTAAAATAGTAGTCAAAAAACAACATTTTTCTAAAAGTCTTTCATGACCATAGGTTTCATTTATTAAGAAATAGACCTTCTCAAGTGAAATTTAATGAGATACAAACAACATATATATACAAAACAAACAATCCCCCTATAATTGTTTTTAAAGTAAATTATGAAAAGACTAATTTGTTTTGTGTATATATATATTGAACCAGGTCCATTGAAGTTGCATGTTTATTACAACTTTTAAAATTTTGTAATTAACTTTTGGCAACTTTGTAACTGCAGCAATGGACGGGCCATTCAAGCTGAGGAGTAGGATACCATTGATAGATTAACTGTTAATGGTACCTATGGTCAGATCAAGACTATACAAAGCATAGCCTGCAACCAGAGCACTTTATTTGTTTTGAGAATACAACTTAGGCACCATCCTACCATATAAATTATATATGGTCAGCATTGTTGGATAACAGGCCACAAATCTAGCTCTTGAAATATCCCAA
This sequence comes from Epiperipatus broadwayi, assembly GCA_028023455.1. Classification (NCBI taxonomy): domain Eukaryota; kingdom Metazoa; phylum Onychophora; class Udeonychophora; order Euonychophora; family Peripatidae; genus Epiperipatus; species Epiperipatus broadwayi. Next base: position 4,406,313 of record JAQFVV010012454.1, read on the forward strand.
GCTAGCTCATACTCTGTATCAGGGATCTAGCACATTTATTTAGCATATAAAAATAACTATACTCTTAAATTAATGGTGATGCAGTGACAAGAGAGAGAGAGAGAGTAGACCAAATAACAATTAAGCAAAGCTTATTTATTTATGCACACACATATATTTAACAGAACATCACATAATAAATTTTACATAAGAAAGTATAAATGATTACTTTCAGGCTTTTCATTTAAAATAAAGTGTCTAGACTGTCATTTAAAAGTATATTTACCAAGGTTTTCATTTGTGCGTACTTTCCATTGGTTTTGATTCCAACCAGTTGACTTTTTGGTTCTCCATCGATGGCTTCATGGCTTTGTCAAAGATGATATAATTTGTGAATATAGGGATATAGCATAAAAATTGAAATATACAAGCAATTTTATTTTTTAAGTAGTAGCAGCATAAATAAAAATCATTATATACCATTTCAATACTAATTTTATGAGGAATGTAATAAAGCTGTTACTGCAATATCAGCTTTAAAACTTATCTATTAGTATTTGTAATTTATGAACAAATGCTAAATTAATAACTTTAAAAAGGTTTTAAATTCTTTGTTTTCTTTATTATTTAATAATAATCATATTTTCTGAGTTTTATTGCTTTTCCTGACATGTTAAATTTACAGCAACATATAATATTTTATTTTAGCATCTTGTAATGTGAAGTTATTGTGGAAATTGAAGCTTGAACTTAATTCATAAAAATTCATAACTATAGCCTACTAAGTTAAATGATAACATAAATTGTAATAGTACTTGGCCATTATCCTCTCTAACAAATTTGGCAACCACTTTTTTAATTATACAGTTTCAGGGGCTCTACAAATATCTGTGCATGATTTTTATTTTTCAATTTATTTTACCAAATATGTGTTAGTTGTTAAAATTTAAAAAAATAATAAATTGTTTATAAATTCCATTCAGAAGGTTTATTTCAATTTTTTAAAAAATTTATATTATAAGAAGTAAAGGTCGACATGCTTTGAAAATTGTTGTAGTTTGTTTACATCCAGTGTCCTTATTTTGCCATAACCATTTTGACAAAATGACGAAAGTTTGGAACCTTTCTTTGAGAGAATAGTGTGCAATGGAGTATTTCAAAAGATACGGAATCTTGCCTTCATGAAAAGTCTGCCTTAAGAGGCATGATATGACACTGAATGTTTCTTATATTTTTATTCTTTTCATATTAATAAGCTGACAATATAAAATAATAATAACAAAGTGAAAATATAATTAATTTTTGCAGAAATTTTTCTTTTTTAAAAATAATAGCAATAATAATAATAATATAAAAAATTGTAAATATTAAATATGATTGTTTCTAGTCAGCCATTTTGTATCAAATATGACTTTCTAATCAGCCAATTTGTTTTAAATATTTATTGTATGACCCTAAAACTGTATAATTAAAAAAAATGGCTGGCAAACTTTGTAAACAGGATAATACACAAGTACCATTGTAATTCATGCTTTATTTTGTCCAAGTTTTAAAAAAATCCTGAAGTTTTGGTAGCCAATTAATGGTATTGTATCACTTTTAATTTCAAATTCTTTCAGAGTAGTAGTATACAGAAAATATATTTTCACTATACAGATTAAAAGACACAACAAAAAGTGCTAACTATATGCTTTCTATGGACTATTAATCTAGCGCAATAAAAAATGAGGACCACAACACATTTAGTAAGCATTATTTTATACAATTGGAAATGATAGAACATTTATATACATATGGCAGTTAGGTACACATTATACCTTACATGACAGATGAAAACAATTAGAAGGCGTATAAAATTTATAATATAAACTGGGATGCCTCTTTCGTACCTACATCCGCTTTCTTCATCTTCAGCTGGGATAATTACTACAGGGTTGAAGTCCACTCGGTTTCCAGATACATATTGATACCAAAAAGAAGGCACAGATTAATTAATTAACAGGTATTTATAGTTCAGTGACTGTCCTTAGAAAAAACTACTCTTCCATTCTTGGTCAGTTTATAATTGCCTACTCAATCCGTTTCTATTTATTTGATTACTCGCCTTCTTTAACACTTCCTGATTTGACGTATACACAACACTACATTAAATATATAATACGTACTTACTAAAAAAAAAATCAATGAGGGTAAAAGTTTGTCAATTTTGATGGGGTTTGATTCTGATTGTAATTTTTTACATTGTACAAAGAATTTTGGCTGGGAGATTCATCAGTTACTAATTACATAAACATAAGTATAAGTATATATTATGCATACATTTATATAAAAATGTACAGGGTTCGAACTCAGACTTTCACATGACCACCACTCTCAGTGCCATCTCATATTGCTGACCCACCTGATCACATACATGTTGAAAAGATAAATAATCACCAATATTGGCTATCTTAATATAAAGCTGAGTATTGATTGTATATATGTGTGAGGATAGTAATCTAAACCAACTGATGATTGCTGGTTTAGCATGAAATACGTATATTGGTGATTATTTATCTTTTCAACAAGTGTGTGATCAGGTGGGTCAGCAATATGAAATGGCACTGAGAGTCGTGGGTCGTGTGAAAGTCTGAGTTCGAACCCCGCATATATTACATATATAAATGCAGGATTAAGCCTGTACAATGTATTAATAAAAATGTACAATAAATTCCATTTTAAAAAAAATAATTAAAGCAAAAATAATTAAATTTCAGACAAAAATACACATAAAGACATCTGTGTACAAACTAGCATAAAATTATAATTGGTCAAAAGACATAAAATTTAAAAGCAAATCAGTAATTTGGATCAGATTTCAAGTTCTGGACAAACTTGAATGAAACATTTTTTTTCCCATCCTTTTTCCTGCTTTTTTTTTTTTTAAACAAGCACAAAATCTTCAATCTTTTTTTAAAAATATCTTTCAAATTCTGCCCCTAAAACATCATTTCAAATTAATAACATCACTGAAACGTTATGCAAGAATGGTGAAAGGCAAGATGATTAGATCAAAAGATAAACATTCACTTTTAATGATAAAAATTCAAATGAATTTGGTGAAATAAATATGAAATTCTTGCAATTAACTTAAGCTTATTAACTAACAGATCCCAGGAAGGAGTAACATGGAAAACTCCTATTATTTCCTACATTAAAAAGAGAAAAAAATAAAGTCTTATTTGTTGGTGAACGGAAATGTGTGGGTGGTAGGTTTAATCAGATAAGAAGCATCATCTATTGTAAATAGAAAATTAGCGAAGGAGGCGGAGTTTAACTATATAAATGAACTTTTAACAGAAATCTACGATACAAAAACAAGTTTTGAAATGCTTACACTGTATATATAAAAATTAAAATGACATCTAAAATGAAAAATGAATATTTATATAAACAAGACAATTTTAAATTAAATAAATATGTATATACGTATACAATGTAGATAATCTTTATTATGTGAGTTAAATAAGAGTTTTAGTTTTATTTAAACTTTATAAATCATTAAACTTTTAACTCATTGAGAAATTATATATATTTATTTACACATTTAAAAAATTGTTTAAATATTCCACAATATTTTCGACAACAATTACGTATTAACATATTTATTTTGAATTATTACTATTTATAGTTGCGATATATCCCAATTTTCATCTCTTGCTACGAGAGATTAAAAAAACGCATAACAACTGCCAAAGATTTTTTATCTCTACAGCTGAAATGGGCAATCACTAACTCTCGGGTCGACTCAGGCCTACGAAAGTCCGTAATCCAGCCCGCGTACATTTTCAAACTAGATCTAGTAAAACGGTCTTCGTTAAAAATAGATCTTGAATAATAGATGAAAACTTGGAGCATATGTTGCAAATCGGCACTATTAAAATTAATACTGAATAATGAAATCGTTATTTAATAATATAAGGGTAAATGTTTCATTATATTTTATACTATCAGTGTATTTTTCTTATTTTTAATTGCAGTTATATATATTATTTATGTGAGAATAAATAATACAAAGACGACTAAATTATGGTCTTGCTGTGTGATTCATAAATATTGAAATAATAAATGTCAAAATATTTTGCATCATTTTTACATTCTTTTATTTTGAACCTCTAAAAATTATGTCTGTCATCTACATTTTGTTTGAGTTGACTCACAACTGAAAATAATTGGCCACCGCTGTTCTAAAGAATAACAAACACAATTTACTTCTGTGGTGCTCTTTATAGTTAATATTTGCCTAAAAAAGTTCCTAAAATTGCTGAAAAACCTATCAAATATTTTGGCAATGTTAGAGAGAAAGGATGAGAGATTAAAACAGGCAAAACTCTCCATACAGTAGTGTCAATCAGTGCCAGCCAGAGTAATCAATGGATGTTTACTCATCCAATATCCCCAGACTACTTTCTGGCTTGTGACCTTCGTCAGTGAGAAGCCTTGGATCCTCACTGGCGAAGGCCACAAGCCAGAAACTAGTCTGGGGATATTGGACGAGTAGGCACTAGATGAGGATTTTATGCACAAGCCTTCTGGCATCCATTGATTACTCTGGCTGGCACTACTGTATGGAGAGTTTTGCCTGTTTTAATAACACTTATGTACAAGCATAAGAAATGATGATCATGGGATGAGAGAGAGAGATCGTGGAAAAACCACAACTTTAGAAGATTTAATCAATAGACATAAACTTGGTAGGTATAAAAACACCATTAAAAGAACTATCACTGTTACTGCCAACAAATCTGGTAGTGACAAAATCGGCTATCAAAAATCAAAATTAATAGAACAAAACATCATTAGAGCAATTGGAACTTCTTTTTCACAATATTCTTCCAATCTCATCGATATTGGTGAAGTTGGATCTTGTTCCCTTTAGTAGACCATGGGCAAATTAGAAATTTCAGTTTTTTAAAAATGTTAAAGCTAAAGCCAAATACTGGCAAAATTCACCAGTATAGAAATGCAATTATAGTGTTTCCAAGGCAGATTTGTTTATACAATACTGAATATTGCTTAGTTACATTTATAAGAAACATTCTCATTAGCAAATTACATATGGCCTTGGAAATAGATTACATCATAGTATAAATTCAGCCCATCCCTCTCTTATTAATATATATGGATATGTAATGATCCGGTAATATGCAGGGTTAGATTGATGTAATGTCTACAGGGGTGTGACTATAAAATCAAATCCAATAAGGACTTTGAGCATTCAATCATCAGTTTTTCAATGAAATGGATGGTTGAATAGTTGGAAGGGTAAGAAGATTGAAGCCTAACCAATAAAGTTTAAGGAATTGCTATCTTAATATAAACTGAGCACTGATTGTGGGAGATTATGATCTGGCTCAACTGTTGAGTGCTGGTTCTGCAAGAAATGTGTATATTGGTGATCACATATCTTTTTCACATATAAATGGAGGATAAACTATAGACTGAAAAATATTAAGTTCAAATCCTTTTACTTAATTAAATTATAATATTGAAAATCCGTCATGAAATCAAAATGGTAGAAGTCTTAAAAATTAACAAACTTTACAATGGCTAAAAAAAAAAAAAAAATTGTCATCTGATACCATTACTATCTATCTATCTATTCTTAAGAAATTCTTTGATACACAAATCTTAATGAGAATTATAGCAATATTGAAGAATCGTTTATCTTTGGAATGAACTAGATTCAGAACAAGATAAAGTTCCTGTGAACACATTTTATAATTAGAAATAAAAGAGCTTTCAAAATAAAATAAAATAAATTCTGGTGCTATCTTAATTGATCAAATATCAACTTATAAATATGTGGACTAAAATTGCACCCTTCTAAAAGGGTCTATTAAAAAAAAAAAAAAAATCTTGAAAAAACATTCTTTAATAAAAAAAAAAAAAAAAATTCAAAACACTCCAAATAATAATCATAGCAAATGTACTCTCCGTACATATAGGAAATGTTGATCATAAGATGTTTTAGTAGTTTTATACCAATCTTGCCCATAGAATGATCATCGAGACTGGTTTTTAAAAAAACCCAAAGACATGAAAATGTATAGATACTGAACTAAGTTCAGATCTATATCATTATGTAACAAATGAGCTTGAATTGAAAACATTATTGTGTTTTCATCTTGGTCTCAAAGCTTTATAGTTAATCAAACAGGCAAAAGGTTGTACTGCTGGAGGGTTGCAATGGATCCTAATATCTAGATATACTGCTCTCAGATCCAAGACTCTTCACTGATGAAAGCCATAAACTAGAAACTAGTCTGGGGATATTGGGTGAGTAAGCATTAGATAGAAATTTTATGAACAAAACTTTTTCATCTACTGATTACTAAGCTTAGCACTAGGTGGCACTATTGTATGAAGAATTGGCTATAGTTTAAAAAAAAGTCCTTCCCATAAATAGAAAAGTCTGACAATATTTTTTTTTAAAAAAAAAACCTTATCCTTAATCCCACAAAGACAGTATGCTCATCTTATCATGTCAACAAAGAAAACATCTTACAAGCTGCATATAACTTTCTGAACAATAGAATTCAATAACATTCTATCCCATATGACTTAGGAAAGTTGTTTAAAACTGTTTTGATTCAAATAGGACCAGAACATCTTCCATACCTCTACCATATTTTTCTGCTGATGCCCATCCTAAACTTTTGGATATAATTAGCAGAAATATTAATGATACACTCATGTCCATTCTCTTCCAATAGCATCCCATTCTTTTATATATTCTTCCATTAGATATTAGAAAATAAATTTAAAAAAACAATTAAGATATAGTTTCATTATTTAAGACATGCTTCATACACAGATACCCTTTCTGGTTATTCAACTAAATAATTCTACAGACAAGTGATAAATTAAAAAGGAAAAAATGAGATTCTTGTGAGGCTTGACACAAATTTGTTTGCAAACCCACCAGATCGATATGCTCTGTCCAGATATTACTGGATTCCCAATGAAAGATTCAGAAGTACTCATAATGCTTATTTGTTTCAAAAATGGAACTTTTAGAAGAATCTGATTAAAGTAGTTATATCCAGGCACAACTGTCCATACAATATACACAACAAATAAATAAATAAATAAGATGTTAAAACGAACTACAATTATGAAATACTTAAATTATGTTAAAAATATTATTAGCAATATCAATCAGCAATTGTTGGTAGTACTATAGATACAACTTGGTCATAATTATTATGAGATTTTTTTTCCCCTTTTTTCCCCAGGTAATTTAATTGCTAAACCAAATATTTTTAAACTTAACTGCAATTGATGTTAATAATATGTGGAAATTTCTAACAATAATATAATTCCATATATTTATTTTATTTTGGATCAATTCTAGACATACCTTACATACAATGACACATTCAATATGTTTTAAAGGTTATTTTAATTGTGAGAGTTTTCTATGTTGTTTTATTTTTTTTAGGTTAATGCAAGAGTTTCCTTCTGCTATTTTTGCCTCACAATATTTTTTACATTTACTATAACATTTTCATAAAATTCATCATCAAAAGTTGCCATTTCCAATTAATTTTCATAAAAAGAATCAGTTTCATATGCTTAGCTATGAAATAGCTCAGATTTTTGACATTTTAAACATTACAATGGTGCTGTGGTCGCTATCTTTTCTACATTATTTTAAGCTTATCTATAATCTTATATTACAGTTTGCAGTGATTTGCGTCTCCCCTTTTTACCTGCTATAATTTAATGTATTATTTTTAAAAACACTGAAGATATCAGCATTATATGGATACTTTTACATGAATGACTAAAACCATATTATACCCCCCCCCCCCCCCCCCCCCCTAGGGAGGGGGGGGGGGGGGGGGCAAAAAAAAAAAAAAAACCCCCAAAAATATATTGGGGGGAAAACCCAAGGAAAAAATTTTTTTTTTTTTTAAATGGGGGAGTTAAAAAGGGGGGGGGGGGGGGGGGGGGAAAGCAACCCTATATTAATATAAGACACAGGTATATAAAGCCTGTGTTTTTATGATAAAGTTATGAAAGTGGTGGCTAATTTCTGTTCGTCTGGGTGTTTTAGTCTGATGCTGACTTACTGAATATTGTATATTTATACAAAAAAAAATGGTTTACAAATTAATAATTGATGCAAACCTTTTACAAAAGACATTTTTAAACCAAAAACTAGATCACTATTAGGAGATTATCTTTGAAAATAACTTCATTTTTAAAAAAGACAACTCTTAAAAAGTTCATTATGGCAAACAGAAGCATTTCTATTGGATAAAAACAAATGACTTTTGACAAAATTGTAAATAAAATACTGTTTATAATTTTAATAACAATAATTCATTAATGTTTAGAATTTTTTTTTCTTTGTCAAAAACTAATCCTAAATATATACTTTTTCAAAAACATAAAATTCAAATATTCATTATTTCATTTTTCTAACTTTTTGAATAGATAAATTATATCCAAAAGCAGTGTACTCCATTGTAATAGGCAAAAGCTTCAACTTAGATATTTTTAAAAAAAAAAAATGTTAAAATCAGTGACAGCTGCTTTACAAGCAGTTGTCCCGGGTTAGCGGGTTCGCTTCCCGGCTGATGCTATGACACATGAAGAAAAAAAAATCAGCATTTCTTGGAAGCACTTTTAAATTATTAAGTAAAAATTAATTATATAATATATAGAAAAAAAAATTAATTGTAAAAATAAAATGTTCCAATGTGGAGGAGCATTTATGAAAGATTCACTAGGTTCTATTCAAAAAGTGATAGACAGAGTTTTTAACTCAATGTAATACCTTATTTTTTTAAATGTTTAAAAATTTAATTACATGAAAAATATACAATTGTTAAGACATATAGACTTACTATGTGAACATATAGTAAGTTTTAGAATCTATCCTTTATCATTATATATTTTGGCAAAATTTTATTACAATAGAAACAGAGAGCGGTTTTAACTTCTTTAAAAAATTTTTTTTATAATAAATAAGACCTCATTAAATAATATTAATATAATAAACTAAATCATGCACAATTACAAATATTTATTCATCTGCATATTGAAGGAGTTTCTTTCTTCTTTATAACCTAAATGCTAAGTGTACTTTCATTGAAATGAATTATGGTGAACTTAACTGAAAGTGCACACTGCATTACGCTATAAAAAAAAAAAAAACCATCTTAATACACAGATCAACAAATGTTTGCAAATTTGAATTACAAATACAAACGAAGGGAAAATTCAATAAGCTAAGCTATGCAAAACTAGTAAAGTATTCATTTTGACAAAATTATCTTGGTTTGCCAGATGAGTATTTCGAATCAGAAAAATCCAGATTCTATAACAAGAAAATAAATATTTTAATGACTAGCCATAATTTGTATTCATGATAACTGATAGTTTTAATAAAGAATCAAAACAACTTCCATAATTTTTCTTTAAATAATTTATAACTAATTTAAACATTTCCTAAGCTCATAAAAGTCATGATTTTCGGTTGAATTCATTATTTACGAAGTTTTCCCGGTCATCGTAAAATATAAAAAGCTTCATTATTTCATGACGCAGCTTTAAAAATTACACTTCATACAAATTTGAATATGAAATATTATAATAAAATATGTTAAAGTGAGACATGTGAATCATCTATTATCCTACTTCATGTTATTACCCTATACTAACCTTAAATTTCCATAATCTTTATCTCAATCCACGCTAATTTCCATAATGAATAATTTATTTCAAATGTTATTAAAATCAATTAGTTTCAGTTTAAAATTGACAATTCTCTTAATAATTCATGATAAAATATTCATGAATTTATATATATTACAATTGGGATTGTTATATATTTGAAATATTTAAATATATATAATTTTCAATTTCATTATCAATACTTGTTTTTTTGTACTTTTAAATAATTTGTTAAAGTTTGCGATTAAGCTACATTCCTTCCATGGGCTTTCAAATTCTCAATAAAACAACAGTAAAGTTTTATTAATTAAAAAAAGATAAGAATTCAATTTTTAATTAAAATCATTTCAGACTTTAAGAATTCATTTTCTAATTAGGAAAGGAATTCACAAATTAGTTTGAAAGCTTATCAAGGAATGTTTTGGAAAACAACTAATTATAAGAAAAACCAGATTGATAATAAATGAGGCTAGCCTTACATCTGGACAATATATATGCCCTGAAAAGTAAAGAAGTAGTGAGTTTTTGATTGTAGAGTAGTCAGTGAACTCTGTCATATTAATTTGTTTTTCATCATGATAGAGCTAGAAAATCAGGGATCTGCTCGTTCCTAAAGTCTCGAGGAATCTTCACTGGAGCTGCTGAACCGTTTTCCGGATCGATAATTCTGCTAAAATAATGAAAGCTACTAAAATACTACTCCAGTAGTTAACCAATGATGCCTACGTTTTCAACAACTTGGAGGTGTAACTTAAGGACCAGCGGAAGGGGTAATATGAACGTTAAACTTTCTGGCCAGTTTGAACTTTATTTTATACTCCTCCTATTTAAGAGCTCTTTATTATTTAATGTAAATCTTTATAAAATGCTAATATAAATTTATATTGTAATTCTTTCAATCTCTAGTCTTTAAACTTTTTCTTTTCTTACCTGGCGGTTCGTTTAATATATATATGTTGTGTGCTTTATTAAATTATATCCAATAATCTTTCGACTCGATGAGCCCTTTGATTCCATTTGCCTCACGCAAATAATATAACATTAATTTCCAATAGTAATTCTCGCCCATTAGAACTAAATTTGAAAGTTCTATTAATCATCGAGTCGAAAGAAAATATTACATGTTTATTATTTGATAATTGGCAAATAATAAACTATTAGCTTCATTTTTCACCTATGTCCCCAGCTACTAAGTTACAATTGTTTATATACTCACAAAATGTTATAATATTGATTTCTTGTTCTACTAATATATATTTATTCGAATATAACCTTAAATGTTTTTATTGCCAAAAAGGGTCGATAAAGGGTTAAATGTATTTTAATTCCATTTTTGTTATTTTAAATTGATATTCAGGAAGGGCACGAATATTAAGGCATAATTAAGATAGTTTATAAATGTTTTCAAAATAGTTCGATAAAGCTCGTTTGACTTTAATTAATTGGTCAAGTCATCACGAGAGCATTCTACATGGTTTTATTTTTCAACGATGACTATCAAGTCATCATCATCAAATGTTGCTGAGTAGGCCATCTTCCGCTCCGTTAGGCTTGGTGATCATATTTTCGCATTTAAATTTCTCGAGGAAGAAAATACTTCCTTTCCGTTCCATTAGTCAAAGGGGTAAGACTTGCCAAATGCAACCGCCATAGGACTTCGACCATCGACTAGCAATCATCTTTCAATTTTACTCACTGCCTTGTAATTCGTCAGTACCATTGCGTCCTTGTTTCAGTAAAACCCGCTCCGTGCTCGTAATTCGTGATGGAGTGATTTAAATTAAAGTCGAACCAATCCTCAAGTATATTTCGTTTAAATCAGTTCTCAAATCAAGATTAAAGTTATGCCTTGAAATACGTTTTGCTCTTCAGGAATAGATTTCCGAATGTGGGAATAGATCTCACATTCCACCGTAATAAAAGTAGAATACCCATTTCCGTTCTTAATAAATACCTTTATCCACCCTTATATTTCTCGTTGGGGGCATAGACATAGAACTCCATGTTGCGTAATACTGGTTGGCATATGATAAGGACCGCCATTCTCATTATATTTATAAATTCTTTTAAAGACTAGAGATCACTAATGCAATCTATATTTTCTTGAACCAAACAAATTATTATTATTATTAAATATTTTATAACATACTTGGTTTCTTAGTTCATCATTCTTTTGATAATTATTTAAATGTTAATACTCGCTGTCTGTGTTGGCAACCCGAACATACATATGATTTGATTTAAAAAGTATTCAAAGTAATTAATTTTAGATATTCGTGTCAGTGCAAGGTCTTGTCCTCACAACCGTGAACTAGTTCTTAACACTGTGCGCGATTTCTCTATCTGAGCTGTTAGTTGGGTTTAATTCAGTTTTGTTGCTGGTTTAATTCATTCATTGGGGGGGTTTACACACGCAATGACAAAATATCACCATTACCTCAATTGATATACCTTACTTTACATACCTTGACTGCTATGTTTAGTTGATATAAGATTTCAAAAGTTCAACATCCACAATTATTATGACCTTATATCATATTATAAATGGTTAGCACATCAACACATCTGACCAATCCAGATTTAACTGAAAAATTTATTCTCTACTTAGATTGCCAGTTATTTGGGGAGAAATCTTACATTTGATTTTTCAGAATTTAGTCTGGCTTGCATATCTAACCAGGCCATAGCTATTACAGTCAGAAGGGACAACTATCTTTCCACAAAACCATCATAATACATATAATTAAAAAAATAGTGAACCTCTCCAATCAATATCATAAAATTTAATTTCTGATAATTAAATATATATATATATGTCTGGAGGACATATACAAAGGCAATAAATAAATTTAGCTATTTTTTTAAAAATCAATAATCAATAATATATGTTATACTACAACAACTGAATTTATTAATTTTCCGTTACTGGCTATTCTAAAATTACAATTTTGTTCCATTTTAATTACAAGTATTTGACACAATTGTTTTGTTTTCCAGAAATATAAGTCAGTATCAGAAGCCTCAACTCAGTGTTCACCATTTGTTAGAAAGCATTTTAATTAGTCATTATTTATTATGTATTTACAGTTTGTTTTAATTAAACATTTATTTTCTAATTAGCACATATTGCCATATTGTTTCACAATCTAAGTATAGGCTTAATTATCTATAATGACACAATAATGATTGTTTTAGAAACTTACTCCTAAATATTGGTAATCATCAACTTACTTATAAAAATGGATTCAGAGTTCTTCCCCCTAGTGATTAGTTTATTTTATTGGTTGCTTCATTAGCAGATTTACTTGATAGATAAACATTTTCACTATATTTATTCAGCTCTGTATTTGTCTGAAAAATCATTTGATGGATCCAATCACTATATATATATATATAAACTGTAACCATATATTTTAGCCTAAAATATAATAATTGATGTAACTATTATTAAAAAATTTCTCTATCTTCTTTGGTGATTTGATTGGCTTGATTTGCACTTTGAACAGATTACTCTCTTATATTATTTAATAAATTTAAATTTGCTTCGTTCCATATACTAATTCGTATCATAATGTTTAACTTTTTAAAATTTTTGACAACACATTTAATTTGGTAAAATAGTATTAAAATATATTTTATTTACATTTGTTTAAAATGATCTTAAAAATTATTTCTATTGAATTAACAAAAAACCATTTGTTCAATTAAAATAAATTATTAAAAATAAATACAGTAATTACGTATGCGTCTCAATGTAAAAAAAAAGAAAAGAGCGCGAATTTAGGAGGAAGATCGTCTGTTAGTTTGCTTTTGGAGGGAGAGAGAAAGAAAAAGAAAATGGTAAGAAGGCAAATGGTGTAAATTTGATAAGCTTATTTTAAAATAATTAACAAGTAAACGGATTACTACAAATTTTCTATAAACGTAAAAATAATATTGTGGTATTTAATTATAAGATGAATTGCTAAATTTAAAAGTCTGTTCAAGTCGGCTGGCCAAGTGGATCAAATCACCGGTAATAATTTCCCAATATTACATTTAAAATGTCGGAGCTTCCCAGTTTAAAAGAATTAATTGCAAGAGTTTGGTATGTTTTAAAATGTTTATTTGTTCTACAATTTGGAAAAATTAAATAAGTATTTTAATTACAAAAGTTTTATAAATATGAAAATTTGCTTTTTAAAAAAGAAGAAGTTTAAATTAAAGTAAAATGTTAAAGTTATCAACATAGTTTAATATTTCCGTCTCTAATTCTAATAAAAATATAGTATTGATTGATATTTAACTTTATAATGCCAGTAAAATATTTGCTAGTTAATTTTGTTTGCCATTTGGATAATAAACAGTCTTCAAATAATTGATCAAAACTATTTTCTAATTTTATCGTCAGTTTGGAATGATTGAATTAATTGCTGTAATTATTATTCCTAGATTTAAGCGTGGATAAATAAATATTAGCATGGATGTAATAAACTTGGAACATTTTTAATAGAGAAATGTAGAAATTAATAACTTTTGAAAAACATTTTCATTTAAGTTCTGCGTGTCATGTTTTTGATATTGTTTCTTGTTTATGGAGCCACGTAAAAATCGTTAATCTAATATTGCTGCTAATAATTAACACAAATGGATAAAATTGCATGTATGGAATTCAACCATAATTATATTTATTACTTCGTACATTTATTGTTCGACACATCGTACATGAATTTCACGGATCATATTTATAGTTATAAAGTGCTCTACAATCTAATTTGTGACACACACACCTGCTAAAATTCATATATTGAACTTTAAAATGCTATACATTTAATTTATATCACACACACACCTATTAGATTTTATGTATTTGATGAATAATTCATTACTTTAATTTTATCGTTATATGAACTTGCATGTGAAGTTCATAAGTTATATTTATTAAGTTTAAATTAATAGGGGTAGAATAAAATATTTATTCAAGAGAATAGCGCTTGCGAAAAAGCTTGAAAAGTACTAAATGAATTTATGAGATGTATCAATCTTTGTGAGGTATTTTGTGAGTCTTTCCAGATTTATATTCCTATGCTAATATTACTTATATTGCATTACACATGTTTTATTTTAAGCAAGATAAGTTAGTACATTAGTTGTCCTGATTAGTGTAACATTTTATTATGCAAGAACCCACATTTGCTAAAGTGTTAGTGTTTTCCGAATGATCAGATTAACTGAGGAGGATGATTTTGCACTTTAATGTGAAGTAAATAGTAGTGTTGTTTTATAATGTTGAAAGGCATTAATCTGTGCCAGTGGTTAATCCGCAGATTATTTAATTGCCATTTTTTGTATTTTACACTCATTCCAGCGCTGGTGGTTAATCCGCGGAATTGTGTAATTATACGTATTACTTTATGATGGTGTATCAATCCACAAAGCGTTTAGTATTATTTAATTCCTATGTGTAGATGAACGCATCCACAGGAATATGTTTTACTTCATAGATATAAGTTGGGCAAAGTATTTAGTTAATCTGCTAAATCATCTTCTTCCATTTTAAGTATAGTTAATAAGTTAGATCGTCAAATTGTAGCAGGACATTCTATTCAAGTTACTTCCTAATAATTAACTGTCGGTTGATTATTATTTACCGGAGTGTAAGTTTAAATTTTCATTTTATTTAATGATTGCATTATAGCTAAATCCTACAGATATAATATTATTTATTATATTATTATAATTTTACGGTATGGATTTATTGAATCTGGAAATGATGTTAAATATTTCATGAGTTGATGTTGAATTTAGTATAATTTGCTCAAGATTCATTATATCAAATTGAAATAAGGTATGATTAGGTTTTTAAAACCGTACCTATGATATGTTAGTGAAGAAAGTCGATGGAATTATAATTTATTTATTTTATTTGTTTATTTATGTTTTTTAATTATAACATTAGAATTAATTATTTATTATTCATAAATTTGTAAATAAACGTTGATTTATAATTAAACTTACTGTGCCGTTGCTATGTGTCATTCTTAAAATCAGAAATCATAAGCCTGGGATAGAGCATACATTGAAGTACATACTATCGTCAACATGATATCAGAGTTTAGTAATATTTTGAGAAAACATTTGGATGCTTTTAGTCTTTGGTAGTTTATGATGTGTATGGTACAATAAAATCCCATTTACCTTTTCCATCATTTTGGCTTTGTGTAGTTGATTATAGTATACAATACAAATTGATTAGTAAACCTAAAAACAGATTTACCAAATAATGATATGATTGAATATATTTACTTAACATTTTAAATTGTCATTTGTCAGTATAAAAAGAGTCTCAGTGATATAGTAAATTATAAAAAAAGAACCCAAGTATTTATGTTTATTTATTGCAAAGCTTTACCTGGACTAGCATTTGTATTAAAAATCATATAGATGGTTTAAAATTTCATAATATTATGTATTTCCACAAATTATGCCATCTTGTACATAGTCGGCCATCGGGTCTCATACAATAAAAATCGCAAATTAAGGTTTGTAACATAATAACATTGCACTTATAATTTGTTTACTGTATTTTATTATACTACTATGATAGGTCATCGCGGTACACCCTGGCTGCGATCAAATTAAATCATAAAAAGTTTATGTTAGATCATTGGTTTGGTCTATGGTAAGTTGCTCTAAAGGTTGGTTGTGGTCTTTGGTGCATAAAATAGATAGCATAATATGCTTTTGGATACAGCTCTTAATAGCTGACAATGTGTAGCGGGAATTGATCAGTGACCGAGGTTATGATTCTTAGTGCACTTACGTTATGTAGTTGGGACCACATACATACATACGCGGTAGAGGGTTACAATATATATATAATTAAATGCCACATAAATATGTAAATAATAATATTAATGTTAATTTTATTTTTATCCTTTACACAACATTTTCATGATCTGTCATGAAATACTAAGCAAATTTCTACAGAAAGCATGAGAAAAATTAAGATTAATAATATTATTTACATAATTGTGTGGTGTTAATTAATTATACACATATTCAAATGAGTTTTATTAAAAGCTCTGCCTTGTCTTTGCAACTAAACCTAAATAGGGACAAGTTAGGTTTTGTGAGTCTTGCCTAATTTTAAAGGCAGCTGATGACATCAGTTATTGCCAGAAACATATGTCCAGCAAAAAATAATTGTTTTTCAACAAACATTGCTGCTTAAAATATTATAAAAATTTCTATAGACGGTATGGGTAAAAATTATTAATATTATTATTTATATACACAATACATAAACAGAATGTTTTAATGTATAACTATGAGAAAAGTAACACAGTATAACTAAGTACTAACAGTTGCCACTCTCTTAACACAAATTGTTCTAACATTTCAATTTTATAACTGCATTACAAATTTCAATGAGCCATTATATTATTGCAAACAGAATCAGATTTATTGACTCTACAAAGTTTTCATATAAAAAAATTGTGAAAAATAACATGTTTAAGTAAAAATGAAAATAATAATAATAGGTTATGCTTAATTTGAAAAAAAAAAAAGACTTCAGGGCTTTCCTTGAAAACTCATGGGTGAATAAATGAATGAATTAAATAGAAACTAAATGTCAGTACTTCCAAGATCAACAAGGACAGTTTAACAAATAGATTTATATTACAATTCATTAACTAATTATATTTATTCATTTTTACATTTAAAGAAACTGGAAGGGGTGTTAAAATGTACTACATGGTTAAGAGCAGTGGGATATAAGCAGAATCAGAAGCTAGGGGTTTCCAGATCAATTTTAATTTTTTAGTGTTTTAAAATTTACAGAAATTAGTTTTGTTTTAATTATTAAAAGTTATGAAGACCTTGAAAAAAAAGGTGTTTCTCAAGAGATAAAAAAAAAGAGTAAGAGGAATATTTTTACTAGTACAAAGATTTTATCAGAAATCTTTTACAAAATGAATAATGGATATGATGATTATCATATTACTTCCTCTAAGCATTCTGGATCACCAGGATTATTTTGATGCCTTTCACACATATATTACCCCCCCCTTACTTTTTTCAATTCATCCACAATGACATTCATAATATCGTCTAGAAATACTTTAATAACTTATTTGATTCTTTTAATTAATAGACTATAAAATCAATTTTTTAATGCTAAAATTTAATTTCTGATATTAAATTTAAATACATTTTTGCAAGCCCCCCCCCCCCCCATAAATTCTTTTAGAAAGTCTTGGAACTATTTCACAAAATTATGACAGATTGTACATTTATTTCATCACTGGCAAAATTCCCTATACATAGCTTACATTTTAAAGAAAAGAGTTAATTTAAGTCTCAGCAAAGATAATTAAATGTGAAATGTTCAGTACAGGTATTACAAATAATTTCATTAAAGTTAATGATGAATGTTAAATAATGAACACATTCTAAAATTTATTACTAAATTTAGAAATCTTAGACAGTAAAATATTTATTTAATTTGCATTTAGTTCTTAAATGTGTACAGCATTTTCTGAATTTAATTGGATGTTAATATTTGATATCTCAAACTGCTGCAAAATAAAGGCCAAGTTCATTTCCAATTACGTTTAAGAACAATAGATCAGATTCAATAAGTACACAGTGCCACATTATTGTTATAGCTAATCAGATCATCTTTCACCTGTTACTAAATCAATAAAAAACTTATATCATGGACTACATAAAAAATAATGATAAAATATAATAGTAAACTGATAAAAACACCCACACTATTTGTAGTTTTATAGTGGACTATCTGCAGGTGAAATGTTAAAGTTTTTCACTTGCACTTTTCTAAACACATTCAGTTATTAATAGTAAAACAAATCTTAATATAAATCATAATGTTTCAAGTGATATTACATTCCCTTCTTCTTCATGTATTGCTGACCTGACCAGTAGAAGCTACCATGGAAATGAACTGGTAACCTTTAGATATGTCAGTTCACACAATAACCTAGCTGATTAGAGGATATTAGACCAATTCCTATTATAGCTGGCACTGGTCAAGCCAACAACACATATAGACAAATAATACAACTTGAAAGGTTTTATTTAATACTAACCCTGTATCTTTAACTGACAGTTAATATTTAAAATGGTTTAAATAAAGTGTCAATTTTTGTAAAAACATTTAAGAATTCAATTAGATGATAGAAATAGTCCAACATACAAATCTTTAGACACAATATATCTGTATGTTACCTCCTAAGATGAGTCTAAATTAAAATATCTTCACACTATGACCTCAAAATTCAAGTTTTAAAACAAATATATAGCAACAAAAAGGATTCCAAATTAGGACACTTTCTGTAAAAGTATAAATACATTTGGAACCATATATTTCTGTGAAACTTTCTTTTTAAAAATAAAATTTATTAAAAGGATACTTCAAACATTGACAACAGATAAATAGTTAAAAATCAATTAAAATACAGCTATCAATAATAAAGTAGATTTAAAAAAATGATTGCAAAAAAAAATATCAAATTTATACAGAATTGTATATTTGCAAAGAAATCAAGTCATATACCACATAAAACTCACTGAGGAAGCCAGTAGCAGAAATTGTTCTAGGGTTGGGGGATATTCTGAAAAGCTTGTTAAGAGCTACTGGCAAGCCTGTTAGAGAACATTTGTAGTACAGGCTTGTTAAATTAAGTCATGTGATATATGACTTGATTTCTTTGTAATTATATTTTTGTTATTAAGGCTTTGGTGATTTTATATTGCTGAAGCTATTAATATATGGTGAATCTGAACTTAGTTTAGACCAATATGACTATTTAAGTTAGATAGCTGGATTTGAAGATATATGGATGTCTGAAAATTTCACATTTTCCACTTAATAGTTGACCATTAGATAAAATGCTGGGCTTGGCCTGGTATTTTAAATCTAATACTTGAATATCCTAGCACCTCACTGAGGAAGCCAGTAGCAGAAACTGGTCTGGAGTTGGGATAATCTGAAAAGCTTGTTAAGAGCTATTGGCAAGCTCATTAGATAAGAATTGTATATATATGAAATTAATGTGGAAGTATTGAAAACCCCGAGTGAACTAACAATCATCAAATGTAAAATGTAGAATGAGCCCATCTTCACTTTAGCTTTGATAAGGTATAAGCATAGCATTTACTGATATACTTACATGCAGAGTATTATTTGTATATACTAACATAGTTTCAACACAACTATAAGCTATTCTAAACTCACTATAATGAATCAGAGAGAACTGTCATATTTAACAACCTCTAAATATCAAATTAATCTTCAATTAATACATGTTAATATAACTTTTTTTGATAGATATGTAATAATAAATGAATGAGATATATTTTCATAGCATGTGTTTAGTTTTAAATATCATTTTAAAAACGTTTATGTATAGCTCTTAGGCTGAAGAACAGTTTAGATTAGTCAGGTTTACAAGAGAAGCTCCCTGTAGAAATCATTACAATAGATATTGCAAATCATGACAACTTGGAGGAATTGAAAATGTTACTATTTTGCCTTGTTTTTTCTTTATTTAATATATATATATTTCTTAAATATTTAATCAAAAAATAATGAAGCTAAATGAAGGGTCAGATTGACCTTAGGTCAATATGGGTGTGACAAGAACCTCAGCCTCAGGGTGGCCTTTGAGCATTCCATCATCAGATTTTTCAATTGGATGGACGGTTGAAGAGTTGGAGTGTGGAGTAGATTGAAGCCTGTCCATTAAAGTATGAGGTTTGGCTATCTTAATATATATCTGAGCACTTATAGCATATATGTGTAGAGATGGTAATCTGGACCAACTTATGATTGCTGGTTTAGCATGAAATACATATATTGGTGATTATTTATCTTTTCAACATATGGGTTCAAGGGTATCAGTGTTATGAGATAGTGTGGAGAGTGGTGGGTCGTGTGAAAGTCTGTGCTCATATACCCTATATCTTAAAAATTTTGAATGTAATTTATGAATTGCATACAAAACACTTTAGCATTTTGTAATATTCAAAATATTTTTGATAATTATTCAAATATAAATCACTTATAATTATAAGTTATAAAAAATTGTAGACATTTCTGTAAAATATTTTTTAATTATTGAATTCACATGCGGCACTAACAGCAATAGGATCCCCCCCCCCCCCACTACCAATCGAACTTTTTCATTCTAAAACCACTAATTATTATCATTTTGAATTAATTCTTAATGGAAAAACAATCGAAATTATTATATTGCTTATTGAAAGGTTTGTGATCTTTCCCTCTATCACACTGATTTAAAAACAATTTCTAATATTTGGGGTTTTACTTTTTCATTGACAATTCTTGCACTAAATATATATTCATAGCTTATTACGGACATTATTATTACATTTGTTAAGAGTTGATATAGAATTTTTTTTTTTTCATATGTCATAGCATCTGCCGGGACGCGAACCCACACCCGTCTGCAACCAACTACTTGCTTGCAAGGTGGGTGCGATGACCTCTCGGCTAACAACGCTTGACTGATATAGAAATATTTGAACGTTTAATACCATACAACTGATAATTCAATACTACAGTATGTTCAATCATTAAAAAATAAGTTAATGGTTTGTTGCCCAAATGTTGTGAAATAAATGTTCAAGTACCAGAAATGAGAAGTTGAACTCCACTACAGGAACATTCAGCTCTCAAGCTTATCACTGGGCTGACCTGTAGAGGGAATTAATAGATATACCTTATATCTTTTACTATTTCTAATTTTTCATTAAGCGTTAATGTTAAGAAATCAAAAAAAAAAAAAGTCAATAATAAAATGAGGATCTTTACTTTTTCTTAGGATACATATATTAAGAATTGTTATTGGAAACGAGTAATTAATAATGTAAACCAATTTCACCTACTATCTAATATAAATTGTATTCAAAAACTGAAATTAATGTTTTAAAAAGGGATTTCAAGATAAAAGATTTGTGAATGATATGATAAAATAGTGTCATTCCAAATTTCACAAACTTAAAATGTCTATTTTTTTGAACACTTTACAGTTATCCATGACAGTGGCACAAAAGTATATTAGAAGATTACAATTTGCATAGCTCATCATTAATGCAAATATTGATTTGTTAAATAACTTTCATGTGTGTGCAAAATATTTCAAAAAAATTCTTCAATTCTACACTAAAAGCATACTTTCAAAGCAAATGAAAATAACAAAAAAATAGGGCAAAAGTTTTTAATATCTTTGATATCACTTTCATAAGGGAATTTTGTACAATAAATATGAAGCAGTCATACTTTTTAACCGGTGTAGTATTTCATATGAAGAAATTCATGTAAGAAATTATTCACCACTTATGAAGTTTTTGTAAACTTTATTTTTCAAATGGTGGCTTAACATCTTATATATTTTATACTAAAATTTTAGCTTGAAAAAATTCCACAGGTGGTTTGAAAAGTGAAAATTTAGTCAAGCATTGGTGGTCGAGAGGTCAGCGACAGCTGCTTTACAAGAAATTGTCCTGGGTTAGTGAGTTCGCTTCCTGGCTGATGCTATGACACATGAGGAGAAAAAAAAGTGAAAATTTAGTAAAATAACAAAGACTAGTTCCGCCTTGATGAGTGCCTTTGTGTTTTTAATGTCATTAATTTTTATGACATTATCTGGAGAAAATAGACTGAATAACAACAAAATTTGAGAGTTTATTAACATTCATGATTATTTTTGTATAATAATTAAGTAATAATTATTAAAAATCAAGAATATTTATTATTAATTTATTTTCAATGAAAACATTTTATTTTTTAAAAATAGAACATTATATTTTTGCACAATGCAAATTACCCTGAAGAAATTTTACAATATTTGTTAACATGTAATCACTTCAATTAGTAATCTCATGTTTAAATGTATTCTAATGCTGAAAAAAATTTAAAACGTTTAAAGCATAATTTGATTGATTTTAAAAAAATAAATATTTATCCTCTCATTTTAAAAAGATTTCACCATATTTTTTTAAAATAAAAATACTCTTTCCAGCAATGATGATATATGAGGGTTTTTGTTTATTTTTTTAAAAATATTTTCAAAACTCAAATGTGATTATTTAGAATTTACTTCATTTGTAACAAAAATATCTATCAGATGTAGTCAAATTTATTATAATCTGATAAATAATAATGGTTTAATCTTAACCTTAATGTTGGATGTTTAAAGCTAGTGAAAACAATAAAACCTGTCATCCTGTGAGAGGGTTAATCATCTTTTAGAAATAATAAGTAAAAGAATACAATAATAAAAATGCAAAGCAGCAAATTTTACTATAATAAATATGAATATTCTAAGGAGAAGATAGTTAAATCTCCACACATTTAATGTAATATAATATTCAATTAATAATGTTAAATACAAGAAAATCTTGATCCAAATCACAAGATAAAGACTTTGAAAAAATAAAAACAGTCATCTTATTTTCATACATAATGCAATTTTATAGGCAAATCTTAAGCATCTTGGAATGAAAGTGTGAATATATTAAATTATTTACATTTCTTCTTTTTGTATATCCTATGAACTTGCGAAGTATCGAAGTGTCAATATTAGATGTTATATTTAGTAAATAATCTAGAAATTTTTACTAGTGTAGTGGCAAGCTATACTTCTTTACTTTAAGTATAATGCCTTCTAATATTAACATTAGTAAATTTCAATATTTTGCAAGTGTTAAAAAGATATTTAAAAAAAAGAAATATAAGTAAAGTAAATAATTCAATATATTCATGTTCTCATTCCAAGATGCTTAAGATTTGTCTATATAATTGCATTTAAGTATGAAGATAAGATGGCCATTCTTATCTTTTCAAAGACTTTAACTTGTGACTTGGATCAAAAGTGTACTCATATTTAACATCATTAACTGAATATTATAGTACTGCGCATGTGTGGATTTTTGATTATCTTCTCTTTAGATTTACAACTTGACACTGTGCTTAAATTTCTTGATAATTTATATTAAATATAAATATTATCAGTTAAAAAACAATTTTATTCATTGTATATTTAATACACCGTAACAAATAAATTTTGAAAACTGTGTATATAACATTAGCTAAAATATATATATATTTACCTAATTTTTATTTAATATCCTAATAACAATAAAATTGTGAAATAATGTGTCTGCTCATCATAAAGATAAATACATAGTCTCACCAAAAATTAAAAATAGTCTGTCATTAGCATAATTAAAAAAAACTATGATTACCTAATAAAGTCCACTTGAAGTAAATTTTTAAATGTACATTATTTTACTTAAAATATTCTTTATTTGATTTTTCTTTAAATATGTTCACTGTGACATTAAGAAGCCAAGGTTTAAATTTTTTAAAGAATCTTTAAGTAGTACAGCAAATTAAAAATAATAACAATAAAAATTAAGTGCATAATTATATATATATAAGAGAAAGTATATATTACATTAATTCTTTCACACTTAATTTTATTTCTGCCCACACCTAGTGAGATTTGAATTAATAGTTCATTTTAATTTCAATGTATAAAATTTTTATGTAATATTATGAATCAATAAATTGGACTTCATTTATTACAAATTTAAGTTTAGAAAGGAAAAAATTCTAAAAAATCATATTTGAACTTTCTATAAAACTGTGTAATAGGTAACCAGAATAACGAAATATTTAAATTAATTCCAACTTTCAAATCTAAGTGAATTATTATAAAAATATAACAGATCTATAAAATACTTAACTAAAATTGATAATAGTATATATACTTATTACAATCTTATAAAAATTCAGAACTATCTGTTTGGCAGAATGTTGCAACCAGAATAATAATAAATGTTTCTTATTTAACGTAATTGAAGTTTCTTAAGTTGTTTATTTAAAAGCAAAATTTATTTTAAAAAAATCTAAGTGTAAACATTTAAATATTTCTTTTTTAATAATTATAATGAAAATACTTTTTATAAATAATTTTAAATAATTAAATGCAATATGAAATTAAGTAATTTTTTAATTCTTACTGTTAAAAAAAATACAGGAGGTTTTTTAACATGCATATTCAAAAAATTAGCCAATCAGTAACTTCTAGTATTGTTGGATTCTTTTCAGCTTGTTCCTCTGTGGAGTAAAAAAAATTTTTAAAAAAATAATAATTAAATATTTATTGATTCAAGTTTTTAGTGCAAAATGGTTGTAAATAAATAGTATTAAAAAGGCTGAAAAGTATTTAAACCTCTTCACATCAGCAAACTCCATAAGAAACTGATTAGAACATTAGGCAAATTAAGAAAATATTAAAATTGCTTATTTTTTATATGAAAGGTTTGATTTACAATGAATTTTGCAAACCATTTCCCTTCATTACCCAGAGTAAAGATGCACATTATAAACATTTCCCCTTTTTACCAGTATAATTTTTGAATAACTGCTTATGAATCCAAAAAAGAGTCAATAATCAGGGTTTCAAAATAATAACATCCAATAAGTATTGAACTTAAAGAATGATTCATAATCTTTATGAATTCAAAAACTGTCAAAATCAAGGTTTCAGACTAATAGTATACAATCTATATTATACTTGTATACTGTAAGTATCAATTTAAATCAAAATTGGAATGTGAGTTAACATTTGTGACATGTGTGGAATATAAATAAACATATTGAGAATAAGTAAAATGATAAATCGTTAAATATAAATGTCAGTCTTGGCACTAAAATAAAAAAAGGTGGGCATTGTTTGAAATTACATTTGAATGTTTCTTTAAGAATCTGGTTTGCAAAACTATCATAGTAATATTTTCAAACTTGATTATTCCATTCAAAACAAAGCAAAACTCTCCATATAGTAGTTCCATGAGGTAAATATGGCACTATCCAATTTTTTTTTTGTATTTCAACTGTTATTTTCACATTATTATTTAACCATTGTGGCAAAGGTTAATGCAGACATTGTAAAGTATCCATAGCTAACACAGTTAATTTTCTAATGATGTTTTCTAAATGGTTATCAAATATTATACAGAATAAAATGAGAACAAAAAATCCATGACTCTCAAGCAATGATTATTTTCTTTTATAAATAAATTTGATAAAAAATATGGTTGTTTTCTCATCCCTGGTGTTCGCCTAGAGATGTCGCTATTTCTAGGTCAATTCCTAGAAATATATCACTTCACCAGCCTTCACCCAAAAAAAGAGGAAATTTTCTATGTTATAAATGCAGAAAAGAGTCCTCACGTTATGTTGGACGGAGGCAGTGTCTGCGACAGAAGCCAACATAAATGAGACTTCTTTCTATGATAAAACACAGAAAGAGTTCCCGACGGCTGCCGGTTATGGCTTTTTTCTATGCTAAAAGCAAAGAGAAAGAAATGCCTTGATTGGCTGCCGAAGTAGTTCATTTTGTTCATCATTTTTTCGTAATAGTAGAATATCTATTTTCTTTATAGTATCATGTGAGAGTGTGTGTATTTGAAGCAGTCATAGTTTTTTAAAATTTGATAAGACGTCTATTTTTTTAATGTGTTGTAACTTAATTTACTGTTGTAAGTTTAGTAATAATGTCCTGAAGATTCCATTACGAATGGGTAACCCTCAAAAATTGCTTTTAAGAGTGCGGAACGGGAAAAAAATTTAAGGATCACGCGAAAAGTACCGTTTTCACAAGAATTCGTCTGTGACAAGTTACTTTTGCTATATATATATATGCACAAACAAAAACAACCCAGTGTCTAATTATTAGGAATTACTTGTCCAAAAAAGAAAATTAGTCGGGTATTATTATTTTTATTTTTTTTGTTACATTTATTATTTCAAAATAAGATTAGTTTTTATATCTACACACTAACAAAAACAACCCAATTCCTGCTTAATTACCATCTTAAAAAAAAAAAAAAGCAACTTCAATGGGGTTTGGTTTTTTTTCAATGGAGTATTTGAATTACGTTATTTTTTATATATATATACACAAGATTTACCAAAAAAAAAAAAAGAAACCCACTTTCTGATTAATTACTGTCAAAAGAAACGCGAAATAGTCGGCTATCATTTTTAAATTAGTATTTCAATAATGGTACCCTTTTTATATAGACAGAGTTAACAAAAACAACCCACTTTCTGATTCATTACTGTCCCCCCAAAAAAAAAGAAAACGGAATTAGTCGGGTATCATTTTTCAATTGAATCTTTCAATGACGATCCTTACTAATAGTAGTCGGGTATCAATTCTAAATTGTAGTATATAAATGACATTACTTTTGATAGATTAAGAATTACGTCTTGCTTTTTTAATAAAAATAATTGATTTTTACTCTTGACCAAAAATACCGTAACTTTAAAAAAAGACACACATAAAGTCCAAAAAAAAAAAAATGAGAAAAAGCCCCGTAACTTTAAAGACACACACACAAACTCAAAAACAATCTAAGATTAATAAACATTGTTATTACATCTTGCTTTTGAATCAAATGATTGATTTACTCTTGCAAAAAAAAGGTACCGTAACTTTAAAAAGACACACATAAAGTCCCCCAAAAAAATATTAGAAAAAGCCCCGTAACTTTAAAGACACACACACAAATTCAAAAACAAGATAAGATTAATAAATGTTTACTTATTACGCTTTGCTTTCGAATAAAAGTATTGATTTACTCTTGAAAAAAAAAAAACCCGTAACTTTAAAAAGACACACATAAAGTCCAAAAAAAAAAAAGTTAGAAAAACACCGTAACTTTAAAAAGACACACAAACTCAAAAAACAAGATAAGATTAATAAACATTTACAAAAATGAAAAAACTAACATCATATAATAGTATTAGTTAGTAGAATATTTTATTACAAATCTAAGAAATCAGATCTTTTTAGATCAAATCGATCACTTATGTCCGTCCCCGGAATCGTTATATGTATATGTTTTCGATTAGCATCAATGCCATCCCATGGCGAACACCAAGGATGAGAAAACAACCAAAAATACTTTTATAACAAATACACTAATAAATTATGTCTGAAAGCTCACATAGAAATAAGCAGAAAAAAATTTGCATGAGAAATGATTTGTGTTAATTAAATTCTAGGAAAAAGAGTGCACTTTATATCATATTTTCTTTTGAATGTAATTATAATCTAATTATTATTTAATGACATTTCTTTCCATTGCATTGTATCTTTGTAATTCAATATATAATATCTGCTGGCTTCATTTAATTTTAGCAATGTATGAAATTTATTAATGCTTGACATTTCAATTGGTTAGCAATTATTTTCAGACTTCTTTTATGTAAAAAAAAAAAAATGACACTAGACTAAAATGATGAAGCAATAATATTTACATAAATGTTAAAATAATTCTTTAGCACTACATTTCATATATGTGCCATTCCCTTTCATTTCATGGTAAGAAACTAACTTATCTTCTCCATGTAATTATATATACATACCAGAAATCAATTCAGCCTATGGAAAAGCTGTGGTTTTTGTAATAGTTTTTTTTAATTGGCTGCTTTAATAATTTTTTTTTCTTTGTAGAATTACTTGCTGATGAATGTATCCAGCTGATTGAAAGGTCATCGATTTTGCAATAATTTATTTTTTAATCGATTGCTTTAACAATTTTTTTTTGTTTCACAGAATTACTTGCTTTGATTAAAATGCTCGTAGTCAAATTAATCCCTTAAATATAAGGAATGAATTACCTTCTTTGCACAACGCTTCATAAAAAAATTATGGTGGAATAAATTATTTTTTTCCTTGAAAAATACACTCTAACAAAGAACTGTTTAACTTGATTATCACGTAACAGTGTTATGGACAAACATTTAGGGATTTATATATAAGAATGAATATTACTTGTCACAGGTTTATTTAGATTCCAAATAAAAAAATATCTGAATTACAAAGCTTAATATATTTATTTATAGTTTTAAAAGTAAAAAAAAAAAAATGTTCAGGGAAACTGATTACTTTTAGTTCTCTAGTAACTTACTCTAGTTACAATTAGGTGTTTGATCAATTTTTTTATTTTTGTGCCTTTTTTGTGTTCATTTTTGTATGCTTATCCATTACTTTGTTTATATAATTAATTAAGATATTTGTTGAAAACAAATGATGCAACAAAACTGTATATGTATTTTTAATATTTAAGATAAAAAATAAATGTTTAAAATAATCATTTAGGTAAAATAAAAATCAATACAAACCAATTCTTAATATTATAATAAATATGTTTTTCAATCTGTCTTACTCAATAAACAGCACAGAGAAAATTGAATGCTGATTTACTTTGCGCTCATGGCCATTTTGAAATTTAAAGACCAGCCAAAACCACCATTGACACATCCAACCAATAAATGACATAAATATTGAATAAAAGTATTTTATATTTTAGAAATTATAAGCTAGTAAAATTAATATCCTTTATTTCATATGGGCATATAGTATAATCTTTTAGTATTTGGAAATTATAAGCTTGGTTTGGTCAGATTTCTGCAATTTTTGGAGAATACTTCATATTGGCCAAACCATCCTTCCTTCTTCCTGAAAATTCCAGCACTTTGTGCCAGTCATTAGTCATATTGCAAATACTTTATGAAAATAAATTAAAAAAAAAAAACCCTAATAAAATAAAACATTATTTTTACTAGCTTATAATTTCTAAAATATGAATTTAAAGTACTTTTATTCAATATTTATGTCACTTATCAGTTGGATGTGTCAGTGGTGGTTTTTAGATTTCAAAATAGCCGTGAGCGCAAACTAAATCAGGACCCAAAATTGTAGGTTCTAACAAATTCATTTGCAGTCAATATTCTTTAGAAACGGAAACACCTGTGACAGACCTTTGCTGTGACAAAATTTGTTATAACGATTTTAACACATAACTTTCTATTCAGGGATAAGCTTATGTATAGCAGGGTGGTTTTGCAACTTCTTGTTGCCTTCACCCAGAAGATTGTATTTGTTTAATTAATAAAAAATTGGACCAAAATAATAATAATAATAATTAATATTTGCAGCACCAATAATATATACTTTTAAAAACATACATCTTTATTTAAAAGTTGTTTTTATTCATCTGGAGTTGAATCAATACATTTATTTTGTCATCACCCGCCCTATCAGATATTCTTAGAGGCATAAGATAGGTTTGCTAACACATTCTTTGCTCCTCCTGAGATTTCCACTCATTCTTTGCGAATTCTTAGACTGTGGTTGACTTTCCGTTATAACAATTAATATCATAAAAAAGGAGACATTTTTATAATAACATTGATTATGATAGTGAACAGTAAAATGTCTTCGCACTATCTCTGTTTAATTACTCGTCTATACATGGATCAAAGCAATTCTGTTACTAATTAAAACTCTCACTTGTTTCCACGCTTACTTCACATGGCAACTATCAGAAACCCTCATAGTTTGACAAGACCCTGTCATCAACCAAACTTAATAATAATAATGAGGGGAGGGGGTAACAAAGGAATGGCATTTAAAACAACTATTCAAGAGTATCAAGAAAAAAGATATAAATTTCGACAAAAATAAAGTTAGAAAAAAAAAGTTGCAATTATGTTTTAATAGCATTTAAAACCTAACATCTCTTTCTTTAAACAAATAAGGGCATTATGATTTAGCAATCATATAACTCAAATATAATTTTAAAAATTGCAAGCTTATATTTTTGCTGTAAATCAAAATTAGTCATTCAAATTAACGGTTTATTTTTCAAGGCCCTCCGATACACGGTCATAATTGTCTTATTATTTTCAAACTTGACTACTTAAATTTTTATATTTGAAATATTAAAATGCATTATATCTCAATGCTATATACTTTAAATTTAAAAATGAAACATCATCATCATCGCCACTTTCAACCATTATCAATCCACTGCAGGATGGTCTCTCCAAGTTCAATCCATGTCATCCAATCCCTAGACTCTATTTTCTACATCACCCCTCATACTTCCTTATTTCATCCATCCATCTCACATGTGGTATA
Organism: Epiperipatus broadwayi; assembly: GCA_028023455.1. Lineage (NCBI taxonomy): Eukaryota > Metazoa > Onychophora > Udeonychophora > Euonychophora > Peripatidae > Epiperipatus > Epiperipatus broadwayi. Next base: position 4,437,053 of record JAQFVV010012454.1, read on the forward strand.
TTTCTAGGTCTTTTACAATCTCTTGAAATTCAGTTTAAGATTCCATATATTATCATCTCTTCTAGCAATATGTATTTCGTTTTTGATCTCTTTTTGTTACTCCTAACACGCATCTCTCCATACTTCTTTGAGTGGTCTGAAGTCTCTGTATTGCACTTCTGTTAATAAATAATTTCATAAATTTTAAATGCAAAAAAAAAAAAGTACTAATTAAGTGATCTATCTGTGACTGATAAGTATCTAATGAAATTTATCACCGTTAACATAGAAACGAATATGCTCTGACTCTAAACGAAGAAATAAGAATAAAAAGTTAAACAGGGGGGAAAAAACAAAGAAATAATCTAGAGTTGCAAAACTCACAAGACCAGTGACATAATTAGTGTAGCGATATCAATGACTAGAAACTTTTTACGAATCAGAACCCTATATTAACCTAAACGAAAAAAATCAGTAGAAGAAAAAAGAAAAGAGAATTACTATCTAAAAAATTATATATATATATATGTATGTAATTTTGTTTTAAACTTCTTGTTAATTATATATATATATATGTTGATACGCTTTACGAAATGCATAATTATTCTTTCCTAGATGTTTTTGATTTTCTTAAAGCTTATCAATATATTAGATATTTATTACGTATATATCTATGTATATTTTGGGTGTGTCGAATCTTTCAGCAAGCATCCAACATTGATATTACTAAGTGATAATTATTGTCATTCACATAAACAACAATGTGTTTCTATGTGGAATATCTACTTTAATATTTAAAAAAAAAATATTTCATTTATTATAATCACAAGAATATAATGTTAAAACATCTTGAAACATTGTATTTTTATATTGGACTATTTCCATCATCTAATATGTGTGTTGAATGTCTTTAGAAAAGTTTAATTTTAGTTAAATATTCCAAATGCATTCAACTGTTAGTTATATCACAGCAAACAGGTTAGTATATACACCAACTGTTAGTAATATCACAGCAAACAAATGTTAGTAATACCACAGTAAACAGGTTAGTATATGCACCAACTGTTAGTAATAACACAGCAAACAAATGTTAGTAATATCACAGCAAACAGGTTAGTATATGCACTGTGATATTACTAACAGTTAGTGCATATACTATCCTATTTGCTGTGATATTACTAACACTTGAATGCATTTGGAATATTTAACTAAAATTAAACTTTTCTAAAGACATTCAACACACATATTAATTAGATGATGGAAATAGTCCAATATAAAAATATAGCTAGAACACCATCATCACAAACCTTCAGAAAAACAACTTGAAACATTATTTCAAGGTTTATATATTTGACTATTTCCATTATATAGAATTAAATGTCTTTATAAAAATTCAAATTTTATTTAAATTTTTTCGAAAACAACTTTACCCCGCAATACAATAGACTTTTCAGTGAGAATTCGCAATAGTGACTTCATTAAAAACTATGACATCGGAGGATAATATGAAGACATTTACATTAAAAATGTACTGAGTTTACTCATTATATCAGTGGTCCCCAACCTTTTTGCACTTAAGAACACATTCTATAATACCGGCCAGGTGGCGGGCACCATTATTTTTTCAATGTCAATTTATAGTTGGATATTGTTAATGATAGACTCTTTTACACTAAAAATATAGTATGACCTACAATTTGATTACAATATAATACAATATTTTATAAGAAATCTTAAAAATTAAATTTATTTCTATCAGATAAATAATTTTTTATAGTGTTCGGATAGCAGCGGGCACACGTAAAATGGTCTGCAGGTGCCATGGTGCCCGCGGGAAAAGGGTTGGAGACTCCTGCATTATATAGTATATAAAAATGCTATGTTTTGATAATAGCATTAAAATGCAATTAATGTACTTATATAATTTTCAACCAGTATCCTTGCAAGATAAAAGTTTTTTCATTTATATCACATACAAAGTAAAGACTTTCATTATTAGCAACTCGAAAACACAAAAAATGTCAGTTTCATTCAGTACAACACATAATTATATACCTTGCTCAAGTATAGTAACAAAGTACATAAGTAATACATTTTAAAATGTAATCATTAAAAACCAGTCAACATTTAGACAATCCTAATATCAATAATAATTAACAATTTCAAACTGTTGTCAAGGCAACCTCCTTTTCAAACCCATTTAGCCTTGAACATTATTATATTTATTTTAAAATGTGTACATTAGATAAAATATATTTGTATCATTCAATTTTAGAACAAACTTCTTATGAATGTTATTTTATCTGCTGCTAAAAATGCTATCATCATAAATGGAAAATATGGTCATAATCTTATTTTGAAAAAGAAAAAAAAAGAGGAAAAAGATATTGGGGGTAATTTAATTTGTCTTTTATTGTATCTTTATTTATAAGAATTTAAAAAAAAATAGAGAAATATGGAGGTTGTTTAATATATCTATAATGCAATTAATAATCAAACTTTATATGATCAAAAGTTACTAAATGTAAGTTAAAAATATCATTTACTTGACCAGTTTTGAATCAATAACCTCATAACGTGTTTCTGATATATTTAATTAAGATAACTTTTATTGCAAGTATAAAAAAATATCAGCATTACAAATAAAAGATTTAATCATTTACATTATTAAAACTTCAGCAATTATCTGTACACCCTAATTATTTAGCTTTTTTTTTTTTTTTTATGTGTCAAAGCGTCGGCCGGGAAGCAAAACCCAGGACAACTGTTAGCTGTGCTAACCATTCGGCCACCAACGCTTGACTATTTATCTAATTTTTATTTCATTTAAACTGCATTTGTGTAAAATAAATACACTTACAAATTGTTGCTTTTTTAAAAACAAAATCGAAGTTTTATAGGTTAGATATTACAAAAATAAAAAGCTTTGATAATGGAACATAAAGTGCCCCAAAATAAATTTTAAAATGTATATGGTCTTAAGATTTTTTTTCTATACATTTTATTTTAATTTAATGAATTGTGATTCGGAAAATATTATTCTCTGGCTATGTAAGAAACCAAACGGATGACCATCAACGAATAAGTTATAATTAAATATATATATAAAACTACTGACGTTAGAATTTTTCTAAAATTAATAATACGCTTAGAAAAATATTTATTTATTAATTAACTTTTTGTCTCAATTTCAAGCTTTAGTTTTTAAATAGGTTTTTATATATTTTGATTTTAAGGTAATGAATACATTTCTCTCCATAGGAATTCATTATAATTGCTTATTCTTTATGTGAGATTTTTGATTTATGAAGCATTTTCGGGGAACCAAAGGAAGTGACTTTTAGAAGTAGGCTAAGCTATAATACCATGTTTTGAGAGAAATTACCCTCCCATCTTCTTCAAATGTTCCTAGTTTGACTATTGTTAGTACTAGTATAGAAATCAAACCTGGGACCTTTAGATAATGCTTAACAAAGTAAGCTATTCTGCAAAAAAATGTAATATTCATGGATCTAGGGAATCCAGGTTTCATTTGCATGCTAGTAACACTTGAAGAAGAGGGGGGAGGCAGGGAATAATGTTACTTGAAATAGTTTGTTATCTGCTAACTTGTATGCTATTACTAAAAGTTAATATATTTGAAAACATTTAAATAAAGTTTGAATTTTTCTACTAAACAATTAATTTTAGATGATGGAAATAGTCCAGCATATAATTACAAGTAAAAAGGCTATCAGCATAAACTTTCAGATATACACCATTCACAAAAGTATGTAGAGATGCATGTTGGAAGTAACAAGAAGAGATCAAAAATGCAATATATGGGTAAGAGAACAAACAGGTGTTACTGACATCATTGAAAAAATTAAAAGACTGAAGTGGAGTGGGGCTGGACATATTGCTAGAAGAGATGATAAGAAATGGACAATTGAAATCTTAAACTGGATTCCAAAAGATTGTAAAAGACCCAAAAAAGATCACATGTGAGATGGATGGATGAAATAAGAAAGTGTGCAGGAGTGATGTGAGGAAAAGAAGCTAAAGATCAGAGAAGATGGATTGAACTTCACCCCCAATGGATTGATAATGGTTGATGATGATTAGGTGATCTTTGTAATAATTACATTTTAAAATGCATAATATCAATCTTTTGAATAATAGTACCAATAATAATAGATAGAATGACTTTTTTTTTTACAAGTTCAAGTTTTACAAATGGGAATTTAAAAAAAATATTTCAATTAACATGTTTGAGGAATGATAGTAACATTGTTGAAAAATTTTGAGTCATTTGAAACATTATCATGGTCCTGCTATCACTATAAGATTTTGTAAGCTATTTTGTAGTTATTTATAACATTATTTTACTGTAGACATTTTTTTTTTTTGCATAGAAATTGCTTCTAAAATTATTAGTTTAAAAAAATCTGATGATGTCAATATCGTACATGAAAGCAAGCCGACATTGATTTGATTGATTGTATCAGAATACAAAAAAACTGACAGCTTCACTGATTGGTGAATTATTTAGCCCCCGGCAGTTATGAAAGTGCTTTACTTTACTATATCCAAAAGCAAAATTGTAATTTTCAGTAATTTATTTACATATTTAAGTTTATTTATGCAACATATTTGTAAAATATTTATTTTAAACCAAAAAATTATATGAGCACAATTAGATTTTATTTGAAAATATTTATTTTTAAACAGACAGACCATAAAAATATAATTATGATAACGGTGGAAGCTGTTTTTAACAGCTAACAAGAATTGCTTTCATAAATAGCAGCAAAAAAAAAAAACTTTATGAAATTTTACCAAGTTTAGTTTTGAATTTTAAGACATATTTTCATTCTTTTCTAATGTCTCAACTAAAATTCATTTAAAAATGAAATTCAAATATTTCATACTATAATTTTTAGAATGGACAATAATATGATCCAATAAAAAGACGGCAAATGAAATTGTCCCTGGGATCTTTCAAATAAAAGTGGAAGGAGTTGACCTTTACATGAGTTAAAGAATAAAAATGCTTTTTAATAAGTAAATAGATCCAGTCAGTTTATTATATACCCATTAAATCAACGACTTTCAGCACAGTTAAATAAACAAATGAGCTGCCCTCTAGCTGTAGTTATTTAAACAACTTTTTATAAGAAAGTGAACTCTTAATGCATATCCAATATTTTTTATATATGGAAAGATTTCTCGAATCACAACAATGCTTGAAGCACAGGTCTTTGAGTTTTACACATATTTGGCATTGTAATTATCTATCATTTATACTGATACATAGGTGTGTGTGGGATGGAATGAGTTAAGTTTTCTACTTTTAAAAAGACTGAATAATTAGATTATATCTCATGATAATTATAATAGTAGTTTGACATTGCTTGTCACTCTCATAACATAATCTACTTTAGTTCTCAATACTTAGAGCTACATTTTAAACATATAATAAGTCTTTTACATTATGTTTTAATTTGTATCTAATAAGGTTTTTTTAATAAATGCCTTTTTAAACCGAAAATTACATGATATTCATTCATGTAGGCAAAAAACCATTATTTTGAAGCTGATTTACTAATTATAATAAAGCTCATTCACAAATTGTATGAATTCACTGTCATTGATATGACTATATAGTATACAGATATATTTATGAAAGTTCAAGTCCTATATTCCTTCTTGAGATAAAAACTATCAATACTGCTGGATTATAAAGCTTGCAATCAAGTGTTAAATTGAAAATTATATACAAATGTTTTTTTTTTTAATCTAGAAAAGAAAGTACAATTGCTTAAACAAAGATGAAAGCTAATAATAACATTAAGATAGAAAAACACGAAGGTGAAAAAATAATTTAAAATATATGTGATAAACATCATACCCATTCTCTCCAAATGATTTACCTAACTATTATTCTAAAAACAAAAATAGTAAACAAACAAAAAAGTAATATCTTGAAATTAAGCCTAGATGTAGTATCTTTTGCATTAAACCATCAACAGTTTTTTCTCAAACTTATTATCATAAAGGTATGTACATATTTTTATAATTTTAATAATCACAGAAATTATGTATGTTTAAAAAGCGAATTAATATTAATTATCATGATAAGATTACCTTTTAAAAATTTTATCTAATCATTAATTTATTTTAAAAAATAAAAAAAAAGTACATTAAATCCAACGGTAAGAGCAATGCTGATCTTGCATAGATTTTGTGGTTTTGGACATTATCTTCTCTATATTGTTTTAAGTCTACCTAAAACCTTACATACAATCTGCAGTTTTTTGTTTACACAATGTCAATTTTAAAAACATTAATTGGTAAAAAATTCTGAAGATATCAGTATTATATGAACTTTTTAACCAATGACAACAGCCTATTTCAATGATGATGTCATAAGGGAGGTGATTAGATGTCAATGGAAATGAGAATTTCTGATTGGCTGAGTGTTTTAACCCATAACTAAATAACAAAAAATTACAATTATTTATGCAATATTTTTATAAAAGACTATTTTTTTTCATGTGTCAAAGCATCATCTGGGAAGCGAACCCACAAACCTGGGACAACTTATTTTAAACCAAAAAATGATGTCATCACAAGATTGTATTTTGCAAACTTTTTTTAAAAAAAAAAATAGGACAACTCTTAAAAAGTTTGTTACAGTAAAGCAGAAACTGCTACTGCTTTCCAAACACAGAATAACATTTGTTAAATGATAAAGTAATTATTCTTTAAAATTTTAATAACAATAAATATTATTTTTGCTTTTAATTTTTTTTTCTTTCTTTGGCGATAACTAACCCAAAATTTATCTTCACTTTAATAACACAGAATTCACATATCTATTATTTCATTCTACTAATGTTTTGAATGGGAAAAATTGTCCGATGACTATCTAATATTTGGTTTTGGTGACTTTTTGAATAGATAAGTTTATCCAATGATGTCGAGCTCCATTATACTAGATTAGAATTACATTTAGAAATTTATTTTCATATTTTTAAAATGTCTATCACTTGAAAGTTTACATATGTAATAAATAGTGTTAAGATTATCAATATATTTTATAGAAAAATGTTCAAATATGGAAGACTATGTACAAATTTCTTACCACAGTATATTCAAAATAGAAAAATGGAGTTTGCTGCTAAACAGGTTAGTGTTTATTTCTTTTAGATGTATTTATGCATTAATTGGGCTATAAAAATGCATGACTTTTATAAGTATTTTATATTTTTTACCAACTTGAGTCAAATATCTTTATGTGTTGATACCTGTACTCTATTGTTCACTAAAAAAAAGTCTCATTTTGTTCTATTTTCATATCAATTAGTTATTACCTTCAAATCTCTCTTGTATAAATTTTCATAATTTGGTTTTAGTTTGTGGTCAATGAAATGCTGTAGTTAGATAAAATATTGCAAATTAAAAAAAATTAGGTCAGAATCAGTTACTTTGGTTAAACTTTTCCAATTACACCTTTTTAAGAATTTCTTCTAGTAATTAATAGTTGTTGTTTTTTTAAATTAATTCAATAAAACTTTATGCTTCATCAAATTATTTATTACAAATACTACTTTAAAAATTAAGAATATTCTTAAAAATAATATTTTAACTTTGCAAATATTGTAAAATATGTAATAACTAAATTACGTAATCGGAATAATAGCTTCTTTTTTTTTAACTTAGGTAACAGAATTATATTTGAAATCAAATAAAATTTATTTAAATTCTATTTTTATCAAAAGTCAATTTAAATTTTGTAGCATTTATAAGAGCCATAGTAAATAAATTTAACAAAACATTTAAATTCTTAATATAATGTTGAAGAGTTTTTTAATAAGTAAATTTGAACTTGGCATTCATTTAAATGCTTTACTTCCCTATAGTTATAATAATAAAACTATATGATCACTATTTAATCATCAATTTTAACTATTGGTTTTCATTCCCAATACATGTATTTTCAAGATTTTGCAATCATTCTTTATAAGTTTCTTACAGCTGTAATTTTAACATCATATTTTAAAGTTTAAGTGACAAAATTTTTATCGGTTTCATTCAAATAAGACATGCATGTTCAATTTTTCTCAGTCAATTTAATTATTAACATTTGCTTGAATTTTCAAAACCAAGATTAAACAAAAATATATTACTATTATTTATGAACAAATGTAAATTATAGTTAAACCATGATAATGTTTGCCTATAGGTTAAAAAAAAAAAATTCATATAATTAATCCAGTATTGCAAAACTATATAGTATATAAAAATCAGAAACATAAAGTCTTTTATTCACTCTTCAATAAATTTATATTAATGAATATCCCTGAAGTAGTTAAAAAATTGGCCTTTCATAATACTCAAGTCATTGGTAAAAATATTCATTGAGCTTAAGAAAAATTGAAGTAACATTATCACCAAAAAAAAGGTCTTTCTCTCATATGAAGAAGCTAAAAATCGATCATCAAAATTGTTTGCTAAATATTTTAATTATATAGAAGCACCCATGAAATGCCAACTTTAATATTATTTTCTAAAAAACAAAAAAGAACAAGACACATTAATAGAGTACAACTTTCATGCAAATTATAAAATAATAATAATAGTTATTGTTATTATTATCATTATTGTTGTTGAAAGTAGTTTTTCTTGCAATCAAAAAACAAGTTGATTTTCAAAGATATATATATATAAGCAAATAAACACGAGATAGTTTTGTTCATTTGCATTCATACATTGATTGCAAAAAATCATTTGATACAGTTAACTTTTCAGGTCAGTATAAGTTTTAGAAAGCAAAACTTTGATGAATTTATAAAAAAAAAAAACAATTTGTGTGTATAAAAGTTCTAATAATATCAAAATTGAATAAGAGATGAGATAAATAGTTATAACTTCTTGTACATTTTTTTTTAGTTTTTACAATAGTGCTTTTATATAAAGGACTCAAACTCAGACTTTCACATGACTCTCAACTCTCCATGCCATCTCATATTGCTGACTCACCTGATCACACACATGTTGAAAAGATAAATAATCACCAATATATGTATTTCATGCTAAACCAGTCCAGATTACTACCTCCACACATATCAGTACTCAGCTTTATATTAAGATAGCCAATCTTCATACTTTAATGGACAGGCTTCAAACTGCTCCAACCCACAACTCTTCAGCTGTCCATTTCGTTAAAAATCTGATAATAGAACGTTAAAGGCCCAGTTAGTGTGAAGGTTGTCAAACAAAAGATTTTTAAAATTTTGATCGAGATAAAAGATATGAAATTAAATTTTAGCTTTGTCAATTGAAAAAAAAATTAATACAATAACTAAGGTGATGGCCATAAGCTTGGCAAAGGGCCAAATGCCTAGAGAACTGAACAGTCTTGGTCTACACTCGGTTGCTACATTATACTTGCAAAAATCACTAAATCTGCTACACAACTATTCATTGGAAATGGACTACACCAATTTAATCCAAGAATTTCAACCTACTGATATGCCACCTCCCCATAGTAAAGGATGATTGACTGACATCTGGATGCATGTCAATGGCTGTATAAACTTAACTTCAACCATCTTCAATGAAAAAAAGTCCTACTGGGAAACGTACAGGCTAAAGAAAGATTGTCCCTCAGCTCTCCATAATGCTCTTGGATTAAATAACAAATTCTTGATCAAAAAAGCCAAACACTGGTTTCTGGAACCCAAGTTTATTGATTTTCTTCTGAAATTAAACCTCTCGTTACTACCCACTAATAAGTTTCTTGTACTGAAAAGGGATTTTAACAAAATTAGCTCTCAATGTCAACTCTGTCAGAGGGATGGGGAAACAATTCAACACATTTTCCTAGATTGTCCATCTCTCAGCATTCTTAGGTCTTTCATTGACGAAAAGGTAAAAAGCTGTACCACAGAGGCATTCTTAATCCAGCAAGCAATTAATGCTGGCAATTTTGCTAACATTAGATTAGCAACTTTTCTATCCTTTGCCATCTGGCTAATGAGATGAAGTTTTGTTCTGGGCAACACGAACACCAGCACCCTTCAAGCATTTAAAACACTTATCAAGGGTAATATCATCAGAGATAAAATGCTTGCTCCAGATTGGCTGCATCAACAAACCTGGGTCGGCACCTCCATGTTAGTTCACTAATTATTGCAAAGATATCAATGATCAAATTTGAGTCTCGCCTCATTAATGCAATACCAAAATGAGCTCAGTCGTACATGAGAACTCTACCATACTATCTAATGACTACCAATTAGCAGATTGATCACACCATCTACCTCAACAATAAAAGTTAACATATTTAATCATGAACTGAATGGTTTAACTTATAAGATAGTGATGGACAGATCTCAGGATGCTTGGGCTCAGACTGAAGAATTGGGAGTGAATCACTGACCTTGCCAGCATTCTCCCAGCCTGTTTGGTCTCTGCTTCGCATCTTGATTTTAAACTTATACTTATTATAGATTTTGATGTGCCTTTTAACGCTCAAAGAAGCATGCATAATTGTTCAACTGGGACAAAGTATGATCCAATCTAGAATTCTACTGAAGCGTTGATCCAACAATCATGTATGTATTCACTTCTCATTTAGCTATGGACATTGCTTGATATTCATGTAATCATCATTGTATAAAGTTGTATCAATTGTTTAAATAAATCTTTTTTTAAAAAAAAAAAACTAAGGTGATGTTGAATATATTTAACAAAATTTCGATGGAAAATATGATCAGCAAATTAAAACAAATTTAGAACAATTTTGTAAAAAAAAAAAAAAACGTTTTGAAAAGATAATTGTATCTTTCAAAATCTTATCAGTAACTATTTAACTATGGCATAATTAAATCAATTCAAAAATTAGTAAGACTCATCTCTTGAAGTATCATCTATATACTAAGATGATATATAATATATACACTCGCACACACAAATCAAGTAATTACAGAAGTGCAGAAATTAAAGTGTGATAATAAAAAGATGAAATATCCAAAACAATAACCAGATAATGAGGCATTTCTAGAAAGACAGTAGCTTGAAAACTTTCCCATATAACTTGGATAGATAAAATATACAAAGATAAAGAAATCTACATTGAATTGATAATAAAGATGGTATTTATAACAATAAGATACAAAAGAAAAGTCTGTGTATTTGTTCAGTAAATGAAACAGGATTCAAATTTATTTTCAAACTCATTAGAATAGTTTCGCAAGATGTAACTAAAAAACAAATTTGTCTGCCTTAACAGTCAATTTTTTTCTTCATTAATTAGAAAGGTTCATATTTCCTATTAAAAGTTTTCCTCATCTGTAAGCTTTGCTGATTTTTTAAACATATTTTTATTGCATAATATATATATACGAATTTTATCAAAGCAAATTAACACATTAACAAAAAAAAAACCTCCTACATAAAATAATATTCAGGGTAGACCACTAAACATCACATGATCACCATTTCTTATGCTAGCACATAACTAGTCTGGGGATATTGGATGAGTGGGCGCTAGATGGGGATTTTATGCACAAGCCTTTTGGCAACCACTGATTAATTACTCTGGTTGGCACTTGAGTGGCACTACTGTATGGAGAGTTTTGCCTGTGTTAATATTCAGGATCTGATATCTTTAAAAAAATGTGTATGGTTATTATCTAAACTGGATGAATATTCCATATTTGACAGTATACATATATTTGTTAGCAATACATATTTATTACTGGAGTAGATATGTTAAGAGACTAGAGGGTAAATGATATAAAGAAACATGCCCTCTCTTTATCAAATTCAGAAATCTTTGAAACAATAAAGGCAAAAAAGCATATTTGCCTCTTTCCAAAAATCAAATGGTTTATTTATTCGGAATTCCAATGATATTTCATATGAAATCTGATTATTAAAAGTGGCAGAACTGAGTTACAATCTATGAGCTGTAAGTGTCGGTCATTCTACAACTACTTTAAAAAACACACTGCATAATTCTCTCCATCATTTATTAATCTACCTAGTCTCTAAAACTTCAAATGTATTTATTTACTATTCCATTTCCATAACACCCATTACCTTCTTTGTCTTTGTAATAACTTTTTTTTTAAAATCCTACTAATCATTACCCAATTCTAACATAAAGGTTAAAAGTGCAGTTTTTATATAGCTATGAATATGAGGTAACATGTCTCGAAAGCGCTTAGCTCAATATAGCTTCTCCTGCCAGTGCTTCAACACTCTTGTAATTGTGTTATATTGATGAAATATATTTTTTCTGTGAATTCACTGCTTTTGTTACTTCTGATTATAAATATCCATATTCTAGTAACACTGTATTTGACTTTGTAAAAAGGGCTACTTTCAGTATTAAAAAAGTGAACCTTGAACCATAATTTTTCAAGAAAAAGGAAAAAATAAAAAGACATATAAAAAATCAATAGAAAAGAATGTTAAGCATCACATGATCACCATCTCGTATACTAGCATATAAATGTTTATACACAAGGCAAAACTCTCCATAGAGTAGTGCCACCCTGTTATGGATTGGAAAGTTTTAATTTACATTCAAAAAAATATTCATATATGTCATAAGACATATCTCACACAACAGATCACATTCTTGAAGATTGTTTACCCCATGTTTTATTCCATAAATACTCAAATATGTCTCCTTCTTAACATTATCTGACTTTTTCTTTCATTCTCCATAGTCATTTCTAACATATTTTCATAAAGACCTTTTGCCTCAAAATATGCCAAATGAAATTTCATTTTCTTTATTTTCTCAATATTTTTTTTTCCACTTTTCCCCACACTTCTATGTTATTAATTATTTCCATCCAACGTATTCAATGTTTTATCATCCAAACTAACACTTCCAAAGGCCCAATCATTTCTCTTAACTTTTCCTAATTGTATAGAAACAAAACATTAAATAAAGTCTCTTTCTTAAATCTAATTTCAATTAATGACAAAATAATATTATACTTTTATTAAAAGCTTGTTTAATTATTAAAATTTTTAGTAACTGTTTCTTATCATTAATTCATCTTCTACCCATGATTTGACTGAAATAACATTTTAATCACAAAATTAATTATGTGATTATCAAAACAAGGATTCATTTAACAAATACATATTAATAAATACAAGATATACATTTTTGCTTACCTTCCTTCCTATATCTATCTATTCTCAGTGTTCATAATAACTCCAATTTATTCTATCAAATGCACTCTCTTAGTATATATGCATTAGTAAAATTCCAACTTCACCCAATGTTCAATCATAAATTTTAGAATGAATTATACTATATTTAAATCAAACCAATATATATATATATTCCACTTTTTTATTTTCAAGCAACATCAATAAACAAATAAAGTATAAAGAATAGGTAGTTCATTCTACTGTCTATAACTCATTGATGTACGATTGTTATTTATACAAAGTTTCTGAGAGTATTGCTATTTCAATTGTGTATATCAATACTTCTATTATGTCATTTGGTCTTTTGTAAATCCAACTAATTTTTTAAATATAAATACATCTAATCAAGAATCTCAACAATATCTTGGCAGCATATACGATCAAACCAATTGTTTTAAAATCTTCAGATTTCATTAAATATTTTCCTTATTGGAACAATTCAACAATAACAGTCGAAATAAAGACTAGAGATCATTTTTACGAATCAAAAATTACATAATAAATATCAACTAATTCTCTTAAATTATTTTCTCCCAAAGTTTTCAATAATTTAATACTTGAAAAAGAATTTCTCAGTAACTACAATCTTATATATTAAAGTGTATATGAGAGAAGTTATTATAAGCAATATATATGAATATATGAAGAAATGACAAGAAAGTAAAGGAGAAGGATAAGAGTATATACTTCTAACTAGAATATTGTCAATTCAGAATGAATTGTTCCATTTTGATTTCATTTAAAGCTTTTAAAACCATTTTTTTATTATTAATTTAGTTTATCCATAATAAAACAACTTTTTCTCAATTTTTCATTTCCGTGCATTTACTTTCATGACTAATAATTTGCCTTTTTTATTAACAATTATTGTCTCATTCCTATGATTTTGTTTCTCTCATTGCTTTTATCATTAAAACTGTTTACCTTAATTATATCGTATATTAAACCAAACTTTTATTTGAATTCTATATCTACCTATATTTCATTTCTAGCCACTCTCTCCTAACTTTATCTGTTTCAGATCTTAATTCACTAACTTATATGTGGCTAACAATTCAACTTAGATTATATTCAATACAGATTAATCTTAAAATAATGTGAATCAAAAAAACACCATTGGAAACAAAACCAAAAATATATAATAAATATTAAAAAATATGTACAGTATAATAAATATTAAAAAAAGTCAAAATGCCCATTATTGATTTGAGTGGTGAGTATGTTAGTTTATTGCATATCTTACAAATAGAAATATTATTTTTTACATGAAATGAAAGTGAAATGAAGAAATTTATTGTTTTCAAAATGTAAAAAAAATAACAATTAAGAGCTGTATTAAACATATATTAAAATTATATTCTGAGGATGTCATATGTATAAGTGAAAATAAAGAAGCTATATAAATAAAATGCAAAATTAAACACATATATACAATGAACAGGACATGACAATTGATTTTGAAGCTTTAAAAAAAACCTTCATACATAAAAATCTATTACTAAAAAGTAAATCAGAAATATTTAGGCTATAATATATTCTCTGTGAACCTTATAAAAGTAAAAAAAAAAAAAAAGAGTTAGCAAGTGGAAATACTAATAATATTTTTGATGAAGACACTAAGGGCTGAGAAAAACAAACTTTGAAATACCCAAATTTATATCATTTTAGGAATTTTATATTGTAATCTTTTTTGAGGAAAAAGACTATACATATAATCTTTACAAAAAAGTGAGTAAAAAAACAAATAGTTTTGTTGAAGATAGTCAAACAGTATTATCTATATAACAGCCAGTAGTTGAGATCCTTTAACATATACACAGTTAACAGATAAAATGATTGATACATTAATCTACAATTATATATTTTAAAACTTGGTTCATTTTGAGTTTGGTTGAAATAAACTTTAACAAGCTATGCAATTTCTGTGATATTTCATTATTTTAACTTACTAAAATTTATTCAACATTAATAATGTATAAGACATTCATAAAAATATCCAAATATGATCATTTATACACATTTAATTAAATTTTATAATAAGAAAGAAGTAATATTTACTAAGGCTGTAAACCTCAAGAATATGCACGTCAAAATGCCAAGGTAGGGACCTCTACAGATCTTAACCACAAGCTTACACTTTGGAAGAAAAGAGGGGAAGTTATTGTTTTAAACAATAGATTGTTCACAGTGGCTAAAATTAGATAATAAAATAATTCATTTTTAAACAACTTTGGATTATCGTTAGAAGACACACGTGACATAATTTATTCTGAAATCATAAATTAAAATTACATCATAAAATAGTAAAACTCTTTACATCATTAAGAGTTTATATATACCAACAAAAAAAAAGTTTCTTTTATGCATACAATTTCTAATAAATATTCTGTTAATTATTTTTTATGCACATATATTACTTTATAACTATACTTTTGAAAACGAAAATTGCTTAATTTTGTTCCACATTTTGGATACCCCTATGCAGTGGAATGGTTTTTAAACCCAAGAACCAAAGTAAAAAAGAAAAAAAAGGAATTTGATCAATTAAACAAAACTTTGAAGAAAATCTGTTTCTTGAAAACTAGAAGAACATCCTATGAGTTTCTGAGCACCTGATTGATTTTCGATTGAGTAAAGTTTTAAAAAAATCTCATTTTAATAAATTGAATTGTTATTCAATTTGCCATTCCAGTGTTTGAATGCCGCGTTGCCACCCAAGCAGTTAACGATATGACTTTTCTTTTACTCACATTGCAGAATTAAATTATTATGACCAATAAAGTTAAAAATTAAATGTAAATTCTATCTTAATTAAATAAATACTGGGTTTCTGAAATATTATGTAAATGGAATTTATAAATATGAATAACTAAATATGTATACATTTAAAATATGGCTAAATATAATTATTCAAGTCATAAATATAAATTTATGATCTACATAAGAATTTAATAAACTAATGATTAAATAAATACTATACAAATAAGATAAGCTACATTTATTAACGAATATTTCGGAACTTAATACTTGTAACTTGATCATTTTTTAAAATGTATTATAATTATTTGAAGAAGAAGAAAAAAACATACATAATGATGTAGAATTTATTATTTGATTAATCAAATTATCATTTCCAATTAATATGTTAATCACGTGGAAATATATCTACCAATTGAAAATATGAATTTTAATTATGGGAACAGTAGTCAGATACAATAAAAGATTTTACAGTTAATACATAATTATAATAATTAATTTTACAATTTTTCAGAAATTGATTAGTACAATTTCTGAAATGATTATTTGACAACATTTTAAATGTATAATGGTGAATGTTGGTAATATGGCAATTAATTACAAACTAATAAATTAGATGTGATATGTTGGACAATATTCTATCATCTATGAGTGAATATTGAATGTATAGAAAATTTTAAACTTTATTTAATTTTTTCAAATACAAACTTGTTAGTAATTACACAATGTTTTGACTAGTATTATTCTCCACTCTTCTTCGGGTGTTGCTGGCCTGATATGCACAGTGACAGTTTTTGCATAGAAGTCAAACTCACACCTTTAGATTCTTGAATATCGAATTTAAGGCAAACTCTCTAATCAACTGAGATATTCCTCCAAAAGGCAACATATACTAGAAATTTGATATATTTATGTATGAGGGTTTGTTCAAATCCTCCGGAGTCCTTCAATTTTTTTCCCCCATAGTTTTCTTTTTTTTTTTTTAATATTATTTTTTCCTAAGAGCAAGATTAATTAGAAGCTTCCATATATAGTGTATTGCCACAGGTATGATTTATAGGATTATTTACCATGAGTGAGCTTCCTTGAACTTTCTTCTATGCATTTTCCCCTCTTTATCCAATATTTTACATGGTCTCCTACAATAGACATATCTGTTTTTTCTCTTTTAACCATTAGCTCGTGTTCTCTCAATCGCTGTTCAACAGGGTGACAGGTCTCACCAATATATATCCTTCCACATTTACAGGGTATTTCATAGTTGCAGTTTTTGTTCTTTAGCACTTTGTTCTTAGGGAAAAAAATTGAAGGACTCAGGAGAATTTGAACAAACTTTCATATATAAATAAATACATCAAACTTCTACTATCTGTTGTCTTTTAACAGAATATCTCAGTTGGTTAGAGCATTTGCCTTAAATTCAATATTCAAGAATCTAAAGGTGTGAATTCAACTTCTATGCGAATATTGACACTATGCACATCAGACGAGCAACACCTGAAAAAGAATGGAGAATAATACTACGAAATGTTGTGGAATTACCAACAAGTTTGTATTTGAAAAGTTTAAATAAACTTTAAAATTTTCTATACATTCAACATTCACTCATAGATGATGGAAATAGTCCAACATATATCTAACAAACTAATAAAGATTTATAATTATCAAAGCACATCCCTTCCTTTTTTATTTCACATATTATAACAATAAAGGAATAACAATTTGATGTAAAAGTTAACAAAGTGCACAAAAGTAAATTTGCAAATATCAAGATAAAAACTACAAATAAAACAAAAATTTAAATAAAAAGATATATATAGACAGGCATTCACTATACTTTGTTCTAAAGTAGCTAATGGATAATACAGATTACTGGATATCTCATAACTTTTTTTATACTACTGTAAATTGCAGTATTCTATATATACAGTATTTTTGAGCACACACATATATAGAGTGTTGACTGCTTTCAATGAATTTATGTTTATAAACCTATCTAGTCTTGTGCATTATTAGCTTCATTTAAGCAATACGTTGTTGGAGTGCAATTTGAAAGTTATAATTGACTGTTAGACTACTTTCAGAATAGGTTATAGTTATCTGTTTAATGAGGTATATTTAAACTTCTTTGTATCAATAATTTCACTCTTTATGTCAAATTGCAATCTTTAGTGTCTCTACAAACATACCGTAAATAAAGGTGGATTTCCATCTTTATTATTAAAAGAAGGTTGCCTTGACAACAGATTGAGATTTTTTTGTTTTGTTTTTTTTATATAAAAAAATAAAATAAAAAAAACAATCTAAATCTGTTGTCAAGGCAATAGACACATATCTATGACACAATTTAATTCAAAAATTATAGATATAAAGTAATTAAAATTATAAACAAACACACAATTAAATAAATAGAGTAATACAGAGAGCATATATATTAACACATGTCCATATGTATTTGTTTACTCAAATTTCATTCTCTTTCAAAATAGTAATAATAATTATAGTCATAAAATATTATATATTCTTTATTGGTATAAAAATGGAATGTTCTCCTTTAGTTATTTTAAAAGAAATAACCAACTTTAGAATACAATTTTTCCCTCACTATAATTAAATTGATATCATCATTTATAGAAAACACTTTATAAATTCTCTAATGTTTAATAGAATTGCTACAATTGTTATATATTTTTAAGGTATTTAAAAAAAATTATTTTTTTTTGAAAAAACAAACACTTTTTTTTACTTGGATTGCAAATATAAAAAAATGTGATGGAATGAATTCCTGTAATCAATAAAAGGGTGAAATTTAATAATATAAAACTTAGAAAGGTATTATATCTCACCTTGCCTTCAAATAATGGATGATTCCATCTTATCATAATTGAACTGAGCATTCATGACTACAGGCCAATGGACATACAAATAGATAACATATGTCCAATGGCAAGAATGGTCCAATAGGCAATGAGTCTCCCTGAATCTGAATGTTTGCATTAAGGAAGGGAATCTGGCCGTAAATAGTCAATCCATTTGGAGATAAAGTCAGATGACCACTGTTAAAGCTGAATGGCAGTATGCATGTTGCCCACAGTAAGGTTAAAGCAGTGAGACAAATTCATGTTAGAACTGGAAGCTTCTAGAACTTAGATCAGACATGAAAAAAACTGTCACACAACAGCTGGAAGTGTCACTGTATCTACTCATGAGGCATGCTGTCACAATACAGCTGAAAGTGGTAGATAAGCTTACAAGGGTATGTGAAATCCCTTTAGAAATAGTTGCACAGTAACTAAATGCCATACCAAGCCAACAATATCAGGCGATGATAGAAGTTGATATAAGTTATATATAGCACCTCACTGATGACAGCCAACAGCTAGAAACTGGTCTGGGGATAGGGATATTCAGAAAATCTTGTTAAAAGCTATTAAGGCTCATTATATCATTTGTAGTACAATCTAATTGAATTAAGTCACATGATGTATGGCTCGATTTCCTTGCAATTATAGTTTTGCTCTTGAGGCTTTGGTAATGTTTATTGCTAAAGCTATTAATATATTGCATATCTAAACTTAGTTCAGTCTCATATGGCTATTTAAGTTAGATAGCTGGATTTGAAGACTTAGATGTCGGAAATTTTCAGATTTTCTACTTAATAGTTAATTATTAGTTAAATGCTGGAATTGAGCTGGTATTTTTAGATCTAATGTCTGAATATCATAGTGCCTCATTGACAACAGCCAACAGCTAGAAACTGGTCTGGGGATAGAGATATTCAGAAAAGCTTGTTAAGAGCTATTAACACTTATTATATAAGTTATACATATATATTAAAAATACACATTTTTATATTTGTTTAATAAATAAATATTATAATCATATTTCATGAGTTTGTGTTTACACATAAATCATGCAGCAAACACAACAGTAGCATAGAGGACCGGATCATACAAATATACTTTTTCCCTCATGATTGAAAAAAAGTTTAATACAAGGTCTTGCCCCCAGGGGTCATTAGAACTTTTGTCATTAATCTCAAAATATTAACAACTAATATTATTAATACATCAATAAAAATTTAAAAAATAAAATACCACAGTGGTGGCTGCCATATTGAAAATTTAATACATATGCAGAATTTGTATCTTTTTAATTAATTTATAAATTATAATATTTTTTAAACTTTTGTTTATTTTGTTTTTTTATGGATAGCATACAAATAATTAATGTACATTAGTACAGCAACTTGATCACATTTGGAATTAAAAGTAACCACATGTATCTTTTATCAAGTATCCCAAAAATCGAAATAATAGAAAAAACAACAATCCAGATCTCTAATGATAAAAAAGTGATTTACAAAGCTTTTAATGGACTATAATAAAATCAAACAATTGGTTTGCTTTCAATTTTGAATCGTAAATATTTTTGTTTATTTTTTATCTGCCTTAGTTAGATAGTATATATTTTCTCTATCTTTTTTTGTTGTTGTTTTACATGTAACAATTGTTCTTTAATAGGTTTATAAGAAGTTGGATTTTTTCACAACTCAAACATTAAAACAATATCAATGAAAACACTTATTTATTGTTCAAACATTACATTAGAATGACATCTTATAATTCAGAAATTTCTACTAACCTAACAACATACAATGACATTTTTTATTTAATCACTAGTAGACTCGTTACCAGTAGCATTTTTGCAGAGCTTTCTGGTCATACTAGAGTTGCTTACAACATATCTTCACTCTCTTGCTGCTGTCTATAGTGTTCATTTGCCAGTTTTGTTCATTTGATGGCAAAAATTAGAATTAAAATATATATAGCTTTATTGGTATGTTTTTTTAAAAAAATCTGAAGGTGTCAGTAGCATATAGAGAATCTGATACAAATGATCCAATGATGCGGTTGATTGGTAGATTCATTGTTCTCATATCCTGTGAGTAATTGCAAAGACCTTTCTTTGTTATCACATCATAAAGGAAACTTGTGTTTTCCACAATTTATTTATAAATTTAGAATAATTTTCTAAAAATATTTTACAAATATTCATTTATGATTAAATTCAGATTTTATTTTAAAATGATTGATTTGAAGAATGTCAATTAATAAGATTAAAGAGTGATTTATGATAAGTGAAGAAAAAACACTTCTATTATGATCACAGTAGCAAATTTTTTTTGTGATGTTTCAATAACAGTTACAAGTGAAAAATTAATTTTTTTTTATTGCTTTATGATATCTTAAAAATAATTTGGATTTTTAAAATGGAGTTCAAATAAAAAGTATATCATAAAAATAATACTTTTATTGGCAATAGAAAAATGAAAAAATGCTATTGTATTGTTCTGATTACATATTTCAGTTTATTACTTTTTTCTAATATTTGCAACATTGAAATATCATTCTTAAAAATATTTTTCATTTGTAAACTTACATTTGTATTAAATAAATTTAAAAATATACATTTAAAAAAATGCAGTTTGATAAATATCTATAAATTAATAAGCCTAATTAATTACCACAACCATTATATTTTATTTTTCTCAGTTGGGCACTTATACTTTAATGGTTTTATTTTTTCTTTAAAAAAAGCAATAGAATATTATCTACTAACTTTTTTAAAAAAAATTAATTACAGAAATAAAAAAAATAGTTTAATAAATATGAGTATTATTTACAATGACAAAAAAAAGTTTTAATAAAAAAATATATTAACAGTTAACAATGAAAAAAGATTGGCAAATATGAAAATTATTTACTTGCCAATCTATTTTAGTTTACATCTATTTTTCAAAATTGTTTTACTCGCTTTCAACAATAGTGTTCAAATATCAAAAGGTTCAACAATCAGAAATTTAGCTTAATAAAAATAAAACAACTAACAATCAAAATAATTAAGTTCTTGGCCCAATTGCAGTTAGAGAAAATCTATAAACACAAACAAAAAATGAGACATTGATCATTATTAATGGTAGTGCACCAGTTCTTACCTCTTTCACAAACACAGAACACTCGCTAATTTAGCACCTCAGTTCTGGAATATAGCATTAACTTTAATGAATTCTTACATCATTAAAATGAAATCAAAGCATTTATTTGCAAAGTTACAAGAAAGAAATAAAGCATATACATAACATTTTTATAACTGATTTAAAATTGTTTAGATCTGTTTTTACTAACTTGCAAACATTGATGTAAATGATAATAGCCATATATCATTTCATTCTTTCAGCATATATAGTACCATAAATGAGAAGAATTCCTCTTTCTAATTTGGTACCATTTGGTTCATCACAGGTTGATTTTCCATTTTTGATTCAATATTTGTTAAAATTATTATTTTGGTACTTGCATCAGATTTATTTCCAGATTTCAAGTGCAAATCAATTTGAATTACAACTATTTCTATTTAACAATCAGTTTGTAATATACCAAAAGAAAATGCAATTTGTCATATTTAAATTATTGTGACTTGAATTATTGACCCCCCCCCCCCACAGTAACTTCAATTTCATTAAAATCTTTTTCACTTTTTCCAATTTCATCAATAATATTGTAAATTAGCAACTGACTATGGCAGCCCCCCCCCAAAAAAAAACAACAACAACAACATATATTTGAAAAATATGTGTATTTAGGATTATTTAAATCTGATTTTAATATTTGTAAATATGGCTGAAAAGTTATTAAATTTCTCAGACAATTCTAGACTTAGTCGCTAAGTTTAGAAATAAAAATCCTAGTATATCATTTTTGCAAATAAATTCATTTCTGCCGAATTGCAAATATTATAAATATTACTGAGCTTAATGAATAGCATTAATTGAGAAAAAAAATTTGCATATCTGACGTCATTTTAGCACAAAAAAAATTTCTTATGAAACTTAGGTTTGCAACAACATCACTAATTGTAATAGGAAGCTTAATTATATGTTATTTTAGAACTATCACTGGTGACATACACTCTACAGAAACGAATTTCTTTTGGGTGAGAGTCACATTTGAATTTATTATTATTAATATTAGATGTCAATAAATCAATATCAATTCCTGGTGATCCTACAAATAGCATTTGTTTCAAAATACCTCGAGTTTTCATCTGCTCAAAATCATATTCATTACGTAGTAATGCAGTTCGTTCATCTCATTATTGAGTACCCCTCACCAACCTTTCTGAGTAGTGCATATTCTTCCAGTAAATTAAATTGTGCCATGATATGGCAACTTCAATCATCATTAATGTATCAATAGAGAGAAGCACAAATACTTTTTCAAAATTTAACATGGATTCATTTTAACTTGAATTCTCATTCAGCTGAACTTAAACACAATTAACTTTTTAAAAACTTTGTTAGCATAAATTTGTGTATGGATTGAAATACAATAAACAAATAAATTTAATAGTTGATTTTAAAAATGTTTACAACTTTAAAAAAAAAAAAACAATTGCTAAATCACAGAAAAGTATTTTGACGGACAATTTGCATGGTTTTTTTTTTTTTTTACAGTATTCAACATATAGACAAAGTCCTCTATTTATATATCCTTTCATATTTTTTCTTAGCGCTCATTAAACTTTGCATTTTTTTTAAAAATACACTGAATATTGTATAACTAAAAAAAAGTATAATAATTAACATTTAACTTTTTATTAAAGAAATGACTATCAAAAGCATGGTTTTAACAAATAAATTAATATATTTCGATTGCATAGAAATTCATAAATCATAGTTAAATTCAAAAAAAGTTCATGGGACTAGAGATTAGCCAATGAAGAATAATATTTCTGTAATGTAATTTTCACTACACCACTTTCACACAAGGCAGGTAGGGACTGGTTTCCTATCTATACATGAGAGTGGTGTAGTGAAAATTATACTATAGAAATAATATTCATTGTTGAATAATCTCTAGACTTATGAATGATTAATAATATTTATTGAGGCTATAACCTCGACAATATGCATATAACATGCGATAATAGGGACCTCTACAGGTGTTTTAACCACAAGCTTGCACTATGGAAGAAAAGGGGAATATAAATTATTAATATATTTCCATTAAGTGGTTTGTGTCAAAGTTGTGAGGGCAGCACATATGACACTTGTCAAATAAACTGTAGTCCTTTCTTTCTATCCATCCATCCATCCATCCATCCATCTATCTATCCACCCACCCACCTCCATCCATCCATCCATCCATCCCTACCTCCTACCTACCATCCTACCCACCCACCCACCTACCTACCCACCCACCCACCCACCCATCCATCCACCCACCTACCTACCTACCCATCCTATCCATCCACTCCTACTCCACCTACCTACCTACCTACCTACCTACCTACCTATCTATCTATCTATCTATCTATCTATCTATCTATCTATCTATCTATCTATCTATCTATCTATCTATCTATCTATCTATCTATTGAATAATGATAAAGATATGTGTAAGAGATTTGTTTTGGGCCAACTGATGAGTGCTGATTCAGCACAACATTTACATTTTGGAAATTGTACGTCTTTTTCATGTCTTTAGTCATATGTTTATAATTGCATCCCTCTACAAGGTGTTCAAAGTGGATAGTTCCTACCTTGTCTGAGAGTGGTATAGTGAAAATCACACTATAGAAATATTGTTCATTACAGTTAGTAAAATATAAATGTGTTTATTTAATAGCTTAATGTATATCACTGTTTGTTACATAAAATACGAACTACAGGGAGATTCTATATCACTATAGTATGTCTAATTTTCTACCAAAAACCAAGATATTTTAAGTAGCAACACTAATATTTGATTATCATTACTGGTGGTTTGCTATAGCATATCTCTTAATTAGAATTTATTCCAACTACACAATCTGGAGATCTGCTCCATAAACTTCAATAAATTCTTTATATGCTTATGAATATCTATGAAAGATATTTTGTTCATGGTCAATCTGCTCCAATCCATTAATAGTAGAGTTCTACAGTCAAATTATTAAGTCTGATGTTGATTATATCCTCATGTATATTATAGCATAACTGTCCTTCAGTACACTCTCTTTTATTTTATATTCATTTTCCCATTTGTATTAAACTTTTGCTCACCAGCAAGAATCTGAGCTAAATTACATTTATAAATAAGATTAATAAAACTAAAAACTTGAAAAAATTAAAATTTACTTAAAAAATTAATAAATCTACTTAAATATGGAAATATTTTTAGAAGAAATATGCCAATAGATTATATAAATAAATTTAAAGTTTGAAACATTATTCTAGATAACAAATTTGCTCATTAAAATTTAAAACAAATTTACGGAGACTTTCCAATAAAAAGCACTTCGACTCTGACGTTAATTTGCCTGAAAAGCAGGAAAATAACACTTTTTACTTAAAAAAAAAAAAAAAAAGAAAGATTTAACAATGAAAACCCATTTCTATTCAAATCATTAATTGTCCAGGACTTGAATAATTATTCATTTTCTTTCTTATAAGTCTTCCTCCCCATCCTCAATTTTTATGCTGGGGTAATAATCACTAACAATGTTATGTATTCTTAAAAATAAGTCCCCCTGGCGAATCACTGAGCTATTATGCCTGCTTACCTAGCATTAAGAATTATATTAAAAATAACTAAGTACATTCTCATTTGTACATAGAAAAATATTGAATGCAAAGAAGGCTATTATTTTTTAGACACACACACGCATATGCATATGGTGGACAGAAAAATGTGCAAATATATAAAGAATTATTTAAAGGAATATGGAAAATCGTTTTATTTATATATGTAAAAAATCTCATATAGTTGTCATTATTACGTTTGCCTACTAGTCCATGACCCGAGGTTCAAATCCGGGTAAAAAAATTTTTTTTTAGTTTCAAGCAAAATTTATGCTTTTTCTTTCTAATAATCTACCCCAACAAGTCATCGAATGGTCAGAGAATGGATCTTTATCTGTTATTAAGTAGAGATTAAGGTCCCAGCAAATGTGACATAATTAGTGAGCGTCTATGCACCTACGGTGAAAGTAAAATACGAATTTTATATGATGCGGCCTGCATCATGGATGAGGAAGATACTATCTTTCTATGGGCACTGAGTTCATAGTTTGCCATTATCTTTTTATACGAACACAAAATAAAAATTAAAGGTAATCGTAATAGTAAAACTTATATTTATGTGTGTTTATCAGCTAACAATCTTTTGCAATATGACGACATCTCCAAAGCCATATAGTTCAAAAGAACACACAAATGTGTATATATACACATATAAACGCGCACACATGGATGCACGCGGTGGTTTCTCAGCAGAAATTCCCCAGATCTAGACTAACCAAATGTGTATTGGTAGATAATTTGGTAATAATAATAAAGCAAATCTGACTAGGGTGACCTATTGTTTACAATTTATTATAACGATTAAACATTGACTGCCTTTCTTCTAAGTATATAAGTGCATATAGATAGGGATATAAATTCATAGAAAATGCTGATAACGCAATCGAAGGTAGAATCTCCGGTTTTATAGTCAGAGTAGAGAATTGTGAGTTCATTTTTAGCTTCGCAAGGAAAAAAATATTCAAAGCGTGAATATCTTGGTGTTAAATAAGATGTATTGTGCATAATCGGCAATCATAATAGATTCGGCTCAAATGGTTTATCGCAAGAAAACACTCAGCCTTGCAAGTCCCGTCTTTTCTTTCTGTTTTACTTATTTTAAAAAAAGTCCCATTTGTATTTTCTGGCCATTAGACACGCTTGATTGTACTGCTATTCATAGATCTCACCACAGAAGAAAGTGACAGAAGCGATGTGCGCCACAGACTTGACACCCAGAGGACAGCCTAATTAGGATTTTTGAAACTTATAAAACATCTTTTTGTTCTCATTTTTTAAAAAAAATATATATTATTATTTACAACTAAAATTGTATGAATTTTTCTTTTCTCTAGAAATCTTTACGAGGAAAAATTTGTTAAAAAAAAATAAAAATTTCAAAACAAGTGATTAAACTTTTAAATGATTGGATTTGAAAAAGAATTCCATTAAAGGCTAAATATAATAAAAAATCATTACGGCGGCACAGAGACAGAGCACGGAAGAAAATAATGATTTAAAAGTGTACAAAATACAATTTATAACATTATTTTTGACAGTTTTTTTTTTTTTTAATTAATTCTATTAGTGATAATATAATTCAATTTAATAATAATACTTCACGCTTTTCCTAAGCAAATTAGAGTAATTAAAATCTATATTATGAGGGGGGGGGGAATACGACAATGAATGTTAAATAAAGCAATAGACCAAAATTTGTTAATTGTTTATTTTAAGACAAACGGAATTACTAAGCAAGTAATGAACTGTAAAGAACGATATGAATATAATAAAGATTATATCGTATTTCACTGCTCCAAACTCTACTACCATATTATTTTTCTTTTTAAATACATCCTATTATTAATTCCAATAAGTAGTATAGCACACGCAACCCCCTTCTCACTCAACCTCGACTATTCTCTATCTATTAATATACTGTATTATCTTTCACCATCATATTCATTATCAACCATTACTCGATCCAATGCAGGATGAAAGTTTCCCCAAGTTTAATCAAGGTTCTCCCGATCCCTAATTTGTCTTCGCCAATATACAGTATCATCATAATCAACCATTATCAATCCACTGCAGGATGAAGGTCTCTCCAAGTTCAATCCATCTTCTGCGATCTTTAGCTTATCTTCTCCACACCATCCCTACACGCTTTTTTTATTTCATCCGTCCATGTCACGTGTGGTCTGTTTCTGGGTCTTTTATAATCACTTGGATTACCAGTTTAAGATTTCAATATACAGTATACTTATATATATACGGTTACAAGTTTTCTATAAATGTAAATATATCTGTTCATTTGTAACAAATAATTAATTGACTATATACGTGAATCAATTGTTAATATTCTGTAATTTATTCTGACTTCAAGTAAGTTTAATTTATGTATAATTACGTAGATAATTTTCTCAAATAGCATTTAAACAATCCGAAGCAGAACAAAGCCTTTCCAAAACTCCTTCAAAGAAGAAAAGTGACATAATTACATAGTAAATGCTATATAAATTATTTTGATTTCAGTAATACGGTTTAAATTATGTGGTGGCATAAACTTCACTTAAATTGTTTAGTCCTTAGGGTTGACAACTAATTTCTGATTATTTACATGGTATAAATAATGTGATTGTTTTATTTTGCTCTTTTGTGTGTGTGTGAAATATTAAGATCATCTTGCTTTTTTCCTCCATAGTTCTTTGCCCCCTGCCTATCACTTTATTTCGGTTTAAGATTGTTTTTATTTTTCTTACCAATACCCAATACATATATTATTTCTGAAAGCAATGAATTTTTTTTTGGAATTTTTTTAAAAAGCTTTTACGCATTAAATTGCTAATATTTCAACTTCTTTATATAAGGTCATCTTCATGGTTTTCATACACATGCATATTAAAAATAATATAAATACAAATTAAACAAATAAATAATACGTATATAGGCAGAATACTATTAATCCAGATTCTTAATAGTCAACAACCTTTAGCAGAATTATGAAAGGACTCTAATAATTTTAGCATGATTCAGATGTATTTACTAATATTTTTTATTTAATTTTGTATACATGAACATTTGAAAATTAAAATTTAAAAAATAACAAACAAGGCTAATTATTACAACACAAGATCACCATTTCCTAGCTTACACAAGATATTAACACAGTAGCAATTGTCTCCATATAATAGTGCCATCTAGTGCAAGCCATAGTAACTAAGTAAGTAAAAGTTAGCTGCCGGACAATTGGACAATTGTATTATATCCGAAGTCTAGATGCAGTGCTCTCAGATCCAAGACTCTTCCCTGAAGAAAGCCATAAACTAGAAACTAGTCTGAGGATATTGAATGAGTAAGCAGTAATATGCACAAATGTTCTAGCATCCACTGATTACTACAGCTTCCACAGGATGGCGCTATTATAGGGAGAGTTTGCTACTGTTTCAATTCTAATTGTTATGAATGCCATGTTTTGTTTTATTTTTAGACCATGGTTTTGATTTTCTCCATAAAAAATAATAACAGAATAACTTTATTGTTAACTTTTAAAACAAAATCTTAAAAATAAAAAACCTTATACAAATAAGCTAAGACAACCTATTATATAAATTGGCTTGTATTTTAAAAAGAGCTATGATTATGATAGGCAATGTATTGAAAGCATGCTTAACAAGAAAACATCTTTTTCTGTATAAATATCTGAACATTTATATGCATAATATTTAAACAAAAAAGTAAAAAGGAAATAAGACATAAGTATAGATTGTAATGGAAAAATGGAAGGAATCTGATAAGGTACCAAGGCAAGATTTAGCAAATTTAAATAAATGGTCTTTGATGATACTCATCATCATGCCTCATTATAGGTAGTCAAATATAACAAGAATATTAATAATTTTTATTAGTCATTTGTTAGATTATACATTAACCAATAAAGAATATTTCTGTAGTGTAATTTTCACTACACCTTCCATGGAAGTGATGTAGTGAAAATTACATTATAGAAATATTATAACAGGAATATGATTGACCATTCAGCTATGTGATAGCTTGCAAGCATGTGTAATTTTATGTAACTATATCAGTGATGATCAAATCAAACACAACATCATAAAAATCCTTTTTGAAGTGCTGGTTACATTTCTGGAAGCAGAAGCATTAACTAAATTTAAATAGTTGGTAAAAAGTATAGTCTTCTCAGTGATAGCTTTTTTATTCATACATGATGCTAACAATATTCATGGGCTGGGCCATCATCTTCAAAATAAAAGGCAATCCTTTGGATTTGATCATAACTTTAACAGTCTTTTTAGAAAGAGTTTCTGCTATTGCTTCTGGAAACTAGCTAGAATAAAGCACAAATTTTGATATTAATGAATGCACACATATAGTTATAACAAAATACAGTATAGATATATATATAAGAATGAGACTAAAATGAGAACACTGGAATAAATAATAAACAATGTATTTATTAATGCTATATAACAGAATTGGTCATGCTATTATGGACTGATCATCACTTAATTAAATCTCAAATAAATGGTATTTTCCTTCACCATCAAATATGTTATGACACAATCACTAAAGAAGGTATATTCCAGTAAATTAACCAGAGATCTTTTTGCACACAATCTACGCCTCTAATCTGGTAAAGCAAAAAATGATTTTGGTCATATGGTCAAAATAAGCTTATAACTGAAGAAACGATCATATAATTTACACCAGCAAACTGTTTTTATATGTCCACAAATATATATAAATGTTAAAAGTATAATCAGTGCTGGGAATGAAAAACAATATTCAAATAAAGAAAAGAAAATGCCCCCTTGAGTAACTGATCATGAGGACATATTAAACACTTCTCTAGAATAAAACCATGATGATTGCAGACATGATTACTCTTAACTAATTAATCATTGAGAGAAACATGACACATAGGAGAATGAGAATAGATTAACAACGTACTTATTAATGTAAGCAAATTAAAATCAATATAACCAACACCAAAGTTATTTATTGTGTATATTACTTGATCTGAGTGCATATATTTGTCAGATATATATTGATCTTCTGCTTAAACATTGATTTTATTTTTACCTTACTTCATTATTATCCATCAATATGCATGTATTTATTGTTTCATTAAATCACAGTTCTACCAATATAGGACAAATGCTTTGGATTCCAATCTACTTTACAATTTACATGCTAATATAAAAATATATATATTTAAATACATATACAATATTTATACTTTAAGCTAGATATAATTAGAGGGGATTTGAACCCAGACTTTCAAACTCCCTTCAGTCATCCATTCCATCTTTTACAACTGATACACATGACCACATACATGCAGAAAAGATAAATGATCTCCAATACACATATTTCATGCTAATTATATATATATTCAAATTAGCAGGAGTGGGGGGCTTAAATTCACCTTCATATAAAAAAACCTCAATCTAAACTGGCATAACATGAGAATACTCTCTATAAAATCTCAAAACAAGAAAAAAAAAACCCCCAGACTACATTTGTACAAAAATAAATCTCTTGTGGTTCGTCTGTATTTCAAACTTAGGTTCAAATAGAAATTGAAAATATAATTAAATTTCTTACATTTTTTTATTAAAATGATTTGTACATGTATGACTATTATTAGGTACTTTATATATGTGTGTGATTGCCAAATGTTGAATCAGAAAGTCTAACTATTAATTTACAAGAGTTTCCTTTCCTAGAACAGTTCTCTCTGAATCCATGCGTAATCTAGTCACTGGTATCATTGCATGTTGACTTCATCAATTTGTTTGGTAATCTTTGGTTTTCAGTAGTAGCTATGAATCATAATATTAAAATATTTTATAACTCTAGGCATGATTAACACACTATTGGGTATAGCAGAAGTCAGGCTGTGATTTAAGATTTCACAATAAGTCTTGGAAAGTTATCCATTTCCTGTAGGTACTACACGGATGGAAAGTAATGGAATTAATGCATATTTTGGTATCCTTAAGAATTCATCTTGAGAAAGCTATAAGCATAAATGTGATTTATTATTGTTTCAATTGGAATATACTTGAAAAGTATCTTCAATACTGGTAGAAGCTTTTATTCTTACTTCTGTAAACTTAAGGACAGAGTTTCACATATTAATGAAATTGCAATTTATTGTTAGAATCAGTTGATGAATATTGCTGATATCATTTTTTTGGTTCTATTTGCTATTTGCTGCAAATATTAGATAACTGATGTTTAATCTCCAATAACGACTCAATTCTCTTTGGAATCTGATGTCACTATGAACTTTGTAATCTATTAAAAATTTTCTTCGAAACATCTTTTATAATCTTTCTATGTCACCAAATAATATTCCAAAGCTCTGAAGGTAACTTGCCCATTTGAGCTGGAATCTGGAATTTTAATTAAGCATTTTTGCTTATACAAATGTAAAAGTTGTGAATAATTCCAAAGGTTATTTACATGATCATTTTTGCAATTTTTCGTAAATGAATCAAAATGCTGTAAATAATAAAATAAGAAAGCAAAAGAAATTATTCAAATTGCAAATTTGTCCTTGAAATAAATATATATTTGGGGTATATAGCTTTCCATAAAATAAATTAATATTTATTTATTTTATCTATATTTTTGTTCAATCTTTTGTATGTGATACCATAATATCAAATATTTTTTTAAGTCACATTCCTAGCTTAAAATCCCTACATAATTTTTGTACTATTTTAATTTAAAATTTATATCAGCATTGTGACCCAGTCCACAGATGTCACAATGTTGGGTAATAAAAAAATAAAATGTTAAAATTACTAGTTACAATATTATTAGTATGCATATTTATTTTTAATAAAGCAAAGAAGGGGAACTAATTGGTCAATATTTATTGTTTTGATTATAACTGTTAAAAATACTATCTCAGTACGTATATTAAAATTAATAATATCCATTTAATTCACAACCATCATTTTATCAGCATACCATCAGATAATTGTCATATTTAAACAACTTCACTAGTAAACAGTAATTTTTGTAAATTAAATTGATATATCCAGATTAAAGAAATGTAATAGCTTCTAGCTATTAAACTGAACATTGTTTCAAGATAGCCGAGAGGTCATCGCAACCGCCTTGCAAGCAAGTAGTTTGTTGCAGACGGTTGTGGGTTCGCGTCCACGTCCCGGCCGATGCTATGACATATGAAAAAAAAAAAATTACATATAAATAATCAATTCTTGTTAAATGAACTGATATAATTATCAGTAGATAAATAGAAAAACAATAGCAATGGATAAAGAAATGGTTTGATGACTCGCATAGGAAAAGATATGATTTATGTTGAGAAGGGTGTCAGAAATCAATTTTATTTTTCCTGTCTTAATCGTATGCTTTAAAAAATGTTAAATAACTATAGAATGTTTATATATTTGAAAAGTTTATATAAAATAATAGATATTTTAGTAGCATAAATCTGTTTTAAAAACAGAAAATTTTTTTTTTCATTAATCAAGCGCAACTGTTAATCTAAACATACTAATTCAAAAAACTTCTATTATCTGAATAAAATTCCATTCTTTTCATTCATTGTTTTAATTATTGCATTTAAAAAATTTGTGCTGATATAAACATAAGTATATTCTATATTTTAAAGTTTTATATTATTATAACTACAATGAAAGTATATATTATACAAAAATTAAAGTATAGATAGTGTTCTGCACAGTTTGCCACAGTTGGTAGACTAATCCGACTTGGGATTAAGAGGGATCAACTCTGGCGCTCGAACTTATGAATTCCCAAGCAAAAAAACCATATGTGTTTTGGTTTTTTTTAAACTATAGATAGTGAAATTAAATTTTTGGTGAGTATGTATTTAAAATGGGGGGGGGGGGGGTATATTGTTGAAATTTGAAAAAGTCAAAAAAAAAAAAAGCCTTGGAAACAGGAATTTTGGATTCACGATGATCTACTGCTACTGAATTTGATTTGTTTTAATGATAAATCCTGAACTCAAACCTGTCCAATGAAGATTATCTTATAATCTTCATTCTTCAACTAAGAATAGCCATATATCCATTTAACAATTAATAATGGGTAAGTGGTTTGTACACTAGGGACCAACAACTTAAAAGACGATTCTAAGCTTACTTAAGAAATCCTCAATCATTTGTAATACCTAAAAGGGTTTATATATTTTAAATGGGAGTGGGTTTTAACATACATTTAAATGATTTTAACTAGCTGTATTATATTCAGCATACAAATTTTTTCAAAAGTCAAGTTTGATAACTAAGAAAATTTATGATAAAATAATACTGTAATATTGGATATTGTTGGTAGTCGTCCATAGTATCTGTTTGGATAAGCAATAAAATAATAAACTCTAACGCTGAAATTATCTTAATAATAATAATAAAAAAACTTATAAAAGGTTTAATACATCTCGAACTAATAATTTTAATAAAGAAAGAGAAAAATAATACAATAACAAAGGCATCTGGAAAACACGTGGTAAACATATGAATTCAAATCTAATCTTTTTTGATTTTCAAAACTTTTTTCCACCGATCAGACTCATTAAATATACAGTATATAATAGTTATAAAAAACATTTATAATAACAGTATTAAATAATATCATTTAATATTTATATATCAAACTTTAAAAGGTGGATGAATTTTTTAAGTAACTTAAAAAAAAGAGAAGTACACTCTCCGTTTTAAAAAAAAAATTAATATCATACATATTTTGCAATCATTTAAGATTAAACCCACATTAGTTAAGGAACGTACTTTATCTAATTAAACAGATGTTAAGAATTTTAAAATTTTTGTATATTTATGAAAAAAGTAATTGAATAAAATAAGTAAAAATAAATAAGTACACATAAATGTGATTTCACAGAGAGAGAAAAAAAAAGAAAACACATTAATATTTCATTTTGCTAATCATGATTATATCAATAAATCTTGTTTTATATTTTGAATATATACTTTCTTTTATTTAGTTTTTCTATATATATAAAGGCATATAACTTAATTACTCGGGAGTTCATAAGAAGTTGAAACAGTTAAACTGTGAGAGCCAGAATCCATCCTGGGACCTCTTGATGTCAAGTCGAACACTATCAAGTGCGCCATTTTTACGACATAACAAATGCATTATTTTAATCATAGTCTCACTTCCATTTTGTTTTTACCATGTGATTTTGTTTATTTAACATGAAATCAAAAACATCATATGATCTCAGTATAATACTTCGGAGTGTTAAAAAAAAAAAGAGATTATACAAAATTTATACTGTATATTATAGTATTCAAATTATTTAAAATGTCTAATAGTAAATCTACAATCGCAATGTTTACATTCGGTGGCAATAGAACATATATAGTACTGCATAAAACTAGACTACTAATTCTAATCAGTACTTAAGTATTAGTCCGGAAACCAAGATTGATTACAGATAATTCCGGATATAAATTATTAATCAATGAAATAAATTATTCAAATTTTAAATTGTTTAATTTTTTCCCCCACAAATTATAAAAAAAATGTTTCAGGGTTCTTTTTCAGATTTTTCCTTTTTCCATAATGCTTACTTCTACTAAGCCTAAAATAATATTTTTTTTTTTTTAGATTTGAAACTGGAAATGTTGAAGAACAAAAACTGCATCTATGAAATACCATGTGAATGTGGAAGGAAATACATTGGTGAGACCTGTCGACCGGTTGAACAACGATTGAAGGAACACAAATTAATGGTTAAAAGAGAAAAAATAGATGTGTCTACCATAGCAGATCATGTATGTACTAATGGCCATGTGCTTAAGTGGGAAAATACAAAGATATTGGATAAAGAGGAAAAAATGCATAGAAGAAAATTCAAGGAAGCTGCTCATATGACAATGGTAAATAATCCTATAAGTCAACCCAGTGTGGCAATACACAATGTATGGAAGCCTCTAATTAATCTTGCTCTTAGGAAAAAGTAAAAATAAAAATAATTAGACTTGGTAAAAAAAAAAAAAAATTGAAGGACTCAGGAGGATTTGAACCAACCCTCATATATAAATACATCAAATTTCTACTATATGTTGCCTATAATTTTACGTAAAATTATTAAAAATTAGTTTGATTTAAAAGATCAAAAATTTTCCCAGAATTCATAAACTTACGGTGGTCTCTCTTTTTTTGTTCTAATTTAGTTGGCCATTTCCTAAAACACAATTATGCTATATTTAATGATATTAAAATGGTATTCAAAAATTATAAACTCAATAAAGTTTAAAATTGTAAAAATGATGTAGAATATATATCTATTGCAAAGTTGTCTGCGCAATCGTCTAAGTAGGCAAAACTTGAGTAAGTAAACTTTATTAAAAGATTAACATTACAAAATCCATTTTTCCACCAAGATTTATTTGCAGTTATCATTTTGTTTAAAAAATTGCAATATTGTTAGGTAGAATAATGAATAGTAGTCACATTTAATGATTTCCCCCCTTTAATTTATTCACTGTTAATTTTTTCTTTCTATTGTAATTCTGCTAAATGATAGTAAGGTAAAGAGTACTAAATTCCCTTTAAAATAAAAATTTTATTTTATTTACTACTTCATTTCTTTCGTTAAATTGGATGCAAACCCTAAAAAAATATATACTGTCATCAGGCTACATATATATGCAAAGTTTCAAGTAGATCAGAAACTGGGAAGTGGCTGAATATTGAGTTACAAGATTTCTCAATCAGATAGATGGACAAACAAACAACAACACAAAGTTAAATAGAAGCGTATAATACTTTCATGACATATGTTTCAATTAAAATATTCTCCTTCAATAATAGTTTTTGGAAATAAGGATGAATGTTAACATTGTTAATTTAAAAAATATATTTGCTAGTAGAAGTTGTATGTGTGAAAGAACATTAAGAGTGTGTGGTTGAATTCTTTATAAATTATATTACCACCTTCAGTAGAGTATTTATGGTATGAAAACGACTATAAATAATCAAAATCATGCTCAGCATGGCAAGATATTATAAATAATAACCTTTTCTTTTAAATATAAAAAAAAAAACGTGTTTTATATTGAATGATATATTATATATATCATATAAAAAATAAAGTTTATAATATCAATTTTAAAAACCAATTATCTAAGAAGAATGATTTTTCTGCCATTATTCTTTTTTATTTTCACGTATTCCTAACTGAAAGTCTTAGTTCATACCCCAAATTAAAAACTAATGCTTTACAGAAATGCAGTAACTACAAATTCATTAGTTTTGTTCATTAATTCTTCCATCTATTTCTATATTTTAAACCTTACGCACATTTCTCATATATATATAATGGAATTATTATAGATACAGACCACTATATATATGTAAGAAATTTGGAATGCCTGCCCTATTAAATAATGACCTGGCCAATCAGAAACATCCATCATATATACTTCTGGCAGCATCTAACAGGAAGATGATGTACATTTCATGACTATGAGAAAAATGCGGGATCTGAGTTTTAAAAAAGAGAAACTTGTTATTGCTCAATATGCTCAACTATTGAATTTGAATTCTAATGACTGAATTCACTGAAGGTGGGAAAATGAAATCTTCAAGATTCAATTGTAGTTTAAAAATCCAAAGAGGAAAACAGTGCGTTTTTACAAGCGATTATAGTAAAAAATAATAGTATAATGAATGACTGCATAAATGCATACTTGAACACTCCAATGTCTGCCAAATCATTTTACCATCAAGTTCACATGCAAAATGTTTAACTTTAATCTGATATTTCATAACCAATTATTTGTAGAGTGAATCCTATGATACATAATGGTGATGTTATGGATGTGAACCGTGGACAATTTATGAGTAAAAGCACTTTTATCACAATCAATGGAAAAATGCATATCTGTAATTATCAAAAAAGCCTATCAAACTCTGACTTTTTCCAGTTGGAATAAGTATTGGAAAGGTCATCATTTGAGAAACCATATTTGCTCTTCTTTTGGTTTGATCATTAAATCTGTATAAATAAATCCTACAGGTGATGTGATTTTTTTAGAAGACCAGATTCATTTCAATACTGCTAGCATTAATTTCAGGATAACAATTGTCAACTTCTAAGATGATAATGCTTCAATTTATAATATCAAACAACCATACTTAATTGAATGCTTTAGTCTTCTTCACAAAGTTATCATTATTAATAAACCAACTCTCTAATTGTAAGTTCCTATCATTATATTCACTGCAAATCATTTTTATCTTGCCAGGACTGAAATATGATCAAATAGACTTTCATGATTTAAGATCACTGCCAATATTAACAGATCCAATTTAACTTTTTTGTAACAATGTATATGCTTACTCTGCATTCACTATAGTAACCATAAGGAGAAATATGTTCTTGACATTTAATCAAATAAATAATACAAGATCATTCCTAAAGATCAATTTTATCTTTACTAATGTTAATCAAATGATTTAATAAAATAGTTGATCAAAAACATAAATTCTATTCCTTACCACACAACTTCTTCATTTTTTGCAAAAATAGAAGATATATAAGGGAAAGCCATCCACAATTTATTATATGTAATATTATTACTATAAAACCTTACTTTATTATAAAAATGTTAACATATTTCTTATTTCTTACAGAAATATTATCAAATATAGAAATATTACCAAATTCATCACTTTCTTCATTTTGCTGTAATATCTTATATAATTGCAATTTATCCACTCTACTTTGAACACTTTTTATCAAAAAAATCTTTTATTGTACATATATGCATACACAATCTTACATTTCGACTGTCTTGCAGTCTTCTTCAGAATTATGATATAATGAACAAAATAAAATATATAATTATATAAATAATACTTGTTATATTTACATTTATATTTTATTTTGTTCATTATATCATAGCTCTGAAGAAGACTGCAGGACAGTTGAAATGTAAGATTGTGTATGCATATATGTAGAGTAACAGGTTTTTTGCTAAAAAGTGTTCAAACTAGAGTGGATAAATTGCACATTTCTTACAATCTATCCTATTAATTCAGACATTTATTTAGAAATATTCTTTTTATCCAATTCAAATGTACACAAAATATTGTTCTTGAACAAAAAAACTTTGAAACAAGCATATTTATATCCTGAATATATAAAAGATTTAGGATTGATATAGTTTCTTACATTAGTAAGATTAATTCACAAATTATATAGCCCAACATGTTATTATACCATATTAACAAATCTAGATATTTAATGTTTCTATTAACCTTATATTCAATAGACCAGTTTAGGCTTAGCTGTGTGTACATCCAAAAAAAAAAAACTCGGATTAAAGAGAAGAAAATTATTGCATCTGATAATATGTGACCGCTACAAATTAATATATTTTGCAATTAGTCACTTAATACCTGATCAGATTAAAGAATGATGCAATAACTTTTATGCTTTGGGAAAAAAATATGACCAGAAGTTTTGTTTTTAAGCATATAAGCAAGGTGCTAACATTCAGTCATTTTATTTGAACAATTTTGTGATCAGCATGTTTGACTGGGAGAGAAAACAATCTTAAATTATAGCCCCAAATTGATTGGATCTAAATGAGATAACCAATATATGGAATTGATTGCTGATTTTGAAATGGGTTATGAATTTTTTAAAAATAAAAATGTGATTTTTAAACAGACCTCTCATTTATTTCAAGATATGCCTCTAAAAATTGATAATTCTTTTATACTTCTATATAAGACTTGAAAAATATTCTAAGACAGATAAACATTATTTTCCCAAAAGAAGGCAAAGGCAGTAGATTTGTATTTTAGATCAGAACATATATTATAGTAAAGCAAATGATCAAACTGTTAAATTAAATTATGCAAAAGTTAGTGGATGTCATTACAAATTCTCTAGGAATAAACGTACAAATGTTTTATGAAAACATGAAAATAAAGTTTTTACAAGATATATGTTTTTAAAGATATATTCACTTGCAGTAAATAACATTATCTAGTTTTTCAAATATTAAATTGCATAAAGAAAATTATCCTTTAAGACTTGTGACTGACTTTGGGATTCTTATTATGAAGAGACTACCAAACTGTTTTCTAGATAGTTATAGGATGAACTGGATTTTAGTAAATTTGCAATTAAATCATCTTTTGAATTCATTAATATTTCTAATTCAGTTCAAATTAATGATAGCTATAAAATGGTCTCTTTGGATGTCAATGCATTGTATGGTTCAGTCGATCATGTTTTTTCTCTGAAAATTATTCATGATTTACCTATTAAAAACAATTTTGAAGAGGAAAAGACAAAATTTATTATGAATGTTCTCAAGTGGATTAGTCAAGATATTACTGCTTCTTTCAATGGTCAATTTCATAAAATGGAACAATTGTATCTGGTGGGAATTTCAGTAAATCATATTGAAGAAAAAATTGTACAATCTGCAATGAATGATACTAATAACACATAGTAAACATGAGACATGATGATGTTTTTTATTTGTCTTCCTTTGGAAATAATTTAGACTTTTTTGATAAACTGAGCAAAGATCCAATCTTAAATTTATCTATTGAACATGAGATTAATAGAAATATTAAATATCTAGATTAGGTAATAAAATATATTAACAACACATTGGATTATACAGTGTAAATTAAACCTATTAATGTTAGAGGCTATATCAATCCTAAATTTTTTATATATCCAGGATATAAATAAGTAGGTTTCAAATTTTTTTTGCCTAAGAATTATAATCTGTGTTCATTTGAATCGGATATCAAAGATAATATTTATATTAAACCACTAAACATCACATGATCACCATTCTTTATGCTTACAAGAGCTGTTAACACAGTGGCAAAACTCTCCATATAGTAGCAATTTTATGCACAAATCTTCCTGCATCCATTGATTACTCTGGCTTGCACTGAGTGGCACTACTGTATAAAGTTTTACCTCTGTGATAATATTTATAAGTATATGTCAGAATTAATAGAGACAATAAATATGCATAATTAAAACATGTTAAACATTTTTATGATATATTAAGATTTACAAGTAATCACATTGCAAATAATAAACCATGGATGGCCTGTCTTATATATCTTCTAGTTCTACAAGTGTGACAAACAACATAATGTATGTTTTTCCTCACTTACTACATTAATCCATGATTAGCAATAATAAAGATAAAAATGATCTCAGGAATGACCTGGTATTGTTTATTTGATTAAGTGTCAATAATATAATGGCTCATGTTTATTTACTACAATGATTCGAGAGTGAATATTAGTGAAAAATGTAAATAGCACATATATTGCTACAATAAAGCTAAGTTAGATTCTTCAATGTTATTCAGTGTTTTTAAATCATGAAAGACCATTTGTGTATGTTTAAAATCCTAGTGAGATAAAAATGATTTGCTGAGAACATCATGATAGGTAATGTATTAATAATTACAACTTTGTGAAGAATAAAAAGTCTAATAATGTTCAATTGTCTACAGTTTGGAATATGCATCATTAAAGTATCAATTTCATAACCATTTGGAGTGTTGGTGCACATAACATTTTGCATATCTTCTTTGCTATACAATAATGACTGTTAAAAAAATAAGAGCTAGCAAATTACAGATAAGTTGCAGTTAGCAGGTAATAAAAATTCAGCCGTTTTGTAGAAAAAATTTAGCCTTGTATTCAAGTTAAAAATCAAAAATTATTCATAAAAAGTTTTAAAATTTTTAAAATGTTTTGAATTATAATTTCTATGAAAGCAGTTATGCTTTTTAACTATATTACAATATACAACAAAGAAATAAGTTCACCAAGAAAAGAAAGCAATAGTATATATATATATAGGATATAAGTCAATAGGTAAGCCTTGCAAACCATCAAGTTTCAAGATATATAAACCAACAGACTGAAAAAAGTTGTATATAAAAAAAGATTATGCTAAATCACATGCTCTATGCCCATAGTATATTAAATACACTTTCCTTCTATTTATATACACTGCACTAAATTGGAATTGTATTTTTGTCTTATGATACATGCACCAATATCATTCTAATCAATTTGGATAATCTTGGCATTTTTACCTTCCAATATAGATATCTCTCTAGTTTAGTTATAAAAATGAAATAATATATTACTGGTATAGTTAGAAAACTGAAAAATATTCTACATCTATATATAATTTGGTTAGATCATGTACTGACTTGCA
This sequence comes from Epiperipatus broadwayi, assembly GCA_028023455.1. NCBI lineage: Eukaryota > Metazoa > Onychophora > Udeonychophora > Euonychophora > Peripatidae > Epiperipatus > Epiperipatus broadwayi. The sequence continues at coordinate 4,478,896 of JAQFVV010012454.1, forward strand.
ATCTGCATGGAAAGGGGTGAGAACAGTTAATGAATGACAATTACAGCTGAATACTAAGCACTGAATGAGGTGGATTCGAATATTTATCCTCCCAAAAGCTATAGAATAGTGATATCATAAAGCAAATTTGATATACTGCTGTAATGATGATATATTTTCTGTTATTTCAGAGTGAGGAAACTGCTGAAGACTGTCAGAACCCCTGCATCTTTGTAAAGATTTTCAATGTTTGAAAACCATTTTGAGATGAAGAAATACCGTGCCCCGGTAAGCTGCATGAATAAGAGACATACCCAGATCTCATCAGTATATTCTGTAATTTGAGGACCTTATTGGACAACACATGATATCTGTAAAAGCCCTGGTAAATGCTATTCAATTACAAAAACATGTAAACACTAAATGGATCACACATGCTGCAACATTCAAAGAAATTCATCATTTCTTTCCACATCATGTCTCCAACTACTTTTCACTCCATAGTAACCATTACAACACAATTTTGTGCAATCAAGTAACTAAAATATTACAGTGAAAAGTTTTGATAAATTTCATCTCATTCACATTATTCTAAGAATTTCTACGTCATTGTGCATTTTTGAGATTTATATGTACTATTTGAATATCATATTTGTTGAAAGAACAACCTTTATAAACCATATCCTTAGTTGGATTTTTTCAATATATGACAATAAAAAATCTTTGTTTTATCATTTTGCCAAAAAATTAATGTTAAACATTTGCTATTTTCAAGCCTCTTTCTGAACTATTTTTAATTCACGCAGTGAACAAAATGTTTGACAACCTCATTAAACGTTAAATAACATCCCCCATTTGTAAATAATTAAAAAAAATCAGTATTATTTACTTTCAAAAATTGCCAATAGCTAGGTTGTTTAAAATGTAAATCATGTAAAAGCCAGTTTAAGTACATCTTTTACCTATAGAGGTCGCCTTGACAATATACATGTTTAGTCTGAGAGCATTAATATTTATTAATTATTATTGTGTGTGAAAGTATAATTAGTGGTTAAGAGTATTTGAAAGATTGAAAATTGTGTTTTTTATTTGTTTTAAAGTTTTTTCAGTTTGTTATTTATATATATAGAAATTTTTTTAAAAAGTTATTATTTATTTTTTGTTTTGTTTTATTATTTATATATTGTTATTTTATATATAGAATTATTATTATTTTTTTATTTTTAAAAAGTTATTTTGTTGATTAGTTTTTTGTAAATTTGTTATTAAAAGATTTACTTTTAAGAAAAATATAACGTTCGAAAAACGTTATTTATATATAGAAATATTTTAAAAAAGTTATTATTTATTTTTTGTTTTGTTTTATTTATATATTGTTATTTTATATATAGAATTATTATTATTTTTTTATTTTTAAAAGTTATTTTGTTGATTAGTTTTTTTGTAAATTTGTTATTAAAAGATTTACTTTTAAGAAAAATATAACGTTCGAAAAACGTAAAATAAAAAAAATGGATTATATTTGTATTTCAAAATGTTTATATAATCGGGAAAAGGAAATTAAGCGTGCTGTTGTAGAATGTACTATATGTGATGGGGTATATCACTTGAAATGTTTAAATAAGACTAGGAAGGATGTAAATGGTTTATGGTTATGCAGTCAGTGTATTAATATGATAAAAGAGGTGAGAAAGTGTTTTCAAAGTGTAGATAGTCGAAGAATAGTGGGTGGAGAAAGTAATAGTGTAATGGAGATGATTAGTCAAAGAATAAATAAGATAGAGGAAGAATTGAAGGATGTAGAAGTAAAATTAAAATCATTAGAGATAAAATGTGAGGAGATAAAGGAATTATTGAGTAGGAATGATAAGGAAGAAATAGATAAGGAGGACCAGAAGGTATTAGAAAATGTTATAGATAGAGCAGAAAAAGTAGATTATGAAACAGTATTGATAGGAGATTCACTAATTAGAGAATGTGGGGATATAATTGCAAGGGAAAATAGAAGTAGGTATGTAGAGTATGTTTGCCTGGAGCTAGAATTAGGGATGTAGCAGATAAAGTTAAAAAACAAGGTAGTAGAGATGTATATGTTATGGTGGGGACTAATAATTTCCCTACACGATCTTCCGATCTATGGATGATTATGTAGATTTGATTAGGAATTTGATTATGATTAAAGGAAGAGTAGGAATAGTTGGATTATTACCAAGGTTTGACAAGAGTTATTTGTTAGATAGGGCATGTTCTATAAATGAGAGATTGAAAAAATTGTGTGAGAGAAATAATGTTATGTTTGTGGATGTGTGGGATTGTTTTATTGGAAAGGAAGAGCGTATATAGTAAAGATGGGTTGCATTTAGGAAAACAAGGAAGTGAAGTTTTAGGGAGTTTGATTTATAAAGGGGGGTGGGTTTTTAAATTGTAATATTATTAAAAAGAATGGATGGAATATAAGAAGTAAGCAAAAGGAATTTGATTTTGATATAAATATAGATATGGAGAAGGAATGGGTTTGTAAAATTAATGGTAAGAAAGTAATTTATAAATGTAATGGAGAAGAAAGAATTAAAAGAATTTATAAAAGAGTAGTTAGGAAAGAAGAAATTGTTAAAATTGGGTTTTTGAATATGCAAGGTGGTAGGAAACCAGAAAAGTGGATGGAATTAAATAAAACAATTGAAAATGAAGAGCTTGAGGTATTAGCAGTAGTGGAAACACATTTAAGAGAAGAAGAAGAACCTATTTTGGAACAGTTGGTATGGCAGGGTATAAATAGAAAAGAAAAAGAAAAAAGGGGTGGTGGTATAGGTGTTATATCAAAAAAATATTTAAATATTGTTAAATGTCAAGAACACTTGTGGTTTGAAATAAGGTTGGGTAGACAAGAATGGATGGTGGCTATAGTTTATATAGCTACTGGAGATAGTCAAATTATATTGGAGTGGAATAGTAACATATACGAATGTTTAGTTAAGGATATACAAAGTTTTAAAGAAAAGGGGAAGAGAATAATGGTTATAGGGATATGAATGGACATATTGAAGAAATTGATGATGTAGATAATAAAAATGGACAGCTTTTGAAGAATTTTGTCAGAAAGTGAATTTGAGTATTGGAAATTTATTAAATATTTATGAGGGACAATACACATGGTCCAGAAATAATATATTTCACACAATAGATTATGTATTGGTAGAGAAAGAGGGAATAAATAAAATACGGAAAATTAAGGTATTTGATAATGAAGAAAAAGTATGCACTAGTGATCATAATTTCATTGTAATTGAAATGGTTAGTAATGTGATGGAGAATAGAAATAAAAGTAGAAATAATAGTGAAAGATGTGGATGGAGAGTAAATGATAAGAATAAGTTGGAAGAGTATAAAATACAAGTTGAAGAAATAATGGAAGAATGGGTTGGGGATGAGTATAAGGATTGGTGTAAGGAAGTAAAAAAAGTTGCAAATAGGGTTTTAGGTGAGAATATTGAAAAGAATAAAAGTAATAAAAAAATTAAAATTAGTAAAAGTGTAAAAGAAAGGAAAGAAGCATGTAGAGAATATAAGTGTGCTATTAAGAATAAGGAGATCGGAAGAGCGTCGATGCTAAATGGGAAAAGTACTTAGAAAAGAAGAAGTTGGCTAAAATAGATATTTATAGAGAGAGAATGAAATTGAATAGTAAATTGTTGGAAGATATTAATAAAAGTGGAAGAGATGGAAGTAAAAAATTTTGGAATTATATTAAAAGGAGAAATGTAGGGGAGAGAGAGTTAGTATTACTAGATGATGAGGGAACTGAGTGTAGTTCTAGAGAAGATTTAGAGAGAATCTTAAATAGTTATGTAATGAATATAGAAAAGATGTTAAATGTGAATGATAGAATATTAGAAAATATGAAAGAATATAGTAATGGGAATATTAGTTTTTCAGAAAATGAACTAAATGAGGTAGAGAAGAAATTGAAAAGTGGGAAGGCAAGAGGTTTAGATGGATGGGCAGCAGAATGGTAATGAATTTAGGATATAGGGCAAAGTAAAGTTATTATCCTGTTTTAATAAAATGGCACAGAATAGAGTTTTCCCAAGTAGTTGGAGTAATACAAGAGTAAGGTTATTATTTAAAGGAAAGGGTAAGGATCATAGAAAGTTAAATAATTATAGACCGATAGCGGTAACATCAGTTTTATATAAAGTTTTCTGTATATGGTGGCTAGTAAAGTTGTAAAATGGATGGAAGGAATAATGTAGTGGGTGAAATGCAAGGAGGTTTTAGATTAGATAGGCGTATAGGAGATAGTTTATTTGTAGTTACACAACTTATGGATATGAGTAGGAATGCAGATAAACAGTTATATATGAGTTTTATAGATATAGAGAAGGCATATGATAGAGTAAATAGAAATAGATTATGGATAAGTTTAGCAAATTTGGGAATGGATGAAGCTTTAATAGATATTATTAAGAAATTATATGAAAATAATTATTATATATATCAATTAGAGAATATAGAATCAATTAAAGTTAAAATGGTGTGGGACTAAGGCAAGGATGCCCTATGTCACCTATTTTGTTTGTGTTGTATTTGAGTGAAATGGAAAGAGCAATAGAAAGATTAGGAAGAGGGATAGAGATACCGTTAATAGGTAGTAAGGGAGTATTTATTTTGTCAGGTCTTTTTTTTGCAGATGATATATTTTTGTGTGCAGAAAAAAGAGAAGATATGGAAGTTATGTTGAGGACATGTGCAAGGGTGGGTAAAGAGATGGGGATTAAATTTAGTGAAGAAAAATCAAATATAATGATGGTTAATACTGAGGAAAGAGAAGATGTAGAATTTTTATTGGGAGATATTAAGTTAAGTGTGGTGAATAGATATAGTTATTTGGGAATTATTTTAAGTAATCAGAAAAATTATTTGGATGAATGGGAGAAAAAATTGATAAATGAAGCAAAGAAAAGAAAGGGATTGATAAAGAAATTAACAGTATTTTCATATAATAAATATGATGTAGCTAGAATTATATGGAAAGGAGTTGCAGTAGCAGGGTTAACATATGGTAATGATGCATTATATGTTAGTAAAAAGATATTAGATTATTTAGAAAAAACTCAAAGGGAAATAGGAAGACATGCATTGGATGCAGAAGTATGGACAGCAAGGGAGGCAATTCAAGGAGAAATGGGATGGTCAAGTTTTCATATGAGAGATGCAAAAAGTAAAATGAAAATGTTTGGTAGATTGCAGTTTATGGATAATAAAAGAATAGCTAAAATAGTATTTAATTGGGTTATGAGTAAAGGGCAGGTAACAAGATGGGTGAGAAAGGTAATGCGCTATGCAAAAGATTTGGATAAAGAATTTATATCAGTATATTTGTACAAAAGATGGGATGATTGTGTTAAGAGGATTATTGAGTGTTATAGTAGTAAGGAATGGGATAAAAGAATAGATTTATTAATAAAGACTAGGGAGTTAGAGAGATGGAGAAATAGTATGGAGAGTAAAAAGAGTTTAAATATATATAGAAATAAACAGAATATTAGGTGTGAGTTAATATATGATAATAGTAAGGAAAGTAGTTTATTGTTTAAAGCTCGAACGGGATCTTTAGCTACAAAAGAATATACATGTAAATGGAAAAATATGGGTGATTTATTTTGTAAATTATGTAAGGAAGGAATTGAAAATATTAGGCATTTGTTAATTGAATGTAAATGTTTGAAAACAGAAAGGGTACATATAATGAAGTTGTGGAAAAATAAATATGAAAAGAGTGATTATACAGAAAGTGAATTATTGGTTTTTATGCTGGGTTTGGGAAAAGATAAGGGGGATTTAGATATAAAGGTTATAGAGTTGACAAAAATTATGTTGTGGAAATGGGATAGAGCAGATTATGGGTAAATTTAGAGTGGGGAATGTAAAAGAAAGTGGCTAACAGGTTTATCTGGGCTTAATTGCTGAGATATTCTTGACTTCGTTTAAGGAGAAGCCATAATACATCACATCACATCACATCACATCACATGTAAATTTTATCATTTATATAAACTTTGACTGTCATCATGTGATACACAATGACAGTAATGAAAAATCAGTGTGTGACATTGATTACTTTGTACACCTATTGACAAGCAGGGGCAGACCAATTAATACCAATAGGACCCATCTGAATGCTTGATTTCCCTTCACATGATTACATATAAATCGCTAATAAAAATTAATTATAGATATTCAAAATTAAGATAATTCAAAGTCATGAGTAGTTTAAAATGAAATTTTATCTCTTTCCTACTATGTACAAAATTAAATTTGTACAAATACTTTGTCATTTGAATTATCGGCTTCATAACAAAATCAAGTCATAAATGAAGCATGGCCAGTACATCTATCAACAAGTGAGTGAAAGCCAATTAATATCAACAGCGCATGTTTGAATGTTCTGATTTCCCCTCACGTGATCATTATAAATCACGAATAAAATTTAATTTCAGGTATTTAACATTTACAGTAAATAACTTTTTAAGCAATATATATATAAGATATAAATGCTCATTAGAAGTAAATAGTATGCTTTTTTAAAAAAAAATGCATTTGAACAGTCGTTTCATTCAAAAAAAAAACATCACACTTCATTTGAAATAATGGCCTTATACAGAGTTTCAAAAATAAATATGGATTATATATTACATCTTTCGCTTCAAACAAAGTTAAATGCCTTTGGAAATAATAATTAATATCTTGAGAAAGTATAATTGTATTAAAAAAAAACCCAATAATTTTTAATAAACATTTATATCAGTGCACCTTTTTTATATTTGGTACTTTTTTTAAAAAAAAAACTCTTTAATTTATTTATTTATGGTCATTAATGTTTGAAGGTGGCTATTACCTAATATCTTATGTCATAATGAATTTACTAAAGCCTATTTCAATGCTGTGATTATATGTATAATTATATAACATAATTAGCATGCTAATAACTCTTAACAAGTTTTTCCAAACATCCCTATCCCCAAACCAGTTTCAAGCTGATAGCTATTATCAGTGAGGCACTAGGACATTCACACATTAGATCTAAAAATACCAGCTGAAGCCCAGCATTTATCTAATAGGGATATTCGGAAAAGCTTGTTAAGAGCTATTAGCATGCTCATTATATTACATTTGTAGTACAAGCTTATTAAATTAAGTCACATGATGAGTGACTTGATTTTTTCTTAATATATAATTATAAACGAAGCATGGTTAATATATATTTGATTATAAAGTCTACGACAGCTTTAATCATGCATCATGAAAAATAGAATGAAATTAAAACCACTACCATAAGAAATGATACTGTTCCTAGCAATTAGATTTCAGCTTAAATAAGCTTCATTAGATAAAAGATAATTGTAATATAGCCTACAATATAATATATCACTTAATGGGCGCATATTAGTAATCTTTATTAGTCATTCGTTAAACTAGAGATTATCCATTTAATGAAATATTATTCATAATATACTGCTGATTTTATTATATATAGGTACATCCTTCATCGTTATTAAATAATGGTCCATTACAAAGAATTACATAACACGTCATCAATTTCTTAGCTAATATAAACAATATAAAACTATTAAGTTTATTTTCCATAATCCTATAATCTTCAATCTTTAACAATAATAAGAAATAGTAATTGCACAGTTTTGCAATTTGGGGCAGCCCAAATTCCTAATAGCTATAATCCTGGCAGTGAAAATCCTAACAACCTAAAATCCTAAAGAATAAAATATAGACCAATCAAAATTTAGATATTAGTTTCATTATGAAATTATTTATATTGCTTTAAAATGTTTGATTTCAAATAGAAATAATTTATTAAGTATATACTAGTTCCTGCCTGTGATGTTAAAATGTTTTAAAAAATGCATTGTGTGGATTACCATGAAGATAATCCAACAAAGCTCTATTTGCATAATATGTGGAAGTATTGTCATGATTTTGTTTTCTTTCTCAACTACACTTTTTTACATTTTAGTGCAGGTTCTCTTGAACAAAGCGTTCTACCTGTTTATCGACTTGTTTTTGAAATTCATTTTCCAAATTTCATAAAAGTAAGAATAATAACAACACAGGCATGAAAACAAATTGTTATCTGTTGAAATTTTACATATTTGGGATTTTACATGGTTAATATTTTGATTTACCTAGATTTTCACTGCCAGGATTTTAGCTATAGATCTTTCACAATCAGGATTTTAAACTGTCTTTTTGATGCCAGAATTTTGGGTAAACCCTTTCCATTCCTAATATGTAACAATATTGTGATCAGATATGATTGTGGCTTTTGGAACATATTCATGCTATACAATTAATTATAAAGATTGTACTAGTGCATAATAGCAGCTGTATATACTCCTATGGATCCAGAATATTGTCAGATTGTCTGATGATGACATAAGTTGATATTTAAACATTGCAACATTAATTTCTTATTTATAACAATTATTGTTAAAATTATTGTACATTTTATTTATTATACATAAGTAAATAATGTTTTAAAAAAAAGTTTTTTAAAATAAAAATACATAAAACGAAACACAAAGAATAAAATAAGAGTCAAAATTAAATGTGAAAACATATTAATGATAATAGTAGTATTAGTTAAATATAACCAATATGATTTATTATTGGCAGCCTAGAAGACAACTGATCTTTATAACAGGAAACCATCACACAATATTATTTCATGCGACATGATTTTTGAAAGAATAGTTTGTAAAATGAGATTTTTAAAGATTTTTCTCTTCTATATTAATATTATTTTCAACAGTTATTGTCCCACAACAGAATTGAATTTCCAAGTTCAATCCATAGCCTCTTTACTCCATGGCACACAATCCAAGCTGGCCTATTTAATCCATTTTCTTCATGACACATCAGCAAGGTTGCTAATTTCATCCATCTCACTAGTGGTTTCTTTCTAGGTATTTTACCATCTTTTAGAATTTAGTTAAACACTTTAATTGCCCATTTATTGCCATCTCTTCAAGCAATATGTCCAATTCCATTTCTATTTCAATCTCTTAATTGTACCGGTCTCAGATTCATATATAAAAAATGGTAATATGCATCTTTTTCCTTCTTTTCAAACATGTAGATGTATTTCTTTTTAGTATTAAACTATTTCTACCAAAATCATTCCAACCAAGTTTGATTCTATGATTAATTTCATTCACCACACCTCTATCTACATTAACGATCAAACCAAGGTATTTGTAGTCAGTCATTACTTTTAATTCTTGATTTTATTTTATTTTTCTGAGAAAATCCATTGGACATTACTATAGACTTTTAAGCAATTATTGTTGGACTTACTTTTTTATTTTCATCTGATACCTCTTGCAATATTTCATGATGCTCAGAAGTATTGTTTGCAAAAATAATCATACCATGTACAAAAGATCCATGTATTTTTTATTTCCTTAACTTCACATTTTAATCCACAAAGTACTTTTTGTAAAACTGCTGTAAAAGGTTTTGGAGATATTAGAATCACAAAATTGTACGCTCTTATCAATAGTAATTGTTTCAGTTTCACCATCTAATCTAATCAATGCTGTTATATTCATATTTTTCAGAATATGACAATAACCTGCTTCATCTATATGTTGAAGATTCAAAGCTTTAATATTGTAATCTGATATTCTTCAGAATATGACAGTATTCTGGGTTCATACTGTGACAGTCCAAAACTCTAACTACTGTGAAAATGCTTAAAGAATCCAATGCCTTTTCATAATCTATAAATCCAAGACATAATGGCAAATCATACTCTCATCCTTTCTATAACTTCTCTCAATACTTGGATGTGATCCATTGTAAAACCCATTTTTAAAGCCTGTTTGAGATTTTGATGGATTTAAATCCAAAGTTTGTTATAGATGAGTTTTGTAGTTAAATAGAGTTAAAAGGTGGGTGCTGGAGGGTTGCATTAGATTCTAAGATCTAGGTGCAGTGCTCTCAGATCCATGGCTCCTCACTGATGAAGGCCACAAGCCAGAAACTAGTCTGGGGATATTGGATGAGTAGGCACTAGATAGGGATTTTATGCACAAGCCTTCTGGCATCCATTGATTGCTCTTGTTAGCACAAGATGGCACTACTATATGGAGAGTGTTGTTTTGTTTTGAATTGTTTAATAACAATTATTGTGCTAGTATGAGATAGTGATCATGTGATGTTTAGTGGTTTAATTGCAGTAGTTATTTACAAATTAGCAAACTAATTGATGATGATCAAACAATAAGATTTATGTTTTTTAAGAAATTACAATATAATTTGCATATTGACATTTACATTCTACTCTGCACTATTTGTTTTTTACGGCTATGAATATGAGGCAAAACGCCTCGAAAGCACTCAGCTGTCAATTATTTTATCGATTCATATAAGTATTTATCACAGCTTCTCTTTCCAGCGCTTCAACACACTTATAATTTTGTTAATATTATACTTAAAAAAATCTGTCATTATATTCAAGTTTTATCATAACAAATTAACAAAAGCAGTCATGCACTATATAAAGATTTCAAAACAGATACATGGTATATCTTATTTGCAATACCAAGTTCAAAATTCTAATATTTAAATGTAAGTATGCGAAAAATCATATTATTTTTAATAATATAATATGGAGAAAAATCCATGTGGACTTACGTATGTGTGCATAGATTTATAATTGTATATAATGTTAAAATAAAAGAAACATAGACTTTCCCAATTAAACAAGTAATTTGCCTAAATATGCTAAGATGCAGACGATGAGGAAGCTAAATACAAATTATACTATTAATTGGCCAAGAGCATTTGTGAAGTTTTTATTTTTTCATAATCACAGCAAATGGGTTGTGTGAGAATTGGAATATATACGCAACAAATATTTAAATATATGCAAAGTGGATTAGAAGGTTCATTTTTTGGAAAGGAAAAAACATGCTTCCTTTGGGTTTAAAGTGTAGATGTTTTTAGCTATAAGCCATACTTTTTAATTTTATGTTTAATGGTGGTCTGTGCATGCGATGGGATCAGAAGACTGTTCAAACATATGGCCAGTGGACTTTTGATGTTAAAAAAAAAGATGGAATTGTATTCAGGTTTATTAAATGCTCTTTTCTATAAATAACAGTGCTGAGAGATGTGGGATTCACTATAGTATATGGCACTGCAATCAGTTTGGGAGCACAGGACCTTGTACACTGTGTGAGGAGTTTCATCAGAGAATAGGCAGTCTTTGAATTATTAATTAATCTATTGGTTGAAAGGGGGGATATGAAAACTTAGTTTGAAAAAAGGAGAGATTTTAATTTAGTAAGGAATTGGATGTATGAAAAAAGCCATGATCTGTAATTTTTGTAAGAGTTGGAATTTAACTTCTGGTAAAATTGGCATCTTTCTTGTAAGATGGCTAAATCTGAATACAATGTTAGTGAGGTCTTTTAAATATTGTTCGATGTTAGTTTTGCGAGAGGTTTCAAATTTACAGAAGTGATAATTACGAAAAAGAAATGATGAAAAACCTGCAAATTTGTGTGTGTGGATAGTCTGATTTAGGGTATGTGAAGCCTCTGACTTCCGAAGGTTTAATACACATAGTATAATTTAGTTGACTTGCATCTCATAAGCGGATGTCCAAATATTTAAGTTCCTTGCGTGAGCCTTCCCTAACAATAGTGAATGATAGTGAGGAATGCATCTAGAGATCTGATTAAGTATTGCTGAAGAATGATTCAGGTCCACTGACAAACACATCATCAATGTAGCAGGCATAAATAAGATTGGGAGTGGTACTGAAGTATTTAGAGAGGAGTTTATCTCCAAAATGGTTTAAGTATATGCTGGATAGGATTCCTCTGAGTGGGCCAACCATATGTCATATAAAAATATTGTCCATTGACTGTGGTGTTAATATTGTTCTAATGCCAATTAAGAAAATCAGAGATAAAGGTGATGTTTGTCTGCGGGTAATTGCTTTTTAACAGTTCGACTTTGACAATATTATTGGAGTGTTTCTGATTAATGAAACCCTATAATTCAGTAACGTCTAAAGAAGCATTTTTGTACTCTGTTTTTAGTTTTTGTAGTGTTTAATGCAAGCAATGAAGTCGAAAGAAGATTTGATAGTATAAAACCCTATCCGATTTGGTCTGTTAGCAACTGATTGTCCATTTTTGCAATGTTGAAATAAATGAGGCCTCCAAAATCCAACATAAGCTTGGGTGAAGAATTAGATTTGTGTAGCTTAACGTTAGCAAACATTCTAGGCAGGGTAGAGAGGATGGTTATATTCTATAGTATTTTGTATTGGTAAAAGCTTTGTTACAATGTTTACGGAGCAAGCCAGAAATGAATTTGCCTTTATTGAGGTTGTTATTAAAGTTGGGGAGAGCGTTGAATTTTAATTTATTTATTTTTGGATTCATTTTGTCATTATATTCGCTTTTTTTTTATCGGTACGAATCTATTTACTTTTATGTAGTATTTGCAGGTTCACTTTGTCATTTAATTTGTTTATTTGTAGATCCACGTTGCATATATTTAAATATTTGTCGCATACATATTCCATCGTGCTTACACAACTCATTTGCTACGATTATGAGAAAGCGCTCAGCCAATTAATACTATAATTTGTATTAGGCTTCGCCATTGCCTGCGCTTTAGCGCATTTAGATATATTAATTGTATATAACGATATACAAACGCACGTATACGCACACATATATATACAAAAACACACATTTTCACACAATCACAGATTCAACGCTAAGGCAGACGTATCACCATTACAACATTTTTTGTTTTCATTTACTTTGGCTCTGAAGTTTCAGATTAATTTATGTCTGAAATGAATTAATACGCCTCCCCAAAGAATCTAACTTGTTAATTATCATACAAAAATATCTTTGTTGTTATAAAGCGTCAAATGGGAATTGAGCAAACATAAATAACAATGTAAAAGAGAACCCTTGTAAAATATATATAAAACTAAGCTGTCACAACTTGATAGAGATCATTCGTACAGTATACAACTTCATTTTATACTTAAAAATATGACAGATTAAATTAAACTGCTTTTGTAAAAACACGATTTCAAAATAATCTTTTTTGTTTTTAAAAAAAAAAAAGAATTGGTGTAGTGATATAATAAAGTTACTATTTTATTAATAAGTTGGGTTTTTAATTAAATATAATACTTTAACAAGCTACTGAAAATAACAGAGCCAGAAGATGGCAGTCTGTTATTTCAGATGACTCAAATATACTACAATAGCCTTTAATATCTGCATGTCTTTTAATAAATAAAATTTCACTTTAAATGTAATTAAAGGGGATTTGAACACAGACCTTCAAGTTCCCTTCAGCTATCCATTCCATCTTATATAATCATACACATGACCATCATCATCATCATCAACCATTACCAATCCACTGCAGGATGAAGGTCTCTCCAAGTTTAATCCATCTTTTCCGATCTTTAGCTTCTCTTCTCCACATCACCCCTGCACATTTTCTTACTTCATCCATCCATCTCACATGTGGTCTCTTTCTGGGTCTTTTACAATCTCTTGGAATCCAGTTTAAAATTTCAATTGTCCATCTATTATCATCTCTTCTAGCAATATGTCCAGCCCAACTCCACTTCAATCTTTTAATTTTTTCAATGAGGTCAGTAACACCTGTTTGTTCTCTTACCCATACATTGCGTTTTCGATCTCTTCTTGTTACTCCCAACATGCATCTCTCCATACTTCTTTGAGTGGTCTGAAGTCTCTGTATTGCTCTTCTATTAAGTGTCCAAGTCTCAGATCCATAAGTAAGAACTGGTAAAACACATTTGTTAAAAACCTTCCTTTTCAAACACATAGGCATATTTCCTTTTAGTATCAAGTTATTTCTATCAAAGATAAATGATCTCCGATATTTGTATTTCCTACTGAACCGGAATTCATCAGATGATCCAGATCATCAACTCTTACACAATATATATATAACCAGTGCTCAGTTTATATTAAGATAGCAAATCTTCAAACTTTAATGGATAGACTTCAATCTTCTCCATCCTCCAATTCTCCAGCCATCCATACTATTGAAAATTCCCTTTTGATGCCAAAATTATTATCATTCCCATGTTGAATTTAAGTCACTCTTAACTTCACATGTATAGTACCTTGTCTATTTAAAAACTGAAAAAGTATGGGCGGAATACAGTTGTAATCTATAATATTTGCATATAATTATAATGTATATAAAACAGGCAAAACTCACTATACATATTGCCACACACAGCAAGCTAGAGTAATCAATGGATGCCAGAAAGCTTGTGCATAAAATCCCCATCTAGTGCCTACTCATCCAATATCCCCAGACTAGTTTCTGGCTTGTGGCCTTCGTCAGTGAAGAGCCTTAGATCTGAGAGCACTGCACCTAGATCTTAGGATCTAATGCAACTCTCCAGCAACCACCTTTTATCTCCACTTAACTACAAAACTATGAGTTAAACCGAAAACACCTTAATGTTTTCAATCCAAGCCCATAAGCTTATATAGTCATATGGGTCTGAACTCAGTTTGGTACCCATACATTTTGGTGTCTTTGGTTCTTTAATAACCATAGCCACCACTATCCTATTAGGCAGGATTGCTGAAGAGTTCATTAGATCCTAAGATCTAGGTGCAGTGCTCTCAGATCCAAGGCTTCTCACTGACGAAGGCCACAGGCCAGAAACTAGTCTGGGAATATTAGATGAGTAGGCACTAGATGGGGATTTTATGCACAAGCTTTCTGGCATCCATTGATTACTCTATCTTGCTATGTGTGGCAATACATATAGTGAGTTTTGCCTGTTTAACAACAGTTATATACAAGCATAAGAAGTGGTGGTCTTGTGATATTTATAATGTATATACTGAACTTTGAGTGCTGGTTCAGCACAAAATACATATTTTGGAGATCGTTTATCTTTTTCACATAAACGTGGTTATAATTACATCTAAAGTTCAGTATATACATTATACTTCTATTCAAATTTTACTTGAAGTAATTTTGGAGTGAAATATATAAAAAAAAAAGTAAAGGCAATATTGTTTTTTTTAAATCGAACATGAACTATTATAAAGAACCACAAAATCCAAATTAAAAAAAAGGTTCTATAAAAAAAGAAGCAATATATAAAGAAAATAATAATTGATATTTCAATATTAAGATATCCCTGGTAATGATTTAGCACAGTGATAAAAATGATATCTAGAGCTCAAAGTCCGTGAATTTTGACCAAATCTGTCAATTGGTGATTGAACATTCAAATTCCAGAGTAATTTAACCAAATAGATTTATTATTGCTTTTTGTGGTTTATATCAGTGTAAAGTAGCAGACTAATAGTTAAGACCGCAGATTACATCTCAACTCTATCTGTTCCAATGCTCAAATTTTATGTGCTTCTTCACATGAACCCCTGAGCAACAAACTATTTGATTCTCAATGTAATATCTTGAAGATAATCCTCATAATATGGTACTTTTGTACGTCTAGTGATGAGTTATAAACCAATAAAATGTTAGCCGACTCCACATGACTCTAGTTTACATATTGGTGTTATAGCAGCATAATGTGTCACTACCTTTATGCCATTTACTGTAATATTACTTACTAAAGCTGATAGAAAATGGAGTGAAGAAAAATTATGCTGCTATAAAGCAATATGTAAGCTGGTGCCATGTGATAGTTATATAACATTTTATTAGTTTATATCAATCCTGACCACATGATAGAAATGCCTATAGTTGTTAAAAAACTGATGATACCATAATATATAGAACCCTGAACTGGTTTTCAGATCTATATGATTATACAAGCAAATTGGCTTAGAGTGAAAACATTTATAATTTGTGCTGATAGCTTGATAGTGTAACAAAGAAGCAAATGAGATGTACTAGAAAGGAAGATGTATTACATTCTAAATGTATAGATGCAATGCTTTAAGATCTAAAGCTCTTCATTGATGAAAGCTATAAACTTGAAACTAATCTGGGGATATTGGATAGGACAGTACATGATAGTCATTTAATCATTATTTCGCATCTATTATTACTTACTAAACCTGTCAGTGAATGACATAGAGATGGTAAAAAATTATACTTCCAGTGATGGTTCAAAGATCTGTCCATGTGATTTAAATCTTATCATTGCAACAATTAATATGGTACTTGTGACTTTTGACCCATGTGGCCTCCAGAGGCACTGGTCTGGGTCAACCACAGAAATACTTAGAGTAGGGGCCCCAAATGCAGCAATGCAAATTCCAGACGCTAGGTGGCGCTGTTCACAATGCATAAGACTTTAGTCGGTTCTTTTTAACAGGGTACAAGTAATAGTTATTTGGAAAATCATATAAAATTTAAGCATCAGAAGTAGCAAACTGAGTTTCAATCTAAGAACACTGCTATTATTACGCTTAATCTCACACTGCACTGTGGTAATTGCTCGATCTTTACAATAAAGATGTCATTACAAATATCTGTATAAGGAAACGGAATATCTTGATCATATTTTTTAAAACAAACATCCTTACAGAAACAAAGAATGTTCTTTTAGAAGGTTACTAGGTAAGTTTACAGAATTTACCTAAAAAATTTATAATTTCCATTCTGATCATTATTAATATTTAGAAATCCAACTATGACAATTAAAATATAAAAAACCACCAATCATCATCATAGTTTTCTACCCCATGATCAGGTACAGAGAGCAGTCATATATCAATTTCATCCAGTTCTCCACTCTGTTTTCTCTATGGCCTAGTTTTTTTTTTAATTCTCTCTTATATCATCCAGCTATGTCAATCTTTTCCATCCTATCTTCGTGTTTCCACTCACCATTTCCTCCTAAACATCATTCATTAAACTATACTTTCTTCATAATATATGTCCAATCCAGTTTCTCTTTCTATCTCTATTTTCATCAATCAATCTTCTTTTTTTTCATTTTCCACTTTTCAAAACTCGTTTGTTTGTTATTTTATTCATCCAATTGATTTTTTCCAACCTTCTCTATTACCACATCTCAAAGGCTTCAATTTGTTCATAATTTTATTACTTTGTTGATGATTAAGTAATTCATAGAATCTCATTTGATTGCTTTGAGACTTCACTACAATTTTTTCCCATGTGTCATAGCATCAGCCGGGAAGCAAACCCGCTAACCCGGGACAACTGATTCTCTTTTTAAACTCAAATCACTACTTTCTTAAATAAATAAAAAAAATATCATGCATTTTAAGAAAATCATTTCAGGAAAAAGAAATTTGTATAAATAATATAAACATTCATCAGATACAAAAAAAAAATAATAATTATTATTTTCAGATAATTTTGTAGAAAAGATTACGAATCAAAAATTAGCTAATGCTTTTTTAAAAAATTCGGTGACAAATATCTTTAGAGAAGAATTTAAAAAAGAAAAACCCATTTTTTTCATCTCAAAATGGAAATGGCATTAATTATGAATAGGTTAAACTACTTAATATTAAAACAAGATCTATGAAATTTAATAATAAATGTGGATTAGAAATCTAAGAAAGATAAGTTCTTTGTGTCAGAAAATCCATAAAAATTTCAAAATATTAAAATTATAAAGACATTTCCAGCCAAATGTATTTTATCAGAAATACTTTGATAACGATAAATTCAAATCAAAATTTTAATGTAAAATATGACATACAAGAGTACAGCAGCAAACTCTCCATACAGTAGTGCCACCCAGTGCAAGCCTTAGGAATCAATTAATGCAAGAAGATTTGTGCATAAAATCCCTATCTAGTGCTGCTCATCCAATATTCTCAGACTAGTTTCTAGCTTGTGGCTTTTATCAGCGAAAAGCCTTAGATCTGAGAGTACTGCATCTAGATCTTAGGTTCTAATGCAACCCTCCTGCATCCCCTTTTGTCTATTTAGTTAACTATAAAGTTATGAGACCAAGATGAACACAATAATGTTTTCAATCCAAGCTCATTTGCTTGTACAGTCATATAAATCTGAACCCAGTTCAATATCTATACCTTTTTATATTTTTGGTTTTTGGATATTAATAGCTTGTGTAAGTATAGATAGTTGTGATCATGTGATACTAGTAATGGCAAAACCATATATTTATTTTTTCTTAGCAAATCCCATATTCCCTGTGAAGCCAATTGATTTTTCTTTTTTTTTTTTTACAAAAAAATCAATATAAATAATGAAATCCAGTTTAAATGATTCACATATTATTTAACAAGTTTGGTACCAAAATGATGATTAAATTCATGAGGTAACCAATCACCAGCATCTCCCATCAAGTTTGTGTGTCCTTACTATGTACCATTCGTAAGCACTTCCTCCTACACTTAGCATTGTAGATCACATCCAACATCCCCCCCCCCTTAATTAATTCCTTCTTACCACATAACATTACACCAGACTTTTGCAAAAGATATCATGCTTTTAAAAAACTCAAAAATCAATCCAACAAAATGCAGAAGGTTGAGATGCTAGTATATTAAGTTCTCTGTCCAAAAACACCAAGCAGAATACTTAATCACACTGATGGTAATTTGTTATTGATTGTTCTCAGTTTTATAACTTTCTTTCAGTGTTTTAATACTTAAATCATTACAAACCTTGACAAGCATGGAGACACTGCAAAAAAAAAGGCTACAAAAATACTCAAAATACCATAGACAGCAATATGAAAGATTACTGATATCAAATAATTTCTGGATCACAACCTTTTAATTTAACGATAATATTATGGAATACAATTTTGAAAGTATCTTTAGGTATAGCTAATGATATAGTTTCATATAATACTATGAATAATTAAAAATATTTAAAAAAATTTAATTTTAGCTACAACTTAGCTTTATTACAAGATCGATCTAATCTATATATAATGGGTATAAACATACATAGATATAAAATAGTTAAACCAAATATTACTGTAGAGTCAGCCATATTGATTACCTGAAAGAATAATTCCAAACATGATGAAGTTTAATCCAGACCAAATAAATTTGAAAATTGTTTCAATGGGTTTAGAATTGCTCTTTCAGATAGCTGAACCATATTTATAACAATTAATTATTAATTATTGTTTGAGTAATTACTTATCTAAGTAATATTAGCTAGTGAATAAAATAAGCCACTAAAATATTCACCATCTAGAAAATGGGAAGACCAATGAATGCTGCATTCCACTTCATTGTTCATTGTGTGAGGGGCAATTAGAGACCTTTTATTTTACAGTGATTTATTTAAGGACTGTTTTTTGTTGTTTAGCTTTAATACTATATACAAAAACTATAATTAAGATATACAATAACAGTGCACCTTAATTCAATATATAGTGGAGAGTGGTGAGTTATGTGAAAGTCTGTGCTCATATACCCTATACATTACATATATAGACATAGGTATATAAGAAGCCTGTGTTTCAGTTATTAATAACTATAAAAAAATCTCATTAGACAAAAGAAAGTTGTAAAACGATGCTCGGTTTAGATTCTACTTTAAAACTTCCAAAACATTTAATCTATTTACTGTAATTTCTGCAGCTGATCAAAAAAATCAAATAATACTTTTATCACAAAGTACAAACTATTGTGACACATTTCCGTCCTCTATTAAAATAATCTAAAATCCTCTTGAATTTAATATTATATTTTTCTTAATGGGCATAACTATTTTCCAGTTTGAACCATTAAGGTGTAAATCCTCTCACTATCCATTCAAGTATTCAAAAACGTAATTTGTTTAATCTACACCAGTCTCACAATGCATTCAAAGAATTTTAAGCATTTGATAAACGATACATATGAATCAAACCAATAAAAAAAATGATGAACATATATTTATAAAAAAGAGAATACAGACTTTCACACGACCCTCAACCATCCATGCTATCTCATACACTTGAGTACATGCACTGATCAAGTGTATCAGCAATATGAGATAGCATGGATGGTGGAGAGTCGTGTGAAATTCTGAGTTCAAACCCCCATATATTACATATATAAGTGCAGGTATAAAAAAGCCCGTACTGTAGAAAAAAAATCATATTTCAAAAAATAGAATAATAATAAAAAACAAATTAAAGAATTAAATATAGTAAATTTTCCTATATAAAAACAAAAATGCTACTTTATTATTATATAAGTAATACTGTTTATCTGATATATAGTAAATGTATTATTTTTTATTAATCTTATTCATGAAAAACTATGCCAAAATTATAAATAACGGTGGTCTCTCAAGCATTCACAAGTAGTTATCAAGAGATTTTACTAATTCTGTACAGACAATTATATTTACAAAATTTAAACATAAATAAGCCAAACTTCCAGAAACAAGAATGAAGTCTAGTTAAAATCCAGCGCAAATTGTTTAAAATTACAAGCGAATATTTAAAGGTTAAAGTGGTGCCTCATTTTTAACCATCTCAAAATATTAAATGAAATGTCAATTTTGTAAATATAAACATATATAAAGCTCCTTGCATTACATTACCAATTACTTTTGCTATACTAACGATAAATTAGCAAATAAAAAAGTAAAATGTTTTCCTGAAGGTTTGTGATGTTGGTGTTTTAATAATATTTATATGTTGGACTATTTCCATCATTGTAATATAAGTATTGAATGTCTTTAGAAACATTTAACTTTATTTAAATATTCCAAATACCTTCAACTGTTTGTAATAGCACCCAGGTTAGTATATTATGCACAACGTTTCGAGAAGTATTATTCTCCCCCACTTCTTTTAAACTTCTGTATAATAGAAAAATGATAATTTAGTAAACAGGCAAAAACTCTCCATATAGTAGTGCCACCTTATGCTAACCAGAGTAATCAATGGATGCCTGAAGGCTTGTGCATAAAATCCCTATCTAGTGCCTACTCATTCAATATCCCCAGACTAGTTTCTGGCTTGTGGCCTTCATCAGTGAGGAGGCTTATAGTTGATTGGAATTAAACTATATTAGTTATAAAACTGTTAACAGAAAATAGATATAAATATGAATAATCTAAACACAAAGATTAAGAATAAAATCATATTGACATTAAAAATTAAGTAAAATTTCTAAAAAATGCAATGAATCAATAAAATAAGTTAATATGTCAGACTTTTTATATCTTAATTGATTGAAAAAGATGCATTTTATTATTTCCTTATTTATAAAAAATAAATAATTTTGTTGCGTATTTAGAGCTATCTTTCCTGTACTGCATTCTCTTTAACTTGTCAAAATAGTTCATAAATCATTCATTCATTTATAAATATTTTATGCATTATTTATTATTTTACTCATAGATAAATAAATCAGAGATATTTAATGAATGTTTACTTTTTTATTTGTTCATAATGATCTTTTTTTATTTTTTCTATTCACAAAATGCAAGATATATTATACAATTCATTTAAAACCGTGATTTATTTTATTTACAGAGAAATACATCAGACTGCAGTTTTAAAATTTTTCTCCTACTTTTTTTTTTTTTTTTTGGGGGGGGGGGGGAATTCAAACTACAAAATATATGGATGAGCTTATATTTTTGTGGATGTTAAAATTGAAAAGTCTTTTATTTATTCATTAATAGCCATCATGTGATCAATTAAAGATAAATCAGAATAAAATTAACAAATTACATTTTGTTTACATAATGGTATGCATAGTAAATATCTGCAAATCCTCTCTCTAGCACATTTATCTATTTAAACTATAAGAAAACACATAAGGCTGGGGTTATCTTTTTAGCAAAATAAAAAAGCTTTTATTAGGTTTCAATAGTAAATATATAGGTTATAAACAAAGTGTGGATAAAATGAATATTTCGGGAATAAATTACTCAAACACATATTTGGCAATCAACATATAATTGACAAAATAGTTACAATTTCTCTTTATCCTAACTTAAATTTATATATGAGTTAGATTATTTGTGCAACATTGCAGCTTAACAAAAAATAAAAAATTAAATTAAATATTGATTGCATAGAGGATTTAATTTCTTATCCTATCTATAATTTTTGAGACAATTCCAATAAAATATGAAAATAATTTCATTTTACTCTTGATCCAAAAGCTCTTTTAATACAGACAAAAGAAGATAAATATCACAGTTTTATTACTTAACATGAGTTGATTTACTCAAAACACACACAATCAAATAATAATAAATAAATTAATATACATACATTCTAGAATGTAAAAAAACACTTCACTATCTGTGATGCTAGCAAGCTTAATTGTCAACAATTTTTTTCTATTTTGTCTTTTTTCATTTTATAATTATTCTATTTAATTCAAATTTTTCATTTTTCCTTAAAAAATACGAATTTTTAAAAAAATGCAGGTTTTCATTTTTTCTTAGAAAATAGAAACAAAAAAATAAACAAGTGACTGACTTTGATACAAAAATGAATAGATAATTTTAATTCTTAAATTCTATGACAATGGGATGCAATCTGTGGGTGTGATCTCTCAGGGGGTCATATAAATATTATTGGAGATTACGGAATTTCTAAAAAATTCTTTTAAGTTTTGAATAATGGTAAGTTTTTTGAAAGAATTCAATTTTTAAAAATGGATAAAAATCATATAAAAACAGAGTGTTTTTATATGTATCACAATTTATTTTGGTAAGTATACGATTTGTTTCAAAAATGTTCACATAGTATGTGCTTAATATTAAAATATTAGGAATTATAAATATCGTATGGTAGAAACAAATCAGGAATCATTTCAAATTTTTGTTTGAGAAAGGGGGTCGCAAATGTAACAAGGTTTTGTATTACTACTCTGTAATATATACTTCAAAATTACCCCCCCCCCCCCAAAAAAAAAAACCCATTAAATCCATTTTGCAAAACTATTTGTAAACTTTTTTTGTTTTTTTTTTTATTATTATTGTTATAATAAAAATGGTATAATGATGTAAAAATGAATGTTTAATACTCAAAATATATTATAAATGTACATCAAAAAAATATTAAAGTTAATAAACATTACACATTTGTTGAAATTTACAGCAACGTAAAAATGCTTTAAGCACACGATAGTCTTGCAATGGGATTGTAAGCTATATATTATTAAATTATTACTATATAGACCCCTTATTCAGCATTATTATTATTCTGGAATAAGAAATCAAAAGTGTCACATTGGCAGTTTTACATTGTATGTTTATATGCAAAATAAGCTAAACTTGCGTAATTTATAACTTATTCTGATTTTCATTTCTAATTTTACCAATAGATAATACTTTTATCCACAGACGAACAATTCATATAAAATGACTTATACTTTGACAGCAGTACCACGTCATCTAATTTCAAATCTTCCCAAAGATATCAAATCCTGTATAATGTTTTTGGGATATATGGATATACTTTCATTATAAATATTTTAAATGCATATATACATATCTATCACAAAGATATCAAACTATGTATTGGTTTTAACACATATGGGTATATTTTCGGTATATTTTAAATCTATATATACATAATATAATTTAAAGAAGACAGTTAAACAGATAAATATATTGTACTCCTAATTATGGTGGGTTCACTTGTGAATGCGTTTATTCAATCATTTTCAAATAAATAAATAAATCAAATTACCATCTTTCTTATTCACTCTTCTTGCAATGAAAATTGATAACGATAAAATAAAAAAAGATTCAAATTATGTTAAATATAAAAATTCTACGTGTATTTTCTGTATAGCTCCTCACTGACGAAGACCACAAGCCAGAAACTAGTCTAGGATAGAGTAGGTACTAAATGGGGATTTTATGCACAAGCCTTCTAGCATCCATTGGTTACTCTAGCTTGCTGTGTGTGGCAATACGTATAGTGAGTTTTGCCTGTTTTAACAACAGTTATACCCAAGCATAAGAAGTGGTGGTCATGTGATGTTTATTGGCTTAGTCAATTTCTTGTGACTGTTGTAATAACGGCAACAGCAATTGTACTGTGAATTAGAAAATTAAAATTTTCATTTAAAATAGACCCAAACACAAGTGAATATTAGTACAAATTCTGTGAAATCTAAAAAAAAATCATAAGTGCTTCATACAGATTTTGGAATTGATTTAAAAAACCGTTAATGACTTTATTGCTCGGAAGTTCGTAAGAAGCTCAAGCACCAGAATCGATCCTGGAACTTCCTGATCCCAAATCGGCCATCCCACCAATTGAGCCAAACCATGCAGATTAAGAAAAAGACATATGGTTTTATTGCTTGGAATATTGTAGAAAGTTTGAGTGCCAGAATCAATCCTGGACCTCCCAATCCCACTGGACGCTCTACCACCTGCACCAACTGTGCAGGGTTCTGAATTGATAACATCATATCTTACTTGCAATAAATATTCTGATGTCAGTATTTTCAATAGACCTTTTGCTATAATCTTCATCTAATGCTTTCTGATCTAATCTGTTACTATCTACCAGACCACTGATTCTTCTAAATCATATACTCTACAACAAATTTTAGATTTTTTTCAGCCTTCACTAAAGATCACAAATTGTGGATATAATTTTAATAATTTCAGGAGCACAAATAAGATTAGCATTACTTTTTTTGATGATTTGCTAACTGAACACCCTTGCATGACAAAATCAATCATTTTCATTTGATTACATGACCTAAATATTTCATTCTTTTACCTATAGAATTGATATTATTTTTGCAATTTAGAGAAACGTTAATTTTTTAATTCATAGCATCAAGAAAAGAAAAAAAATGGCTGCCATCACAACTATATAACTAAACACTTAACACATATTATCTAAGACAATTGGTTACCATGATTCTGCAAAAATGAATGCACAAATTTGATGAATTTCTCATTTTTTATTTAATATCTTGTGTCCAAATGCAGGTTACCAAATATGTAGGTTTCATAAGCATGGACATAGTAGTACTACTGATTCATATTTGACAATTAGCAGAACAAAAGTTTAAATTTTTTTGTTGTTGTTGCAAGATTTTCCAAGATTTCACAATGCTATTTCAAATACACAAACTTAATTGCTTCTCTCAATTTAGAATAAATATTAAAGACAAGTCTGAAAATTACAATTAAAAATATAATTTATTGATAAATCATTAAGCCATAAACCAAAACTTATCAATATATGCTGAAATAAGACCACCACATTTAGGTCTTACATTAATGACTTTCTTATTAAAATATATAACATGTGTAGTCTATATACATGAAGATTGCATAATATAGTGATTCTGAAAGCAAAAATAAACCAAGAAGTTAGTGATCACTGGACTATGTCTCTTCTAGTAGGAGTAGTAGCTTCATCATATTACTCTCAAATTTTTATTCATCTGACAAATAGATATTAACCTGGAATTATTATCTTACTACTTGTTAACACCCACTTACTGATCAATAACCGAATGGTTAGTTAAGTTGGCTGTGGACTGCCTATCTGAAAGAAAAATCTTAAGCCTTGTTGTGAATTCAGAACAAATTTCCTAATTTCTCTAGTACATAAAAAAGGGAGAAAATAATTGAAAAGTGACAGTAAAAAGTGTGATAAGCATAAAAAGTACTAGTCACTTTGACTCTTGATACTTAAGGCAAATATAAATTAAAGTTATGAGCTAAATTGGCTTTCAATTCTGTGCATCCTTTGTCAAAGCCAATGGTTGCCAATTAATTAATAATAGTGCAAATTATATACTAAGTAAACTAATTTATATGTATGCTTAATAAGCATGGTGCAGGACGTATAGAGCAAAACTTTAATAATATTAATTATGCATGATAAACTTTGCATACTTAATTAACATAATTAAAGCTTTGCTCTATATGTCTTATATATTTGTTTATTAATTTCTTTAGAGATAAAGCATCAAAATTTATAATTATGGTTACTACTCTGATTTATTTACAATTAATAATATGAAACAATTTATAATAAAAAAATAAACGTGAAAAAGCCCGGTGTTGTTCAGTATTATTTTAGAGTATAGACCCAGAAACTAAAGCTTTATTCACATTGTAAAAAAAAAAAATCTTACTTTGGCTAGTTGAGAAACTATTGTACCCAATCAATATGTCTGGTGTTCAAATATCATGTGACCTCCCAAGTAACAGCCCATGTAATTATTTTTAATAGACAGATGCACCAAATAATAAAGCAATTAAAGATTTATAGGTTATTGAATATGGTTCAGTTTTATTACAGTATAGTTTTAATCATCTTTCAGTAAGGTTCTCAAAATAGAAAAACGCTTGAGAATATCAGTAAAAACCATTTCAATAAAGACATTACCATATGCTTTAAAAATGATTCAACATGTGCCTTAGATACAATAAATAGAAGATAAACTTTAAAAACAACAACTTCAAAATAGCTATCAGTAATAAAACACAGTTACGCCCTGCATTATTTTCAGCTCAGGAACTCAAGATATATGGATCACGGTCCAAATTCCGGTAATCGAACTTCTTAAGAATCCCCGAGCAATAATATATTAAATTATTATTATTAAGCAGACTTGTGGAAATATTATTTCCCATACAGAGCATTTTAGTAATTTTGTATGAAAAAGTAACTTTCCTAGGATGATTAAAATTTAAAAATCTTTGTTTAATTAAATATTAATTTAAATGCATATAAATGAGGTGGAAATAATTAACCTGCTTTTACAACAATTGATTTATTATTATTTTTTTACAATTAATCTTTCTTTTTTACAATTGATTTTTTTACATGCTGTCTTCAGTTTATTTTTTTTAAAATAAAAAACAGCTTTCATATCAATCTATTCTTCTCCTCTATCTTGAGACTGAACAAAAACAAGACATGTTCATACCTTGACAAAGCTTGCAAATATTGGCAATGAGAAAATACAACTGGGGATATGCATGGAAGCACCTAGAGTGTGATGGACTTGCCGGAGTCAGTCTAATTCTTACACTCCACTTGATATTACTGATCTAATCCATTAAAAATCCACATTGTTTCTGCTGTGTAAACATAAGAACAAGATCAACCAACAGATTTTCTCCCCCTCCTAACAATAGTGAAATTTATTTCAAACAAATTATAAACACCAAGTAGCTGCTGACTTTAAATTTTAAAAATAAAAATTATATTTAAACTCTCAATTACTCACATGACAGAAGCTAACGAATAAACTGTGGGGGCTACAATAAACATGACTGCATTAGACGCAATACCAAAACAATTATTATTATAATAATAATTGTTTAGGTTTCATATTATATACGTAGCAAAATTAATTAAACCTTTCAAAATTAAATAAATTAATAAAAAGTATACAATCAAACGGCTTTATTCCTCACGAGTTCACATAAAATACAAGCACCGGAAGTATAAAAGAAATAGTATCCATCCGCGGATCTTACCACTAGAATCTGGAACTCTCGCACACTGCAGTAAACTCGCAGGGCAAATAGTTAATTAGCAAAAACGATGTTTAAAAAATTTAAAAAAATGGTCAAACTACAGATTCCATTTCCTTATAATGACACTTATGTGTTGGATTATTTCCTTTGACATATGTAAATCAAAATGTAACAATTTACTATTGATAAATGCAGTACACATATGAGAGATGGTGACTTGGACCAATTGATGAGTACTGGTTCAGCGCAAAATACATGTTAGGCATCTTTTTTATTATTATTGTAACTTATCATATGATTTGAAAAAAATGTATGGTGGTGTGAAGCATATTTAATACATTTATAATAAAAAAAGTAAACTTTGTTTAAATTTTCCAATTATATTCAACTGTTAGTAATCGTAAACGCAAGTTAGTATAAACACAATGCTTTTAAAGGCATTCAATATTCAATGTTAAATGATGGAAATAATCCAACACATATAAGTACAATTAAAATGCCATCATTTTAAACCTTCAGGCAAACAACTTTGTACATTTATGAAGGCAGGTAGAGAAATTAACAACACTACGACCAAATGAAAGCATGTGAGCCCACTGGTGGTAGCTTGCTAAATTCTTTAGCACAATTTATTTTAGCATTTCAATTTTATAGCTACATCATAAACATTAAGAAATTTATCAGAACCATTAAAATTAATGTTAATTATATATTCTGGTACATAGTGAAAACAAAATGTCATGTAGGAATTTGCAATCCACCTATTTAAATATGTACAATCTTTAAATCATTTCTATAGCAATTACACTTTTATTCATAGAATATATATAGCTATTTTTGAAATTCCAACAGTATTACATTAAAGTTTGATAAATTAGAAAAGAATGAAATCAAGTACATATCTGTAGGATTTAATATAATTGTGATTTAATGTATTATATAAAATCGTCATTCATATTTTTTTGCAAAACTTCTTAAGGTAGACATGTATTTCAAAGTTCTATTTCTGAATGCAGATTATTTATCAACAAAGAAAAGATTAAAAGGATGCTTCAACAAAGAGTTTATTATCAATGCTTTCAAATAATTTTTTTCAAAAAAAAAAAAATGCTAAAAGATTCAAATATGTTGTTTTTTTCAATTTTCAACTTCAGTAATAATGACTTTAGAAGAACATTTATCTAACACAATAACAGTAATTTAAATACATAATTATATTTCTTTTTTAAAAAACTATAAATTACATTTATATATTTTAACAAAAACTATAAAATTACTTACAAAATAAAAAGCTAAAATAATCCCGATCAACACATTACATAAAATTCTCATTTCTGATATTTACATGTCACTTATAAAACTCTAAAAGAACATTTATCTAACACAATAACATTAATTTAAATACAGAATTATATTTCTTTTTTTAAAAAAAATCTCTATAAATTATATATATTTTAATAAAACTATAAATTACTTACAAAATAAAAAATTTAAATAACCTCAATCTAACATATTAAACAAAATCATTTCCGTTATTCTGTCACTTATAAAGATTTTAGAACAACACAACTCATGACTCTATATAGTATTTTCAGAAATTATTCTTCATTGCAATACTAAATTAATAAATAATAACAATATTAACAAGGCAGGAAAAACAATTTCTCATTACTTATAATAATTATTTTGTTTGTCTACCATTTTGCCTTTTATTTTATAAAGTATCTATGCAACTTAGCACAGTGATCAAGAGATGGACAGAAGAACTAAAAGTTATTGTAATAAAATACAATCTATTACTTCTCATATTCAGATATTATGTGATTACCCAAATGACCAACCAATCTATTATATTTATTTAATTTTGAAATAGAAGTAAATATTTTATATTAATTAAAAATAATAATAGTATGGAGAATGATTCATATTAAAAACATTTTAGCAAAGACTGGATTTTATTATTCAACTATATAATAAAGAGTAAGTACAATTGAAAAATAAATGATGAAAATATATGGTTTTAAAATTTAATATTTTTTTAATTTGACCACAATATTATTCAAAAGCAGATATATAAGTGTCCATATATATAAATTTAATCAAATAGTGGAAATACAAAAATCAAGAAAAATCATTAGTAAGTTTTTATTAAGACTCTATTTTATCTTCACAATCTAATCTTTATTCCATTATTGTATATTTATAATAATTTGTAAAAGAGCATAAACGAAAATAAACGAAAGTATTTATAGATTAATTTGTGCAATCAAAAATCCACTTATTTATTGTTTCAAATTTGCATATGCTTGTTCATCTGTATAATGAAGTGATTTCTTTCTTCTTTATATTCTAATGCTTAGTGCACTGTTGGTGAACTTTGTTTGTATTTATAATTCAAATTTGCATACGTTGGTTCATCTGCGTGAGAAAGTAGTTTCTTTCATCTTTATAATCTAAATCTTTTGGTGAACTCCATCTAAAGTGCACTAAGCTTTATATTATAAAGAGAAAAAAAAAATTCATTATACAAACGAACAAATGTATGCAAATTTGAATTATAAATAGAAAGTAAGGGAAAAATCAATATTATTTATTGTTTATATTTATAAACACAAATAGACTAGGAAATGATATCTGAACTAAATTTTAAACAAATTAAATACCATAAAATTCTAAAAACCAAAATGAATAAGAAATTATTACATGAGTTATAAAACAGATGCAACAGTGTATTGTTTAACAAACAAATCCGATAAATGATAGGTTGTTAGTGATAAAGCTAATAGTTGTTCCAAAAGACGCAACAATTTTCAAAATGAATAACCTGTTAGTAAAGATGATGAGGCGGAGTCCATAATATGAAAAAAGAAAAGAATACCATGTATTTATACTATGATAATGATGGTGGGTGTTGCAAGAATGAGCGAGATGTAGAAATTATAGTTTGGAGTTAAAAAATGAGAAAGGTAAAATGCTGATAAGTTTGTTCAGGTAAAATAACATGATAATAATGAATACATAATTTATAAATCATATATAAAAAATGTAAATATAAATTTCCCCAAATAAAAGGAACAGTTTCAATTAATTGCAAGTAAGTTTAGAAAGAGCATTAATGAATTTCTGAAGCTGACAAATAGACTCATTGTAGTAGTGGCAAAAATGGCTCAGCATAATGATGTAGGGGGGAAGGTTGCAAAATTAAAATTAAATTCTAAGAGTATAATAAGGTATTGGCTAAAAAAAAAATGGAGGGGGGGGAGATATTAATAAATTAGAGTAAGACTTTTTTTTTCAATTTTGATATGTAAAAAAAATGGACAGCAATATTTTCAAATTAAAGAAAATATTTTACAAAAAGGTTAAAATGATTTGACATTTAATAGCAGAATAAGTGAATGATATAAGATCTTTAAAAGGCCTCTGTTTAACAACTAGAAATTAATACAATGGTACAGAAAAGATTTAAAAATACGAATACTATGAAGATAGAAGCAATCCATCCTTCATTAATACAAAAGGGTTTAACAATCACTAGTCCATAAAGAATTTTAACTAGCCTACAAAAAATACTTCCAAATTTTCAGGCAATTCCAAATAAAACATTTGGATTTAAAAAAAAAAAAACATTACAATATTTTTAAGTAAAAAGCAAGAGTTTTTATAAAAAAAAAAAAATCCTTAATAAAATATTGATTTCTAAGAGCATTTTCACATAGCATTGCAACAAATTATTATGAGAAGTAGATTTCTTGGCAATGACAATTATGTAAGCGAAGTTAAGAAACTGTTTATCCATACATCCATCTCTATATCATTAACAATTCTGCAATCAAACATTGACTTAATTATTGATCGAAATTGACTCATTGTAAATCAAAAGATTTCACGAGTATTAATGTGTAATAAGAAATGTGGACTTCCTCAGTGAAGTATTGAATAGCTTCACACTCTCAGATCTAACCACTTCACCTATTTATATAGAAAGTAGGTTGAAGTAAAAAAGGGTTCCCCTCTTTTCTTCCAAAATGTAAGCTTGTGGTTAAGACCTATAGAGGTCACTACTATTACATTTTTACACGCACATTCTTGAGGTTACAGCCTTAGTAAATATTAATACTAATCTGATTAAATGTTAAATGTTTATTTATGTGTTTAATTATTAGATATTTAATCAATTGAAATGTATGGAGTGCCATATAAAATACAAATAAATACAATGAGTATTATTCGCCTATAAAGATCAATTTGTTTATAATATATATTTTAATATTGGCAGGGTTTAAAAAACTATCCGACTTTTCATTAGATCCCAATTTTAAAAAATAATTGAATATCTTCTTGGGAACAGAAAATAGGGAAGATATGGAAGTTATGCCAAATAATTAAAAGCCATGAAATGATTATTTTAGTGAGTAGAATGGCAGACCCTGAAGCAAAGGGTCTCTGAAGCAGAGAGTCCCGAGATCAATTCCTTCTAGCTATTCCTGTGCTTGAATAATGAAATCCCAAGCAATAAAGGCATTCACTCATTTACTTTATTTATGTAAACATTAGTCAGAAACACTTTTATTAAACACTTATAAAAGATAAAAATTAAGATTAATTATAATTAATCTTGACCAATTATAATTAATAATTGAACACATACATTCAATCTATAATTATAGACAGAGTATACATCTGGGTCCTCTTTTTATGTGGATTTCTTAATGCAATTTTGAAGTTATGCAATTCATGTTTCTTCTTAATATCTTTTTATGCAGTTTTCTTTTATGCGATAAAGAAGTTCATATTTCACTTAAAATCAGGATTTCCCTGTTTTATATACATGCATTAAATTTCACATAATTTAAATGCCTGTTGGAAAAAGATAATAAAACAATAGTGGAACCTGTTCATTTCACAGCAAAAATGATTAGAGAAAGTCCTCAACTTTCTAATCAATTGGAAAATCATTTTCTTGTTAATGACACAAATTATGAACGAGTTCTCAAGTTCCAACAAGAGCTAAATAGTTGTATGCCTGGATATTGCAAGCTTCATAAACAATTAGTAAAATCATCATCTCAAAGTTTTTGTCACCAGAAAATCATTAACACAGAATGAGACTGAAGTTGGCGCTAATTCTGTTGTTTGTGATTCCTCTTGTGACAAATGTGACTTCTTATCAGTTCGCAAACGAACCCACATATTGTCAAATAGCGATAATGATTAAAATATGTATGAAAAATTTTTAAATAAATTACATATAAAAATATATTGTTTTGAATACAATTAAATAGTTAATAAAAAAATAAAAAAACTTTGTCTTGTATCAATTTTTTTTTCAAATATTTGAAATTTTTTATTAGACATATTTTATTTCCTTAATTTTTTATGTGAATTTTAAAGTAATTTTACCATGTTGCTTTGTTTTTTTTTCGATTTTTGAAAATTATG
Source organism: Epiperipatus broadwayi (assembly GCA_028023455.1). Classification (NCBI taxonomy): domain Eukaryota; kingdom Metazoa; phylum Onychophora; class Udeonychophora; order Euonychophora; family Peripatidae; genus Epiperipatus; species Epiperipatus broadwayi. The sequence goes on from JAQFVV010012454.1 coordinate 4,511,803, forward strand.
GAATGTATCCAAAATTTTTCAAGGTAAATTAAGTATTTTTGTGTGATTTTTTTTATGCGGGTTTTCTGTGGAACGTATCTACCGCATAAAAAGAGACCCAGGTATACATGTGTGATTCTGTTTCTAATGTATGCAGATTTCATAATCTAGATAGAATATTGATAATAATTTAAATCATGAGTAAAACTTTAGTATTTTTTGTGTAAACCAACTCATAGAATATATTCATGTTTAGAACTCTATAAGAATATTGCACAAAATTTATTTATTAACAAAATATGTGGAGACTAAATTAATGGATGGCTTGACCAAGTAGTTTATGAATTTTATCCATATATAGATACAAATTCAAAGTTGATTTTTTTTAAAGGGTTCATTGAATGATTCAAAAAAATTACAGTGTTTCTTTTTCATATTTTATTACACATTAAATATAATCATTAAAATGAAAATGGAGTTGGCATTAGCTGGGACAGTTCTTAAAGATAGTAAAGACGTTAAGTAGAATTGGTGGAATTTAAAAAATACTTTTGAGAACTAAAATTAACGCAGTGAACATATGGTAAAAAAACAACAAATAAGTTAAATGATGACAGGAATAATAACACAGAAGTTAGATTATAATAGATACACAAGTTATTAATAACAATTAAGAGTTTGTTTTATGGCCCATGCTGTGCTAAATTATTATATAAAAGAGCAACTTGGACAATTAAGATAAAGTAAGAATAAAAATTGGAGGCTTTAAAGATAAAGGAATTTTTTTAAAAAAATGTAATGGATAAAATGGAAGAGAATGATACCAAAAAAAGTAAATGAAAAATAAAATAAAATTATTAATTAAAAAAAAAAAGAGAAATATTGATCTTTATTTGTTTCAACATATAGAAAAAAGTATTTGAAGAATAATAAATAAAAAGACTTGGAGAAGATAATCAATAATGATGGACGAGTTCTGGCTATTGGCAGATGATAAATAATAATGATTATTCACAAATGTCACTAATCTATCATTTCCTTTGTTTTGCTGTAATGTTATATATAAATATAATTTGGACACCTTACTTTAAACACTTTATAGCAAAAATTACAAACAAATTTATGCAAACTTGAATTACAAATACAAAGAGAAAAATCAATTATATATGCACATACAAATAACATTTCAACTGTCCAGACACTTTTGCTTTTTATTAATTATGGTTGTTTATTATATTATATATTTATTTTATTTATCATTATATCATAGCATTGAGGAACAGTCGAAACATCAGATCGAATAGGCATATATATATATAATAAAAAACTTTTACTAAAAAGTATTTGAACTAAAGTATAAAAATTATAAACCACATTATTTACTTCTATATTTTTCTTTATAAAAATATATATAAAGAATTGATATTTTCATTAACTGGGATTAATGCTCAGAACAACAACAGAATTTTTCAAGCAGTTGAAAATTCTCAGTAAATAAAGGATTATTTTCAAATAGCTGGCCAACAGCCAACCCAGAAAAACATCCAATATTAGTTTGCAAATTCTTATCTGGGAAGTAAAGTTTAAAAAAAAATGCTACAAAAATCTCTACCTGATCAAGAGCTTTTTACTTCATCAACACTTGTGAAAAAAAATCTTTATTCTGTAATATACTATTAAAGTTATTTTTTTCTTTTATTTATCTTATCTTAGATATTTTTATTAATTTATGATCTTAATTTATTCTAGCTTAACTTCCTGTATACTTTTATGCAAATTATTTATATCAAATATTCAATTATTTTTTTTATATTTTATTAAATTATTTAAACTTATTTTAGCAGGTAGTTAAATTTTCTTGAACTATAGTCAAACTACTCAAAAATAATTAGTTAGTGGATTTTTGCTATAATCATGGTACTTCTAAATTATGTGTCCACACTATTTTTTTTCTTTTGAAGGGATTCATAACTGAATCCAAGACGTCTTTCCACTCTCATTTTATCTGTTCACAATATTTGTGTGTTACCAAAATGTTTGTAAAGTTGACAAAAGAAAACGCTTACTATATTCATTTATTTTTATTAAATATAATTGAAATAGTTAAGGTTTTACTTCATTAGTGTTTGAAATCAATTAATATATATATATGTGCTCTGCGCACAGATAATGAAGCTATTAAACGTAAATAAAATTATCAAAAGTTACCACCAAGCACTTTCGGGACAGTTTATAGTCCCATACTCATGGCGACTTGTTAACCAAATACAAGTCGCCATGAATATGGGACTATAAACTGTCCCGAAAGCGCTTGGTGGTAACTTTTAATAATTTTATTTACGTTTAATAGCTTCATTATCTGTGCGCAGAGCACATATATATATATTAAATGTAATTGAGTGTTATGAATTTGGTTTTCCAAACTGAAAGCGTGCTCAGCTGCACTTAATAAAAATAAATAAACACAATAAATCTTTTCTTTCACCAAGTTAGAAATATTTTGGCCAATTTATCACAAACAAGAATGAAAAGAATAACAATGAATTTGTATGGTTTATATTTCTCTAACAATTTTTCAAACCTTATAAAGTTAATATATATCATGTACTGTATACACAATTTTTGTACTAACAAAATGGAACCTACATCTAGTGTTTGTGATTTTAAAAAAAGTTGTAAATCCCTTACTTTAAAGCTTAAAATATGCTATACTTGTCAAGCGTTGGTGGTCGAGAGGTCAGCACAGCTGCCTTACAAGCAGTTGTCCCGGGTTAGCGAGTTCGCTTCCCGGCTGATGTTATGACACATGGGGAAAAGAAATGCTATACTTTTCACTATTCCTGCATAAAATATATCTATTTTTAATCATAATGCAATTGCTTTATATAATAACTAGATTTTAAACTTATGAATACATAAACGATTTATAATGTCAATATGATTTCCGTTAAAACTTGTAAATTAAAGTTAATACCTTTTAAAATATTATAATAACTGTTCATGCTTTAAAAACAACAATACTATCGTGATTTATTTTTCATAAATTAGCAATTACAATAACACCTAAAAAGAAGTTAGTTATTGTGTGTGGTTTATTGTAGTGTATCGATTCCACTTCTAGAAATCCAGTAACCAAATGCCTTATGAACTCCCTATCAATAAAGCCATTTGAGAAGCTTAATTACTAATTAAATTGAAATTATACTGATCTTTTAAAACATTAATTTTTGAATTTATATTACTCTGTGACTATAAGTAAAGATAAATAATATATTAATTTTGTCTTCATAACACTGTTTTATAGGACTATCGCTATAGCATACTTAATTTGTGATAGTATTAACATTGATGATATCTGCATATGGGAGTCAAAAAAGAGTTGTAATTCACTTGGTAGTAATATTCACTTAATGGCTAAGTTTTCTTATCTAGCCTAATTTATTATAAGTTGTTATTGTAATAAAATACAAAGAAGTTTTAATTTAACTTCTACGCACACTATGTAATATTTGTAAAACTTTACGGGACAAATATTTATTTATGAATGCTATATGGTTGCCAATACAAAAAACTAAAATTTGGCAGTATTGTAAGACTATATTTTTTGGTGCTTTGTAATTTAAATCACGCATATTAATTAAGAATAATTTTAATTATTACTTTAAACATAATGGTAGCTAAAAAGTTTGTACTGTTAAATATAATAGTCTTCCCAACATTAACATAATCCTAGACAGATCAAATACAGAAATGAAAAATCCATAACAACTAAAAATGTTTTTGTGTAACAATTCCAAAATCTTATGCAATAAAAAATGTAACGGGAGTATAAAAACAAGTACTGAATTTTTTGCATTTTGCAAGAAAAAAAAAATTGCCAACACCAATAATAAAAGAAACACTGCAACAGGCTAAGAACTAAGATTTTGGAGTGAAGTGATTTAGAAAAATACTACATGAGATGAACATATGGAAGCTATTTGAGTGGAAAAAATGAAGTTATGCACAACACTTTTTCAATTACACAAAATATTCTATGAAAATATAAATCATTATCATGTCTTAATAATAATGCTGTTTCAGATACAATTAATCCAACAGAATTCTAACAAATAAAGTAAACTGATAAAAGTATGCATGTGAAGAAACAGACACAAGATCCAACATTTATTAAGGCTAATAATAGTTTTTAATATTATGAACGTTAATGAAATTTATTCAGTTTGGTGTTGGGCATGGTTTCAGCTGGTTAATCCAGATTCATAGCAGTTGTGGTCATCTGAGACCGTTGTAGTATAAATAAGTAGCATTTAAGTAGAAATCATAAAGATTTTACAAACAATCTTCCATTTTAATTACTTAAGAAAGGAAAACAATAATAATAATTTGCATTTTTAATCATTTTCTTCATTTATTGTGATACATACAAACTACAGAATGCATATTAATATCTGATTTTTCTCTCTCTTTCTCTGAACACTGAAATAATGGAATACTATATTATATACTAATAATTTTAATCACATGTAAATGAATTTTACAGATGATTAAGTATGTAACATTTAGGAATATAAATACTTCATGGAGCAATTATATCCAAATATGTTACTAGCACCTAAACAACCATTTTAAATAAACTAGCAAATATATTTACCTTTTGTATATCAATGCTAATCCAGTTTGTCTGATAAAAAAACATATCCCTCTTTCATCTGACCATATATATTGTAAATAAATCAATATTGAATGCCAAAAAGCCTAAAACCTTACATCGGCAGTAACTTTAGTTTACAAATTAATCAAGCCAGCTTACAGTTTTCAATATTAATTTAAATTAAATAGTAATTTTAATCACACAATTATTGTAGTGATAGATTCAGCAATTCAAGAGTTAATAAAGACTCCCGAGTAGATTTCCAATTAGGAAAAGTAGAAAGAAAAATTCAGTTTAGTTAGTTTAATGGGTCTATTATGTTTGTCCATCACTTTCATACTTGGAACACTACTTTGTCTACTAAATAAACATGTCTATATATATATATGAATACTATTAATAATATAAGTATTTTATATATAGGGTAGATGAGCACAGATTTTCACATGACCCACCACTCTCCACTCTATCTCATAACACTAATACACTTGAACACATATATGCTGAAAAGATAAATAATCACCAAAATCGTATTTCATGCTAAACCAGCAATCATCAGTTGGTTCAGATTATCATCTCTACACACATATGTAATAAGTGCTCAGATATATATTAAGATAGCCAATCTTCATACTTTAATGGACAGCATTCAATCCACTACACACTCCAACTCTTCAACCATCCATCCAATTGAAAATCTGATGATGGAACGCTCAAAGGAAGTCTGTGCTCATATATCCTATATATTACATATATTTAAACAGGTATATAATAAGCCTGTATATCAGTTATAAGTAATATTTTGTAATTACTGCAATTCTGTTCTAAAAGCTTTGAAAATATTAGTTATTCTTACCTACATATGCAATTAATTTTTAAAAAATACAATACCGATACTTTTTGTTTTAAACTTTGCTTAAAATTGAACTAAAAATGTCATAATGGTATATATAACTTGCCTTAACATATATAAATACAGCAATCATTTACTTACCTAAATGGAATTTGATTAGAATGAAACTTACATAAACTATTCCAGCACATTATAGAGCAAAAAGAAAAATCAAAAGATGTGATATCTAATTTAATGTAACTCTTATTTCTTGTGTATCATAAGCTTATGAACATTTTTTGTGATATTTATATCTTGTATTATTTCCACCATCTAATATTAATAATTAAATGTTTTTAGAAAAATGCAAACTTCATTTAAACTTTTCAAATGCATTAAACTGTTATTAATAGTACACGGGCTATTATATAACACAACCTTTTGACTGGTATTATTCTCCCTTCCTTAGGTGTTGCTATCCGACCAATAACAGCACTCACATGGGAATTTATTCAGGAAACTTTAGAATCGTGAATATTAAATTTAATGGGACATTTTAACCAATTAGGCTATTCCGTCAAAGATAACGGTCAATAGAGATTTCATACGCTTATCTATAAGAGACCAACATATAATCACAACTAAAATACAACCATCATGTTTTTAGACAAACATCTCTTGCAAAATATATTGTACTGCTTATTTCCATTTGTTATAAAATATATTATACACTCTGGCTAAAGATAAAACATATACCTGAAAAAAAAAAAAAAACCCAAATTATTAAAATTCAACCTTCATTAAATGATATGCAATGGTTTACTTATAAAAAAGATTATATAGTATATAAATAAAGCAAAATGTGCTTATTAATATAAATCAAGATTTAAAAAAAAAAAAGTGCATATCCCTTTTGTTGATATTGGTGCATGAGACATAGATAACTATTTCAGATTTGCATGGCAGTTTGAAAAATTGTTTACATTAGTTTATTCTGACTTTCAAGCGCTTGGACGCTGTGATAAGAAAAGCTTAGAATTTACGTGTTTTAGATTCAAACTTAGTGTTTTTGAAACCTGTTTATGGTCGCATATTCATAGCACTGATTTTTGAGTAAGAGGGTGGGTATAAATATAATATACATCTATTTAAATTTATTCAAATATATGGGGCGAATTAGATAGCCCACTTTTTTGAGAGGGGAAGAAACAGGATTCATTTTTGTTTATGGAATTTGGAATTGTTGGCTAAATGCATGCCTCCTTAATTTTGCACTTGGCATCATTTCTCTCAATGCATGCGATACTGGCTACCGTGGGCTCAAATATATGGCCCATTGCATTTTGGTGTTTGAGGAATATGAATTTATATTCTGGGTTAGCTATGGCCTTTTTGTAGATATTAATCTTGTGATAGCCTTTTAGCAAGGCTGGAACATGATTCACCATAACATACCATGCTGCATCTGGCTTGGGTGCATGTGCTCTTGTATACTGTGTGAGGCATTTGTTCTGTAGAGAGTTTATCTTTCAAGTTGTTTACTAGTCTGTTGATTGAGAGTGGGATGTGTTCAAATGCTTGTAAATCAAATTATATTTGTCTAAGAAAAATTTATATATCAGATAATTACATTGGACTCCAAAGAAACTAGTATTACTAACTGTAAGGTGATTTTCTTTGTTTGTTTTATACTTATTTACTAACCACTAATTAAATAACTAACCGGGTTAATTCCAGACCTCAATCTTAAGCCAGTCAATAATCTTAAATAATTTTCAAGTTTCACCTGGCCTAGACTTGAACCCCATAGATAGCCATAATAGATGATGCATTATTCCCAACTGTCCTTTACCACAATAAATATACAAAATGAAATCAAAGAATGCTTGTTTATCAGTCAAAATAGTTTTTTTTAATTAAAACTCATGAACTGCATACAGAACAAATTATAAAAAAAGGTTCTGGTAGAAATGCAATTAAATCTTAACTATATACATTCAATTGGATGGACGGTTGAAGAGTTGGGAGGATGGAGTAGATTGAAGCCTGTCCATTAAAGTATGAGGATTGGCTATCTTAATATATATCTGAACACTTGTATCATATATGTATAGAGATGGTAATCTGGACCAACTGATGATTGCTGGTTTAGCATGAAATATGTATATTGGTGAACATATATGTGTTCAGGTGTATCAGTGTTATGAGATAGTGTGGAGAGTGGTGGGTCATGTGAAAGTCTGTGCTCATATATCCTATATATTACATATATAGACACAGGTACATAATAAGCCTGTGTGTTTCAGTTATTACATATAAATAAATGTACACAAAAGCTTGGTCACATCTTAAATCTAATTGATAAAATGAGCACAACAATGTAACATAAGAACAGCACAATTAAAAAGAAAAAAAATAATCGCAATGCTGGTTCAGAATTATCTAATAAAGATGCCATCAAAAGAAAGAATTTAAAAAGAGAGTCTAACAGTAGTAGAATAACTACAATTGAGTTTAATCCTCTTTCAGTATATCTACAGAATACAAACACAAATCCTTTTCTTTGTTTGTTCTATAAAGAATTAATTTTTGTAGAACATGCAGTATTAGTATTACATGGATTAGCTATTTGGCCAAAATCTGTGAGAGAAAGAATATATTTTTCTTTGAGCTCAATCTCAAATTATCATTTAGATTGCATCCATGAATGCAAATGTGTCTATGTTAAAATAAAAATATTTCTCTGGCTAATTTGATATTCACCAGAGAAAACAGCAAAAAGAATGAAGTAATAATATGTTTCACATTTTAAATTAAGACATAGTTCCCTAAGAATGCAAAGTATTTATCACATAAGCACATTTGCAAGCAAAGACAATTTGGGTAAAACTATATGCCACAACTTGATAAACATGGTATATAATCATATGGATGAGAATTTAAATATTATTTTTAAGTATATGTCTGTATATGTGTGTGCATGTTAGTGTTTTAATATATCCATTAAACCTTCCATTATATTTATGATTGTTTCCATTAAAAGTGGTTTTGGAAATAGCATAATATATATTATCTCATTGTTTTTTAGTAAAACTATTCCAATATATTTTATTCATCATCCATGTGAAAAATCAGCATAACCCTATATGTACAGGAAATAATTTAGCAACAGAGTTAGTCTTTTAGAAATCAAGGTTAATCGATATAAATAAACCCTTTTACCAAATATGGTTACATAAACTTGACACAAATATTCAAAATCACAAGCTGTGCATTTGTCAGCGACTAATGTTAAACCATAACATTTAAGCTGTCAGCTAAGAATATATAATATTTAATAATAAATTGTATCTAAAGATACTACAACTTCAGAAGTTATTGATAGTGTAATTGTGAAAATAATTACTAGACTGTAACTAAAAATAAATAAAAAGTGATATATTTCATTATATAAATATAATAAAAGTAAAATTGCAGTGCTTTAATTTTTTTGTTTGCCTTTCAGCACATAATATTAATGAATGTATCTCTGGGATATACACAACCTCCGCTGCAAGATTTTTGATCACAACCTCTACAGAGTTAAATGGCTGAACAAATCCAGGTATTAAATAATATTGATGGTAATTTGGAGTCTTTTTTAATGCAAATCTAGACATTTTATTGTTTTAAAATTTTATTATTCTATTATTAGTAATAATTTTTAAAAAATCAAATGGTTAGTCACCTATGATATCTTATGATGTTAGAATACAAAACAAGGCAGATTCTGATTCAATCAAGGGACCTTAGCTCTCAAGTCTGGTATCCTACTATTGCACTTAACTGCACAGGGCTATGACATTTAACATAAATAAAAATGGCTACTTCAAATATTTAGACCAAAAAAAAAAAGAAACAATTAAAGGCAACTATATAAATTAATTTGTTAACATTAAATTTTCACATAGTTTTATACATTGATGCTTTAGTTTAATTAGTTGACTTTTAATGATACTGGTTTTCAAATTCTGCACTAAACTTCTTTTTTTTTTGCCTATTTAAAGCACATCATTGTATTATACTTTGTTGTCTAATTGATTATTAGTTTAATAATTAAGTAGCATGTTTTTCCATCTTTCTGCCATTTATTCTCAAGTTTTATAAAGCTATGATGGTCACAGGATGACAATGCTTAATAAATCCATACCCTACACTTTCCTATCCAAAATCCTCAGATGAGTTTCAAAATTACAGCTTTCATCAGTAGAAAACTTTCGATCTTGAAACAGTGCAACTGGACTTTGGAATCTAATGCACCTTCCCTCAAACTCATATCATTTACCTCTGTTGATACCATAAAGTTGTCAAGCTCAAATTTTAAAACATACAGATGTTTTTAATCTAAGCCAATTCACATGCATAATCATATTGATCTGAATCCAGTTCAGTTTTTATATATTATGGTATCCTTAGTTTTTAAATAACTAAAGTATCACTTCTATCCCATGGCCAGGGTTTGATATAAACCAATAAGATATCACATGACCTATCAGATGTCTTATATTGCTGTTTTAATAGCATACTTTTCCACATTCTTTTTGCCACTTATGGTAAGCTTTAGAAAATGATAGTTGTCAAATGACAGTGTTTAATAAATCCCGATTCTGGAAGGAAGATGCATTAGATCCTAAGGTCCAGATGCATTATTCCAGGATCCAAAAGCTTCTCAGTGACAAACGCCATAAGCTTGAAAATAAGTTGGGGATTTTGGATAGGAAAGAACATGAATAGGGATTTATTTAAGCATTTTCATCTGAAGACTATCATTTCTAAAGTTTACATTAAAAGGCAAAAAGAAGGTGGAAAAATATGCTAATAAAACAGTCACATGTATATTGAAGATATGCGATAGATCATGTGATTTTTTTATTACTTTAACAATTATCATTGCCAATTTTTTTATTTAGCTGGTATATTAATTTAATTCTCAATTTCCACTAATGCTACTAAGGTTAAGCTTAAAACATCAAATGCGTATCCATTCTATTGTTGAACCTTGCTAGAGTACAAAATATCCTAAAACTCTTGTTTTCTCTTCTTAATTACATATACAGCCTAAAAATAAGAAGCAATAATATACTATTAAGAAGAAACAAGCAATAATAACATCAATAAAAGTAATGGTGGGCTACCACACAGTCAGTGCCAATTCTGGAGAGCTATTAAGTTAGAATTGAAGCTGAGCTTACTAACTATCCAATTTCACCCTAAGCTAAGCTTCTAGCCTAGTTGGCCAGAATATATCCAGGTAACCTCACCCAGGTGTGGAAAATTTGGACGGATAATTTAACACTATCTATTGTTTTCTTACATTAATTAAACAATAAGTTGTTTTAAAAAAAATCAATAAAACCATACAGCTTTAACAATTTAATATTTTAATAAATCTTAATAAATAAATTGAATACAAGGTAAAAAAATGCAAACATTTATTTTAATACTAATTATAGCATAAACTGCACACACACACAAAAAAACAAATTCAAAGAAATCTTTTGATTTGTTTCTGAGACTTTAATTAAAGAAACGAAGCATTCCTAATGTCCATATATAATACTTATAATAACTTTTTTCATATATACTTTAATGCAAATTTTTTTTTTTTATAAAACTTCTTTTTTCAGAAAGCTCTGATGAAGACTGCTGGACAGTCGAAACTGTCAGGAAAATAAAGAAGTTTTATAAAAAAAAAATTTGCATTAAAGTGTATATGAAAGAAGTTATTATAAGCAATATATATGAATATAAGAAGAAATGCAAAGAAAGTAAAGGAGAAGAATAAGAGTTATACATTCATAATGTCCACTTCATTCATTAGTAAGTTTATGGCAAGAAGCATGTGCATATATGATATAAAAAGAGAAATTTTAAAATAACTGAGGCTACAGTGAATAAATTTGAATCATATGGCCAAAAATTAGAGCAGATATGCAGAAATGGCAGGGAAGAAAATTTGTATGCTGTTAGTGAATTCTTTTTTGTTTGAAAATGATTAGGATATGGATATATCCAAATTTTAAACACACAGAAAAATCAGATTATGATTTGAATAACAAAAAAGAAGTATTTCAATACTATAATATGCTTAATAGTTTCAATATTTTCGGGGAGGATAAGCTATATGTTAACTCAAAGACAGTACTAACAGATCATACAAATAATTTACCCATTAAATGCATATTAAAACTTACAAATTGTATAAAAATATTGACAGACTTGAAAAATGTTCTGACTTTGAGATCTATAAGATGACAATACATAATGTATAAAAATAGCTATACACATACCACAAACAAATAACAGATATTCTCAAGTAATTTTTCAAAAGCAATGTAAAAATACAATAATTAAAAAATGAGGTAGTTATAATTAAAAATGGCCTATTTAGAAAAAATGAATAATGATGTCATTATAAATCTCAAAAAAGTACAGATCAAGATAGAAAAAACATCAAAATGTCTAAAAAAAATAAGGGTAATTAAATGAATGCAGTAGTAACATTGATAGTTAGGACAGTTGGGGAAAGAAAGATGCCAAGGATTACAGATATAAAATATATTCTATTCGTTCTACACATTTATTAGAAACACGACAAATTATCTACAAAAAATAAAAAAACTTTTAAAAAAAGTGGATTTTAAATTGGTTAATATGCAAATAGCTACAACATCAAAAGAAAAACATAACAAAATAAGCAAATGAGCAATAGATGTCATTGTACATTGGAACTATACTTTATGAAAAGGCATTTGACTTAATAAGCATTTTTAATATGATAAATAACTTTGAAAGAATAATATAGATCCATAATAATGTCAAATTTAAAACAAATACTTATTATAATACAATAGCATTGATTAGGCTACAAGCTGGTAATAAGAATACCATTAGTAAGGATATATACACTGGATTGGGTAGTTTTATGAAAATAATTGTGAATTAAAATGAAAAACAAAGGCAGTAAAAATAAACGGAGATTATTTGAATCACTTAGATTTGGGATACAATGTGGTTGTTTTTGTAAATATAACTTCTGAACTGTGAGAATTTCACAGGAAAATGATAAAAGTACGCAATGACAAACCAGGTATTCATATCAACCATAGAACTATGTTACTTCCATCATCAGTGAAGAACGCTGTTTGACATGATCAGTTCATCAACATTCATATGATTAATGCATACTTTACACACACACACCCCAGCTAACAATATCTAGCTGTCCATTCACTTTCAAATAATTTGATGGTTACACATTGGTAAGCTATGACCCAGTATTCCCCCAAAATTAAAACTTCATGTCATTTGCAATTATGAACAGAAAATGTTGGTTATAACCTCATTTAGAAATTAATTTAGCCTAATTTTTACTGAATAGATCTTTTTTTGATTTCATAAATCTTAATATTTTCAAATTCAATTGCAGAAATTATTTCAACTTTCTGATAAATCAAAAAGTTGTGTTGAATGTTTGCTTTTTGAAATATTTTTCAATTACAATATTCAGGTGACAAAAGTCATGACGTTGTCATGACAACAACTGAATAGATATTTTAGTTGTTATTATTCATTGGACTATTTCCATCATCTAATATTAATTGTTAAATATTTTAGAAAGACTCAAAGTTTATTTAAATTTTTCAATAACTGTTAAAAGTATCCACATTAGTATCCCTTTCCCTTCTTTAGGTGCTGCTAGCCTGAATAGTAGTAGTAGCAGCAGCATAGGAATCAAATCAGGGAATCTTTAGATTCATGAATTGGTTAGAGCTCCATCTTAAATTCAATATTCATGAATCTATATTAGGTGCTAATATTGTCATTGGTTGGGTCAGCAATTAAACATTAATTTAAGTGCTAAATGTAATTGAAAAGTAGTCCAAATTTTTGTAAAAATATTTAATTATTAATATTAAATGATGGAAATAGTCCAACATATAATTACATCTAGCTAATATATCTGTAATCTTGGTTCAAATTTAAAACTTTTTTTTTCCAGATTGCAAAAAGTATAGAACTTTTCTTTTATGTAAACAATCCATATCAAATCCAGTTACTACAAGTTATTTAGCTATTCTGGACAAAATGAAGACAAAATGAAAAAAAACAAGAGCCAAGCGTTGATGGCTGAGTGGTTAGCACAGCTGCCTTACAAGCAATTGTCCGGGTTCGCTTCCCGGCTGATGCTTTGACATGAAAAATATATATATATATAAACAATAAACCCTTATTACCCATTACTTAGGGAACCTGAGATTGTCTCCTTTTTGGAAACTTGCTTTAACTTATAATAATTATGCAGATAAAATTTTAAAATGATTATATAAATTGAAGTATTATTAATTTTTACTTTGCATCACAATATACATATTTTTTTAATGTTAACTAAAACAATTGGAAAATTTTTACATTTTCGTATTAATTATAAATTGATTTCCAATAATAAAAAATGACCAGTTAAAGAAAGAAATGTAAATTATTTTACAATCAACTATTCTATTATCTCTATTATTATCAAAACCTTCTGCTTAATTTATAAACAACAAAAGAAAATATGGAAATGTAGAAAAAGAATTATAAAAAAACCGGCATTTAATGACTTTAATTTGTTAAATTTTAATTTGCATTTTAATTTAACTTGAGAAAATAATTTTAGATCAAAGTTTTTTTTTCACTTGATTTGTTTTTAAATAATAATGGCAATCTATAATTGTGAAATTTACTTTTAAGATTTGTATTTGTCTCAGAATTTTTTCACAAATACTAGACATTACCAATACCGTCTTTCAAGATTTAAAAAATAATTAAGCATTATTTACCCTTAAATGATTAATAATTACACATATATATTTTTAATCAGGTATTTTTCCTTGGAGAAGTGCTTTGAGTTTTATGTAATATTTTGAATATATATATATATTGAGGTGGGTGGGTGGGGGTGGCGATAGAGAAGTTTATATACTAAAAAAAAAAGACTGAGTTCGTTTCTGAAAAAAAAAAAATCAATTAGCATTCATTCAGTGATCTTTTCCCTGAGTAAAAAAGATTGTTATTTAATAAAAATTATGAATTAATTAATAAATTTGATTTAATCTTGAATACTCAAAAATTTAAAAATAATAATAACATAGCGCACAAAAATAAATTAATATAAATACCCATAATAACCTTACTGAAGTGAATGTCAGTTTCTATTTTGCTTTTCCCAAAAATAAAAAAAAACTTTCATTTACAGCTTGTAATAAAGTGAACATTTTTCTACATTTTTAAAATCATCTGACATAAAGCATACTTTTTATTGACTGACTTTGGAAAATTATAAAATAGAATGGGACTAACTAATCTACAATTTTTTAATTGCTTATTTATTTTTGATTAAAATTAATTTTAATAATTATGTACACACTATACATATTACTATAATAAACAGTAGAAATGAAGAGATAATATCCATGTAAATAGAAATAACCTTTAACATTACCAAGAAATTACTAATTGCTATTAATTGACAATCCCTCAGGGCCAAACCAGTTTTTTCATTAAACATATAATAGCTCTTTTGTGTGAGTTTTTTTTTTGTTGAAGTAAAAGGGATTCTCTTTTACTTTAAACCAAATTCTTATGTATTTAAATCCAAAAGCTATTTTTTATGTGTGTGAGAATGTGAAAAATATCATTTTTCTTGACATTCTGCAAATAACATTTTAAACTTGATAAATATCAAAATAAACATTTTAAACTTCTCCACAGAGTTGTACATGCTGAATTAAATATTTCCATGGATTACTATAATAAACAATAGAACTGAGGAAATAATATCCATGTAAATAGAAATAACTTTTAACTTTTGATGTTACCAAGAAATTATCAATTACTACTAATTGAGAATCCATAAGATCAAAACAGTTTTTTCATTAAACCTATAATAGCTTTTTCATTATTGTTTATTATATTAACAATCCATAAAACTATTTAATTCAACATATATAACTCTCTGGAGAAGTTTAAAATATTATTTACAGAACATCAATAAAAATATTATTTTTTCACATTCTCACACCTATAAAAATAGCTTACTGTATTTAAATCCATATAAGAACTTGGGTTTGAAGTAAAATATTACATTTTTCTTTCAACACTTCGCAATGACAACTAAAATTGAACTCTTACATATCATTTTCTATTTGTTAATCCACATTAATAAGATTCATTAATTTCTGTAATATTCCAATGTGATTTGCTTAATCTGGAAATTCTCTTTGATATCCTGGGATTTTTTTCATTTCATTCTTATTTTCAAAAAATATATCTCCTATTCAGAATTTGGTTTCTAATAGTTTCCTGCATTCCAGTTTGACAATAATTTTATTTCCAGATGTTCGTGTTAGTTTTGTAAAAGCACACTTTTCCAAAAAAAATGGGAATTTTTTTTCTCAAAGAATAATATATGCAGAAACTCCATGGTGGTTTGCAAAGAATATAATATTAAAAGACACTATGATACAATTTATAATGACAAATAGATTAGGAAATTTTGTGAAGATGAACTGTCAGAATTAAAATTGATATGTCAAAAACAAAAAAACATATTCACCAAAACCTATTGAAGATAACACTGATGCTGCAAAAATAGTTATCTGACATCACATTTAATTGAAAGCAAGTCAAAAACATTCATTGAAGGGGAATTTATTTGTGAATATATTATTAAAGCAGTGGGAATGGAGTGTTCATAACAATTAATAAAATTCAAAAAATATAAGTCTGATGATATAGCTGGGAATTTAAGGAATCAACTGAAGTCAATAATTACACCATTTGAAAATCCCATGGCAATTAATGATAGCATATATGTACAGGATAAAGTTCAGCTGGCCATTTTTATTTGTGGATGGGAACTTAAAACTAAATGAAAAACTTTTGGAAATTATTCCAATACACGATACAACTACTGGAATTGACATCTTTAATGGATTTATGAAAATTTTAAAGGAATACATTTATCTTTTTAAAAAAAGGTAGTTAGTTGTTCTTGAAAGTGATGGTTCTCCTACTATGACTGACATTATTAAAGGAGTTATAATATAACCAAAACAAAAGTATAGAAAACAAGATAATACTTCTTTTCAACATTTTCATTGCATTATACATCAGCAAACAATATGCTTCTAAGTTATAAATATTGAATATGTCATTAAAATTATAAATTTTATTTATGCACATGGACTTAATCATCACGAATTTAGCAAATGTTTGGAAGATATAGAAAGTAAATGCACCAATCTACCCCATTATACAGAAATTTGGTGGTTTTCTAATCAAGTAGTTTTAAAGGAATATTTCCAGTTGTTGAAAGAAATTGTTTTTAAAGAATTGAAAAAATTATGAATGTGGAATATTAAAAAATAATCAATAGATAAAAGACCTGGCTTTTTCAATTGACATTACAAATCATCGTAGTCTATTTAAGCTTAATTTACAAGACAAACATCTCGTGATTATCACATTATTTGATGATAAGCCAATAAACATCATATGCACCACCACTTCTTATGCTTGTGTATAACTGTCTTAAAAACAGGCAAAACTCACTATACGTATTGCCACACACAGCAAGCTAGAGTAATCAATGGATGCCAGAAGGCTTGTGCATAAAATCCCCATCTAGTGCCTACTCATCCAATATCCCCAAGACTAGTTTCTGACTTGTGGCCTTCGTCAGTGATGATATCAATGTTTTCAAAGAGAGGTTATTACTTTGGCAAAAACAAATTCACAAAGAAAATTTATCTCATTTTGAATATTATTAATCATATTACAAAATTAATAGAAGTGAAAATTTCAGAATATGCTAATCAAATTAAATTAATATAAAATGAATTTGCAAGAACATTTTTGAACTTTTCTTGAAAATCAATTTCATCTATTTATTTCTCCTCTATCTATTGATGCTAAAACTGTTGAGGGCAATTTACTACTGGAATTCATTAAAATTCAATATGATTCAGTATTAAAACAAAAATATATAGATGTTGCGGTTCTACATTTCTGTAAATATATTGACTAATTTCCCTATGTGTTATGTGCAATTAAGCTTATTTTAACTACGTTCAGTAGTACATATTATTGTGAACAATTGTTTTCAACTTTTAAACATAAAAAAATAGTAGACCAGTCAAGCATTGGTGGACGAGAGGTCAGCGACAGCTGCTTTACAAGTAGTTGTCCAGGGTTAGCGGGTTCGCTTCCCGAATGATGCTATGACACAAGAGAAAAAAAAAATAGACCAGTATGTATAATAGATTTTAAAAATAATTATAGCTCAACAAATTCAATCAAATATTGAAGATTTGGTTAATGAAAAACATTGCCAAATTTCTTCAAAAAAATGATATAATTTTATTTAAATAATGTAAACTTAAAAAAAAAAATTGTATTTTATAGGTATTTTTGTACAATGATTATATTTTGTATATATGTTATTTTCAAATCATCAACCCAAATGTTATGCTTTTTTAGCAATGTTGAGAAAAACTAGTAACATTTGGAAGGTAATTTGAACATTTTTATAATTGAATTTTCAGCTAGTTAGATGCAGTGGGATATATGTCATTTTATATGTGTAATTGCAATGTTAATAATATAAAGTCTGGTTCCTCTATAATTTTGAAGTTTTTTTTTGTAATGTGGCCTATGGTTTGATCTATAATACTTACTCTGGTCTTTGGTCATTTAAAAATTGATATGCCTGGTATAAATCATTACAAAGTTTCAATAAAGTTGTAATTGGAAGCTAATGTTGTGAAAATAGTGACTTTGATAAGTAGAATTAGACAATTAAAAAAAAAAAAAAAGATAAAACTAAGGAAACCTAGAAAAGACATTTGGGTCAATTTATTTGTACAGGTAAACATTGCTAGCTGTTGCTAAATCAATAGCTAGAAAAGAATTTGATTTTAGTAGCATATGTATAAAAATATACTGGTTTCTAAATCAATTTTATGATCTGATAAATGCACCATATTAATATATAAAAAATAGTATTTTGCTATATCAAATTACTTAAGATTTTCCTTTAGTGAAGGTAGTTAGGATCAAATAAAAAAAAATTATTAAATGGGGACTTGAATGCTTATTAATATTTAAATAAATATTCATATCAAATAATGACAATGTACATATAACTAAATACAATTATATCTGTAACAAACCACACCAACAAATGGTGTATTTGCATTATATATAATATACATTAGACATCAGTAATGTACCCCACCCCACCTACATATGGGTAGAATGATAGTTGGGCCGTCAGTTTTATTTACCACTCTGTTTAATTTCAGAAACTAGGTATTATAATTTAAGCAAAGACTAATGTGAATGTTTCTTCAATATTATGACATACTTCGTATTTTCTTCCTATCATAATTAGTCTCTTAGTTTATAATAGTTTTTTAACATTATACTTATACATCCAGATAGTAAACAAATATCAATTCAGATATTCAGCATATATATATATATAAGATAACATTTTCTTTTCCTTACTGTTGTTCTAAGTGGTTTTCATTTTTTTTTAAATATTCATTAATAAACTACAAACAGTAGAGATAAAAATATTATTAAAAAAAATTCTATCAATATTTATTATTTGAAAATGATATGAAGTGAACAAGAAGTTTTCAAAAACAGTTTTGTCATAAAAAATAATAATAATAAAATTGAATAATAAAAGAATAAATCATAAAAACACATGTTTAGGCTTTGTTATCCATTTCATAATATTTGATGTTTTTTTTTTTTTTTTGACAACATCAAATGATGTTTTTGTGGGAAGACAATAAAATATTCATGTGGTATCTAATTTAATTATAAGCACTATTATATTACTTTTAGCTTCATAATCCTTGTAATAAATAATGTCAAGATAACACAGCAGCATATATTTATACCTACATATATATATTGCTAGCATTAGACATAGTTGTATATGTCTAATTATTATTTATTAGCACCAAGATATGTTGGTGGCCTAGTGGTTAGCATAGCTGCCTTCCAAGCAGTTGTCTTGGGTTCGCTTCCTGGCTATCGCTTTGACATATATATATAAAAAAAGGGCTCAACAGCACACTGAACTGAAAATCCTCGTTTGACAGATATTTTCAACTACTACTAAAAACCAAAAATAATGGAATGCTTTCTTGCTCAGTAGTTCACAAAAAGTTTGAGTCCCAGGAATGCCAGGACTCGAATTGATTCAAGGAGCTTATACTCTATAATCTGACATTTACTATTGCACCAAGCTATGCAGGGAAATTTACTGATTCTTAGACATTTCAAGAATTTTTGACAATAAAGTTTGCAAGGATTCAATGTTCCTCGACTGATTTCAGAAACAAAAAAAGTTTCAAAGATTGTTAACCTATGATATCACAGATCTGCATTAGGAAAAAAAAAGTCTTTAATATGAATACATCAATATTTTCATATGAAATAAAGGATTTTTTAAATGGTATTTTCAATGTGCTTTTATGGATAGATGTAAAAGTTGAATTCCAAAAAAAGAAGAAAAGTATTGATGTTTTTAAACTACAATGCTGGAAAAGATTATTAATAATAGAATTTAAGAACAAGAAGAATTTCAAAGATCATTCACAGATGTTTGCGTTAGAAAAAAAATATAAATACATAAACATTTTTGTATACAATAAAGCACTTTATAAAATGGTATTTCCTATGTGTCTTTATGGATGGATGTGAAAGTTGAACAGAGATGTAAGGATCACTTCTGGTTCTCACAGGTTTGGCACTATAACTTCTTACGAACTCCCGAGCAATAAAGCTATATATGTTTATAGAAGAGTTTAAAATTCTTTACATATAATTTAAGTCTACAAGTTTATTCTTTATATTGAAATTCATCTAATTTTAGCTCCAAGTTTTCAAAATTATGCAATAAAAACAGAGATTTGTATTTACATCAAATGTTGATGGACTAGTGGTTAGCATAGCTGCCTTCTAAGCAGCTGGCCCGGGTTCGCTTCCCAGTCAACACATTTGACATATAAAAAAAAAGATTAATATTTAAGTAAGAAAAAAAAGAATCAAATTATTAACAAACCTTTTCCTTTTTTAATTTTATTTTAGAGGACATGTTTAATTAGAGTCAATATTTATCTTTTTGTTAACTTTCTATTTACTTAATTTTATTTAACAGTGATCTTTGCTCACAAAATTTGATAGTAATCTCTACTTTCAATTTGCAAAATTGGTAGTAATCCAATTTTTTGTCGTTGTTGTTGCTGTTATGAGTATATACTGAAAGACATTTATAAATTCTTTACACCATCTCTCAGTTAAGGTTCTCAAAGCATTATATTTTCTGTAATCAAAAATAAACCTCTATCTCACAAATTAAACAATATGCAAATCTTGAATTAGTACATATATATTCAGTAAGTTAAATAGTTTGAAAATTGTTAATATTATAGTATTTTAGATTAATACTGGCTTTACTAAAAAATAACTGGTATATCTCTGTGATTTTCTTTCACAGCATTTGGACATGTGAAACATAGACTTCATCTCTACGACATGACATATGCAGAATTCAGTTTTAGGCCAAATCTCTCATGTAAAAAAAAGTTTTGCTATTATTATAAAGCAAATAAATTTTAAATGTGATCATAGTACATTTGTGCTTAACATAATTTTGCCCTCACCTGAGAATATATATTGAACTAGTAAATTGTTAAATTTGGTTTAATTACTTTGTCAAGCATTGGTGGCCAAGTGGATAGCACAGCTGTCTTACAAGCAGTTGTCCCGGGGGTTCGCTTTCTGCCCGACCCTTTGACACATAAAAAAAAAATTTACTTTAGTACAATTTTGAACATGATTAATGTAAGTTATGTTAATCTTTTGTTTAATTTGCTTGAATTTGTTATAATTTAGTCGCTACAAAGTCACTAATTTTGAGATGTTATTTTGATGCTGCTATCGCTTTTCTCCACTATTTTGTAGTTATCACGTTTCTCAGGTTTTTTTCTTTTTTGCGTAGAAATTAAAACTAAAATTATTAGTTTAAAAAAACATCTGAAGATGTCAAAATTATAAAGACTCATACAAATATCATGCAAATTTTTGACATGAAAAAAGCCGACAATGCACTGATTTATTGCATGAAAACACAAAAAAACTGACAGCATTAACGAATGCTATATTATTTGGCCTACGGCAATTCTGAGCATGTTTTTTTTTGTGTTAGTATTTCAGAAAGAAAAATTGTAATTTTCAATAATTTATTTGCATATTTAACCTTATTCAGGTAATATATTTGTAAAATATTTATCTTAAACCAAAAAATAAGGGATTACAATTAGATTTTATTTGAAAATGTTTGTTTTTAAAAGGACAAGTCATAAAAAACATAGTTACGATAAAGCAGGAGCTACTTTTACTGGCTAACGAGAATTGCTTTCATAAACACCGATGAAAAAATTTTTTTGTGAAATTTTAATAATAATAAGTTTAATTTTATATTTTAAAATATATTTTCATTCTTTTACTATGTCTCAAATAAAATTTGTTTCAGTTTTAAAAATGGAATTCATATTATAAATATTTTGTTCAAATTTTTTACGAATAGACAAGATTACGAACCAATATGAAAACAAAAATAATGACTGAAATTGTCACTAGGGCTTTGAAATAGACTTTAAAAAAGTTAAAACAAATTCTACATTTAGAATTATATATATATTGATAATTATAATTCATGTTATAATGACAGTTTATATCTTTATTGAATACAACTTTCATTACAAGCTAATCTCTATTAATATTTATATCAAAAAATAATAAGAACTACAATTTCATTAGTATTCATGAAAAATTCAATATTAAAATATTTAAAAAAAAAAACAATTAGTATGGAGTACAAATTAAATGGCAGAACAATTTGATTTGCGATGATGATTTTCTTACTTTAAAAAAAAACTTGAACTACAAAACCTGCCTGCTATAAGCCATGAATAAAACAAGATATCACGAATGTCAATAAACAAACAAAAATGACAATAAATATGCAAAAACCACAGAGAAATGAAATGTATTTGCCTGATAAATAAGAAATTCAAATAAACAAAGATTTCCTTATTTGGGAAGTGTAACTGTTCTAAATATATGGCTTTTAGAATACTACCCCAAAAAAATTAACAACAAAAAAAATCTTAGAATCTAAAAAAACACAATAAAACAATTCAAAATACTTTTTCAGATACATCTACATTTAAAATCGGTCCTTTGAAATACGTCCTAAAACAAATAATAAAATTTGATAGACAGATGAAATGAACAATGAAAAATATTTGTTTATCTTCCAGATAAATGGCAAAAAAAATGTTGTGGAAAAAAAATCTGAAAGAAGAAAAAGGATTATGGTGTATCCTATTAGACCTTCAAAATGTTTTTAGATAGACAAAAAAAATTGGAATGACCGAATATAGTGTTTGATGATATTAATGCAATAAGAACATAAATGATTGAAAATCTGATTCAGAATAAGATATTTAAATTAAGCCATGCTTCCTACCAAACTCTGATTAGAGGAGAAAAGAAAAATTGTTTATATGTATTTAAAGATATTATTTAAGCAATAGACCTATTGTATTATGATCTTAAAATGCTTTTTCAGATTTTAATTTTTTTTTTCAGGGAAACATCTAATAATTAATCCAGTTTCCCAACCAATCATTATCACTTCTGCTACAGGCTTAATCCAGTTTCTCCAATCTACAACCTTTCTTGAAATGATATCAGCAAAACTTCATTAATTCAATTCATGTCACAATTCTAGATGTTTTAAAATTTTTTAGAATCCAGTTTAAGACTTCAAGTATTCATCTATTGTCATCTCTTCAAACAATATGTTCATTCAATCAAGTTCCACTTCAGTCTGTAAAGTTTTTAAACCATGCCAATGATATCCACTTGTTCTCTTAACCAAGAGTATCGGTTTCAATCCCTTCCTGTTACTCCCAACATAACATCTCTTCATACTTTTTGAGTAGTCTGAAGTCTGTGTAGTATTGTTTTTGTTAAGTATCCAATTCTCTGATGCATAAATAAGAGTTAGTAAAACTCATCTATTAAAAATCTTCATTTTCAAATGTATAGGATTATTTGCTTTTAATATTATTTATTTCTACTTTAAGCACCCATCCAAGTTTAATTCTATGCTTAATTCTATCCCTTATGTTTCCATCTGTATTTATTTGTGATCTGAGAACATTATTTGTAATTCTTAGCTTGTTCTCGATTCGTGATCAATTTTTTATTTTCTTTGGGAAAATACATTAAACAATATTGGTCAATAAATGGCTATCTAGCCAAAGGATAAAAAAATTAAAAAACATTCAAACTTTTATCCACCTGGAAGCTGAAATTCTTAATAGTAATGTCTTCTTCATAGTTCTTCTGTTAGAGTCATTGGAGACTCTTTGCCCGGTCATAGGCTATTTTAGACTGGATACTGTATTCATTGACTTTTTCATCATTTTTATAATGATTTCTTGTAATGTGCAATTTATTATTAAATATTTAAACAAAACATAAGATATCAAGTGTTTCAAAAATTTTGATAATAGTTTCTTTGGATTCATATTAATAAGTGAATCTAAGCACATTTATTTGCGTATTAAAATATTTTCTATAGCTGCCATACATAAATTCATACAATAATTTTAGTTTTAGCCAGATGTTTTTACTCTGTGAAAAAGGCTAAATATGAGATGGGTCTTGCTTTGGTCATATATTCTTATGTTGTTAATAAGACTTTTCATAAATATCTTTTATGTTCGATTCTAATCTATTGCTTAAAATTGACAGATGGCCTATATATGATTTCCTGTGTTTTTGTATTTATACTTAATAAAGCCCAAAATTTTTAAATCATTAGCAATGAAATATCAACTAACATCAAAAATGTATAAAAATTCTCATGATGTCCAATCATATCTATGATTGGGATTCAAATTCAGCTGAAACTTTTTTCCAAATTCCAAGCTAGAAAATCATAAACCATCACTATGCAGCAATTAAATGATCTAGTGATTATTAAATTCTTCATTATTAACTCTGTAGAAACTACATTTTATCGCTGTGAGTTATTTAAAGACTATTTATCTTTTATTATATACATGCATACATATATATGTGTAAAGAAACTTTATTTTATGTTTTTTAAGTAGTCACACTCTTTATATTGAATCAAAAGTTTCTTAGCTTCATAGTTTTTAGTTGAAACCATGTTGCAGTGCTTGCGAACTCTGTTAAACCTCTGATATAAGAGGAACAAAATAATTAAAATCACCCTGACTGAATTTACGACTATGGGATTATCTACTATAGTCCAGGATAGAACTTATCACATAGCAAAAGAAGTTTTTGATAACAATTAAATATTTTTGTTGCAAATTACATGTTTGAAACCTTTAAGTGGATTTGAATATTATTTAATGATAATGTTCACGTTTTCATTTTTCTGCTAATTCTCAACTAATACATCACACGACTAAGTGGCACTATTATATGGAAAGTGTTACTACTGTTTTTACTAATTCCCAATTGTAAATATTTATTATGCTTCCCAGCTAAAATATACTTCTTCACAAAACTTAAACTGCAACAAAAAATCTTACAATCCGAAGTAAATACTGAAATTGATTTACATTAGTACAACCCATGAAGCAATTGTTATTTTACAAATAAAAGGATGCTATAATTATGATGAAAAAATGTTAATTGACACAAATGTACCTGGGGAGAAAAAATAATTTAAGATTTTATTACACCAGTTTTGTTAGTTTTAAGATTTTATTTCAATAGAAGTACTGTTACTAATTCCAAGTTTAGTAAATTCTTTGTTCATCATTTATGAATGTATCATATAACCATATCCATCATTTATTTTTTTAGATCCCAAAAGGAGAAGTAGAATATGGATTTACTGCCATTAAATTGCCATTTTTTTCATATTTATCATTAACAAAGCACAATCGCGATGCAGTATTTTTCCATATAGTAATCAATTTTGTTCCCAATTTGTTCTGCTAGTAATTTTAAAATGATAAATTTGGGGGACATTTTTGCTTATTTCTGCAAGCTTTTGCCATTCTTTTCAGAAAATCAAAAGCTACACTCTCAAAAATCAATTAAAGGTAAAATTTATCAGATGTTTAAAATTAACCCTTCAATAGGATGACACTCCTATTGCTCTCCCTGGTGGCAATTTTTATAATCATTCAACATTTGATTGAATATCAAATCTTTATTCTATATTAGAATTCAATAAATTGGATTAAATTTATAAAAATATAAGTTTACAAATGAAAAATATTCTAAAAAAAATCATATTTGAATTTTGAAAATATTGAAACCAATTTTTTTTTTCTTCATTCAACAGTGCACAGGAACGCGGCCAAGTGAACAACTCCAGAAAATCAATTAAACTTTCTTTGATTGAAATGTATTTTTAAAACAGGAATGAATAAATGTGAAGCTCTTAATAGATTTATAAAATTAAGCTTTAAAATAGCATTTATAATTTTTAAAATATATCAAAGGATCATACCATGTAATATAATATTAAATCATCTGTGCTTTTTATTAGTTTTACAATGCTTTAATTATGACCATCTATGATAGTTTCGATTGCCCCAGCAATCTTCTCCAGAACCTTTTCTTATATCTCCAAATCTCAACTGTTAAATTCAAACTTTAAAATTCAACTATGGTGTTGGTAGTCACTAGCAAGCAGTTTTTTCATAAGGGATGATCATACTACCAGTTGTGGTTTACTTTGTTACTGATATGCTAGAATTTATTGAGTTCTACTTTTAATAGTAAAACACACACACACACACATATATATATATATATATATAAAGTGTAATCATGTATACTTTTGTTTTTTAATAATTATTCTACAATTATTGTGTAAAAATAATCATAAATCTTTAATGAACTATCAAAGAATCAAATTTTTTGCTATTCTAGAAATCTAATCATCTTGAAAATAATCTCACAATTAATCTTAAAATTTGAAAATAAACTAGCACCATCAAGTGTGTGGAGGCTGAACTAAATTCTTCTTAATTCTTACTACCTTTTGAAAAATACTGACCTCTTCAGACTTTTTTATTTATTTAATGAATTGGCATTTGCTGATTCAAGATATTGCTGTTTTTTAAAAAAAAATAGCAAAATATCATTACAGATAACTATAGAAGCACTATGGTAAGAGAAAGTCAACAGCAGCATCTTTCACCAAAGACCCTCATCTTGCTTAATGAGTTAATTGAAATATTAAATACATTTTTTTTTAAAAATAATGATTAGACAGGAATTTTTTTTTTTTAAAAAAAAGTAATACTATCTAATCTCTAATATTAAGAATGACTTTTAAATTACATATAATTAGTGTAATATTATATTGTGCTATGTATGTATTATGTATTTAAAGCTATCAATAAATAATCATTAAATTGTTCTTATCTACGGGTTATCTGTTAATGGTATACATATTCACAAACATTGATAAAGTATCAGAACTGCTATGTCTAGCTGATCTAAAAGGGCACTTCCCACATATCACCACTACATAGTTAATATTTAGATAATTTAATGAATGATAATAAGTAGCGTTTTAACTATTTACATACATAAGATTATTTTACTTTACATAATAAGGCCCGAAGGCATACATAAATAATACTGTAGATCAATATGACCTGTAAGAACCCTAGTTGGCTGTTCCCACATTTGGAGGCCAGCTCTTCGCACTTGAAATCCCTGTGCCAAATGCCAATTCGTATCGAGGCACTAATTGGTTCAATCTCTGAACTTGATAGGCTCACACTCTCATCCAACCACTCAGGTGATTCTTCATTGCACTGCTCCATACAAGAATTTAAATCGTTATCTTCCTGATTTTAATTAATGAGTTATTTTTTAGTTTATCATTTATCTTATGAAGGAAATCTAAACTCGCATTCCTTTAATTGTTTTATTTATTAACAACATATTCTACTCTCATTAATTAGACTATTATTACTTTTAGAAAAATAATCTTTTTCTAATCTTAAAATTATAAATCTTTTACTTACTATTTTAAAAGAATCAGTTTTTTAAAATTCTTTAATTTATTTAAACATTACTTTTTCTCATTAAGTTTATACTTATATGTATGTGCATTTAGGCATACACATACATATCAACAACCAATATTCATTTTTTGAAAGAATTCATTAAGAAATTTAATCAAATTTTCTAATAAAGATGAAAATGAAAACTATGTATAATAGTTCCCTGTATAATGACGGGTTTAAATGATTAAACAATAAGCTACCAAGACCAAAACAGTAATCCTCTAGTTCATAGATCACTATTTCCTTAATACAATAAAATATAAGTCATATTTGAAATATCCAAATGGTAAAGTGATTTAGAAATTCAAATTATCACATAAGACTTGACGTCTAGTAATGAAAATTATTTTATTCCGTAAAATTACATAAAACACTTTTGCACCAATCAATAAACATTGTAAGCAAACTATGAGCTCATTTTTACAGGAGCACCTGAAAGGTAAAATTATACTAAATGCATTAATAAGAACTGATATATATAAACTGAAGTTTGGAGTAAGTGTCAGTTATATTTTAGCGTTTGCGAAAAATTAGACGTAAAAGATATAAAATGAATTAATTGGAAAGAAAAAATACACAAATATTCCAGTTTTTTAAAATAGAAATTCTTTCAATAGCTAAACGAGGAAATTTAAGTTCCCTATATTACAGTAATGAAATAAAAAAACAGATTATTTCTTCGTTATTACCCTAGTCTTAAAATTAGCATAAAGTTGTGACATATGAAAAAACTAAAACAACGAAAATGGGGGGGGGGGGCGCTAGAATAATTAAAATTAAACTTAATCCTTATAAATATTTATGTAGAAAGGGAGGTGATCGAATATATATATATCTAGTCAGCAATTTAATATATATTCATTTTCATGCTGATACATATAATTCAGCAAAGATGTGTATGCATACTGGTGACTTGTGTTATATGTGCATGTGTGTAATTATCTTTTTTTTACACGAAAGAATTAAAGGATAATTATGAAATATTTTATTATTAATTTACGAAATTGTTTCTCATACTGAACAAATATATAATGTGCTCTCTAAGATATGGAATAAAAAGGCGAGAGCTATTATACTGAACTAGTCTTATGGTCATAGAGAGAGAAAAAACTAAAACAGAGAATCAAATATCAGTCAAGATAAATTCGTTATCCTGCTTGCGATTTCAAACTATAAAACTGGTACAAGAAAATATTTACTGTTATTAATTTTTTTTTAACATTTTTAAACATTTAAAACTAAAAATTATACTACTGGAAAAAGAAATCGCAAGTCCTATTCTCAGTAAAACCCACGTGCAGATCCACACCAGATTTATTAATTATCCGAATTTATTACAATGGCTGGAATAAATTAAAGTTGAATAAAATACCGGAGTTGATATTCTAAAATACATACTAGAACTGTTTAAATAATTACTATGTACTCTTAATTATTCCACTTGATAAATATTTACGAATTATTAAAACTGAATTTTTACTTTTTTTTTTTGCTAGTTAAAATTATTATTATAATTTGAACGTCCATAGCAGAACAATTTTATTCTTATTTAACCTAGGATTATTCTTTGTATATAAGGCTTAATTTATTAAATAAAATTTTATTTACATATTTATATCACTTTTGGAATATAATTACAACATTCATTGACAAATTTATATGAAATGAATGTATATAATAAATATTTTCATTTTCATCCTTTACGTTTATGAATGAATAAAATAATATAACTAGATCACATGCTTACAGATTTTTAGAAATCTACCTTCATTAATTAACTATCAATAACTTCATTTTAATGAAATAATTATAAAGAAATTTTAAGAAATCATCATTAATGTCTTAAACTTTTCCTGGATAGTTCATTCTTTGTTAATTTAAACGAAAACTTAAGTTAAAAAAAAGTATACCATTCTTTATTGGATATTAATTGAATGGTATTTTAGGGCGGGAGTGGCGACTTAAAAATTTGTGAGATGAATACCAAATGACAAAAGAAAAAAAAGTTTGTACAAATGAAATGAACTATTTTCTCAAGCGGTCATTCGGGGGAAGTGGGCAAATAATTGATCATAAAATTTGATTTATTGAATAGAAATAAATTATCAAATTTAAAATGAGACTTTTTTAACTTCCGCTACCAAACGTTATTACGTAAGGATTACATAAAAAAAAAGTCTTTAACCCATTTTCAAAATTCATAAATAAAACTCAAGAAAACATATTCTGAAGCCACATTTTTGAGGAGAAATTGGCGAATTAAAAATTGATTTTATCTTTTTTTATTGCTTCTTTTCTTTTTTAAAAAAGAATACCTTTTTATGGAATAATAAACAATATTTTAGTGTTATGTAAAAATTTGAGATTAATAATTATATAAAAAAAGTAAACTGAGATTGTGTGTGCGCGCGCGTGGCAACTCAATGAAGTTTATCATCTTTGATGATTCTATGCATAAAACAATAGTTTCTTCCTTTCTTCAAGCAGAATGATTATTGAAAACATTTCACCCATATTATTATTTTTTTATATAGTATTTATCTGAAATAACACATCTGACACCCCCCGCTAACCCGGGACAACTGCTTGTAGAGCAGCTGTCGCTAACCTCTCGACCACCAATGCAATAATCAGTAAAAAAAGAAGTGAAACTAAAATAAAAAAAAGAATTCCCCTTAATTGGAATTCAGAAAATTTACTGAATGAAACTTTACATCAAAGAATGGTCAAGCGTTGTTAGCCGAGAGGTCAACGCAGTTGCCTTGCAAGCAAGTAGTTGATTGCAGACGGTTGTGGGTTCGCCTCCCGGTCGATGCTATGACATATGAAAAAAAAAAAAAAAGAATGGTCATTAGATTTATTTTAAAAACTGTATATACAAGAATTGGGCAAAGTAATGGAATCATCTATTAGATTAACACTACATTTTTACCTATTATGTAACAAATAAATGGAAGTACATACCAAAATAATTTTTTTTTTTCATTATCTTACCGATAGGAGCCTGTAATAATAATAAAAAGAATATTTGACTGAAAATTGACTGCTTATAAAATAGGTTGATTTTTGATATTCAATACTTGGAATACTGGTTGGCAAAAGTAATGAAGTGTTTAATGTCACAAGATTGACAATCTAAAGGGTGATGCCATCATTGTCGATGGATGGATAAAGATCTAGACGTAGTGACAAATTTATATTTATTTGGAGAGACCCATAAATATTACAAAAAAATTGTAGCAAAAAAAAAACAACAGTAAAATAAACAACACACTACAATGTCTATCAAAACACTTCATCGTGAGTAGCATTAGTAAAATGTTTACAGATGAACTGCCATTTCAAAGCAATTTCTTATATGAATGTTCTGTGTTATCAAGAGTATAATTTATTAACCATGGCTGAAAGATGTTATAAAATAATATAAATCTTTATTAGATAAGATAAATCCATGTTTTCACTTTTCACATCACTACAAAGATTTATGCCTAATAATCATACACAAAAAAAAATATATTAATCAAATTTGCCATTTTCACAGAAAAATAAGACTATCATGATTTGGACAACCATATCACTATTCTGGTCACGAAAACATTACAATTCTGATTATTAGAAGATTTTTAAGGACCAGGTTCAATCCATAATGCAAAAATTGTACCAAACAAACACTATCATCTTCCAAGATTATAATGCATATAAATGATGGAATCAAACATTAATTTAAAGAATCACCAGAATGATGCTAAATCTCTGCCATGATCTTCCTAATCATCTGACTCAAAAATTATCGAGCATATGTGATCCATTATTGAAAGATGAATAAAAGATTGACTTCCTTCATTGATATTAGGCTGAATAATTTTTTAGATATTATTTGAATTCTATATACAGTTTTTAATGCAAACCTATCCCACAATTCTTGAAACACATTAAAGTAATTACAATATTATTTATTAAAATTATCCTAACTTGCATAAATAGGTTTAATGTTACATTTGGGGTTCATATGCAAAGAAATAACAATTTTCTCAATTGCTATCACCATTGTATCTTATGAAATGGATGTTTTAAGATCTACTTCCGCCTGTAAGATTAGCTTTACTAGTAAAGATTTGTTTGCCAAAAACCTGGATCATTTATTTACCAATGTCATATAGAGGTTGGTAATAGGATTTATATAATTTTAGCACTGTAAAGTTATATAGATATTTTATTTGCCAGCTATAGTAGAAAGAACAATATGTAGACAACCAAAATCTTGAAACTGAATAACTAAAGAATTTTAAGAGACTTGGAAAACGTCACATGTTAGATAATAAAATGAAGGGAAATCGGGAATGATGTGGTATAAATAAGCTATATATCAAAAATATTACAATAACCATAATAATAATTAAATATTATATAAATGTATGAAGTTTATTTATTAAATAATATTATTGTTTTTTTCTGAAGATTGATTGGATTAAAAAAAAGTGTGTAACTTTTTACTATTTCTACACCTGTATATGTACACAAAATATACTTCTCATCTAATTTTTTAGTTATTCAATAAATAGCTGCTTTCATTTGATAAATTATATCAAATATTATATTAGTACACATGCATTCCAAAAAGACATCAAGTTGATATACTCACCAAAATAAACCATGATCTTAACATGCATAAATAACATTATTTTCACTAATTGTAAAGACTTTTTTGTTTTATAGTAAACACATTGACACTCAGCTATCTAACATGGATTTACCTACCAGTTATAAAAGAATATGTAGAAAATTATTTACCAAATAACACTAACGAATGGCTGAAACCACTGCACATGCGCTTTACAGATGTAACACTATTTATAATGAATATTTACCAAATAACATTGTTTAACTAGCTATAAACTCACAACTCAAAAAGCTTGAGATACAATGATAGGTGGAGTTTTTCCATCTCTTGATTATACTTCCTTATTTTAAACTGTTATCAATATCAAATTTTAATTTTCACTCCTTCAACAGTCTACATAGAAAAAAAATTATATATTTCTTTCTTACTTTTATTATCATATTTCTATTCTGCACTGCTATTTTCTATTTGCTTTATTCATATATTTTAATGTTTTATTACTATTATCTATATTGGCCAGACACAAAATCTAATTCCAAACTATGCAGAAGAAACCAATTGTAAACTATTCTTGCATAATATGTTGAAATTATAAATAGTACTATAAATGCTACTTATATGATTCCAGAAGATAATATTGAATTGAAAATACAGTAAAGATATGATATATGCTGTAGTAATATACATTAGTTTAATTATAACATTTTTTCAGCTTACAGTGAAAGCACATATATTTTAATTTCCACTTTATTATCTTTTCTAAATTTGATTTTTATAGTATTTCACGTAATGAAAGGTTTTCTAAGTTTAAAACTAAACGTTTTATGAAATTTAAGAAAATTTGTAATATATTTTTCTTATAACTCATTCATATCAAACTCCTCCCAGATTTATTTAAAAAAGAAATAAAAAAATTAAGTACTAAAGAAATTATATATTAACAATAACTTTTTTTTGTACTGAATCATTGATCTTAGCTAATTTATAAAAATTAATGAATGAATTGTTTTTTATTTGAATTCCATTCTTAAAATTGAAATGAATTTTTGTTTAGATAAAAAACAAATTCTGATTTAAAATTGCATTCATTATTATTAAAATATTACAAAAAATGTCTGCACTAATTTTATGAAAGCATTTTCTCTTCATTGACTTAATTTCAACTTACGTTTTATCGTAATTACCATTTTATTTCACTTATCTTCTTAAAAACAAAAATTTTCAAATAAAATCTAATTTTAATCATGTCCTTTT
Source organism: Epiperipatus broadwayi (assembly GCA_028023455.1). Classification (NCBI taxonomy): domain Eukaryota; kingdom Metazoa; phylum Onychophora; class Udeonychophora; order Euonychophora; family Peripatidae; genus Epiperipatus; species Epiperipatus broadwayi. The sequence goes on from JAQFVV010012454.1 coordinate 4,545,393, forward strand.
TGTTTTAAAATAAATATTGTACAAAGATGTTGCATACGTATGTAAATAAATACCCGAAAATTACAATTTTTCTTTCCAAATTAACAAAAAAAAAAAACTCACTCTCAAAGGGCAACAACAAAGAATCCACTAATCAATGGCACTGGTGACATTTTTGAATTTTAAAATCTACATGATATCTGTTTAATAGCAACATCCTTTGGATTTGTTACCAATAACTTTATTTCCAATGTCTACCAATAAATAAATTAAAACTGCCAAATATACATTATAGATAGTCTCAATTTAATGAAGAAAAGCCAAAAACAATGTCAGAATTATGAGACCATCTTTAAACAAGCTAAAGATAGACTTTTGGCTGACCAATATTAAGCAATAAAATAAAAGTTATAGGTTTAGTAGAGGCAGAAAAAAGAACTGTAAATATTTACATTGCATCAGAAAATTAAAGTTTCAATGAGAGTCTGAAATGGATAATGACAAACAGGGGTAACTGTATAGATTACAAAGTTGATATAGATTAAAAACAATACGATCAGAGAGGTCTTAGTTTGCTGATAATGAGACTTCTACTTACTTCCTCTGGGGCAAGAAAAGTTCTGAATAAAGAGGATATTGTCCAGAGCATATTTAATTGTAATAAAAGTTTTGACATTTCCCTATACATTTTACGTATAAAAATAAAGATACAGTATAGTAAGTTTGTTAGTGTTTTTAATTTTTTGAGCTAATACAAATGAGTGAACAATACTCTCACAATTTATTATTAATAACTACATTATTTTTAATTTTGTTTATATTATAATATTAATTTATATATGAATACTATACACACGAAAAGCATCTGTGTTACCGGTACGTGTTGAAAAATACTGTACATGTACAATTCGGTAAACAATATGTATTCTATTGCAATAGATGCTTATCAACAAATTGGTGATGTAAATCATAGAAGTTTGGAACAAAATATAGTGGATATTGTAACTCCACAATACATAGTAATATAATTTGCGATAGTTCTAATATAGATGAAATTTATGCGGAAGCTACTGAAACCTTCCAGTGAGTTATATGCAAACTAATACAACTCTGTCACTAAATAAAAAAGTACAGAGTGGACCCACCTATACTTTAGCATAGATTGTATATAAGCATTCAATTTATTAACGTATAACAATGCAGAGTATGAATTATGTATATTAACATACAGGATGATTAACAAGGCAGTTTCAGTAGCATCCACATAAATTTCATTAATACATAATAATAATAAAAACTAGAGAATGATTAAATGAAAAAAATCTTGAGCTAGTATGATAAAAGTCAGACAATACATAACTGTCTCATTTTTATGCCAAAGCAACCTGAGCTTCTTCGGAAATAATATTCTCTTAATATATACATATTATATATTGAATATATGAAAAAAAACAGAATGACTTCCTTTATCATGTGCTGACAATATCATTGTTACAAAACCTGTCTGGTAAAACAATTGTTTATGCCTATTATTCCAGTACTTTTAGACATGGGCAAACTAATAAGCAACATTAATAAAGGTAAATTTAAATCCAGGCTGAATATAAGCAAACTTCCTTCAGTACAGTCAACAAATAAATAAATATAAAGTAGAGTCATTTCTACTCATTTTAACATTTTTCTTACTATATAACAATAAGTCAAATATATCATCGTCATCAACCATTATCAATCCACTGCAGGATGAAGATCTCTCCAAGTTCAATCCATCTTCTCTGATATCTAGTCTCTCTCTCCACATCATCCCTGCACTTTCTTATCTCATCCATCTCACATGCGGTCTCTTTCTAGGTCTTTTACAATCTCTTGGAATCTGGTTTAAGATTTCAATTGTCCATCTATTATCATTTCTTCTAGCAATATGTTAAATATATAAATATTAATAAATATAGCATTTTTAAACTAGTATGTAAGAAAATATAAAACATTCATTTATGTTGTCTATCCCAGAACTTAAGATTGACAAATTAACAATTGATAATAATACAATCCAAATTTAAATCAGTGCCAAATGAAAACAAAGCTTTATTCTAATACAACTAACAAATTATTATTTACATATTTGACTTGTTATTTATTGGGGAGAGAGTTAAAAAGAAGAAAAATGACGACTTTATGTTTATTTATTTGTTAACTGTATTGTGCAAAACTTTATTTACAGCAAATGAATTTAAATTTGATCCTTATTTGTTAGTCTACCATCTTTTTGTTGGAATAGCAAAAATAAACAATTAGGTGATATTTTTTGGCTTTCTGACAAATAAGAACAGTATAATAATACTGACAGTGAAGCTGGGTAGAATAAAATCCTTTCTTGACTTATTATTATTTATTCATAAGGTGTTAAAATGAGTAGAAATGACTTTATTTTACGCATAATTATTTGTTGGTTATATTGAATAAAATTTCTTTTACATCAGCCATGGATGTAAATAGACAACTATTAATTTCAATTGTTAGTTTGTCTGTCTCTGGTTCATAAGTATCAACAATAGTTTTATTCTGTCGAACTTTCTAGCAAATAAGATAGTGCAATAATATTGATACCATATACAAAAATGAAACAATTTTCATTTCTTGCATACAGTTTGAAAGTATCATATTTATTAATATACCAAATATGTGTAAGTGTGCAATCTGAAAATTAAATTTATGTAATTCTTTTCACAAATTAACAGAATTCTTTTATGAATAAAAGATATAACAATCTTTCAATAGGACATTGCAAAGCAATACATTCTCACAAAGGAAGAGCTACAAATACACCAGTGATGATTACATTTACCAATGGCCTGATAGTGAGAGTTTGAACAACTTTTCATTCATGCTTTACTCTTTAACTAAAAATAGGTAGATACCTATTTGCCAACCAGTAATGGAAGTCTAAATTAATTTTATGTACTGTTTCTTTAATCATAATTAAAAAAAAAAAAATTCCAAAAATTTATAAAAAAAATTTAAAAAATATCTATATTTTGTAACAGAAATTTACAAAACTTATATGTAATTTGTATTTTAACTGTAATTAATATTTCAAACTATATCTCATTCATAAATTCAATAAAAAAATGTTTTAATTTTAAATTAAATAGTAAATAAATTGTAGGCAGTGTTTAAAAGCCTACACAAACATTTCATGGCTTATATAAAAGACAAAACCCACAAAAAAATTTGATAAATATATATAAATCAAATACTGTTTTCACTTTTGTTTATCTCATATTCGGTGAACTTCTTACGATATATTATAATGCTTAACATGCTTTCAAAGAAAATCTGATTCAAGTATAAGTGAGATTTAGCTAAGAAATTGCAGAATGCTTTGTTTTCTAAGTAAAGCATTGAATATATTAATTCATTAAAACAAGATTACTTCTATTGTTAAAAATAATTAAAGAGATACTACACCTTATTTGCTTCCTCCTGCTGAGATATCAACTGGTCCTTTAAACTCTGCAGTTGTCCAATCATTTCACTGAGGCGGCGCTCCTTTTCATGAATACTGTCCCCTGCCAGTACCGCCTTTAGGGCCTGACTGTCTACGACTACCACACTGGTATTTTCTTTTGTTTTTACAGTTATATCTGGTAAGACATCATCATGCAGTCCTACCATCGTCGATTTTCTACCATCTTCCTGGGCGTCACAGCTGCTCATTTTTGAAGTGAGGCGTTTAAGTACATCATCCATGGAGCGTTTGTGAGGTCCATTAACTTTGGAGTCAGTGCTAGAGTGCAGTGCTGTATCAGACCCACTAAGTGACCGCATTCCATTTTCTCGTTTGCTTTCTCCATTGTTCAGAGACAAATTTTGAACATCGTTGTATGTACTACTTGAATCCGGGTCCTGCTCCGAATCTGTCTCAGATTTTACACTTTGTAATATCCGTTGTTTCTTGCTCTGCCAGCGTCCACTATCACTAGACGGACTGTCAGTATCAACCATGTCATCAGCTAATTCTAGCCTTCCGCCATCTTGCAATGACTCGTCCATTATGATTTCGTTGTCAGTCAGTTCGTCCAATTCTTCGTCTTCCTCAAAGTCCACTCCGTTACCGTCACTATCACTGTCGTCCAAATTATTATGGTTTATAATAATGTCACCTTTAGGGAGTTTACTTGGAGGACTTTTACGCTTAGAGGACATTCTCCTGAAAAAATAAGGGAGAAAAAGTAGTCAATTAAAACAAATAAAAAATAAACAAACAAACAAATAGTGATAATATTTAAAACAAAATTTTCTTTTCCAAGTATAGTATTTTAACATTTGATTATTAAAAATTGGACATCATTAGAAATATTTTTCCAGTATTTTTTTTTTTTTTTACAAATGCAAAAATAATTAAATGGGAATACAATAAAGGTGAAACATAAAACTTCAAGGATTAGTCATAGAATTTTCCCCATCATTCTAGAAAATAACCATTGCTATTTATTATCTTCCTTTAAAAAAAATCTATCAACATCTCTCCACCTTCTAATTTTTTATTTTTTTTTAAACATATACATTCAAAAGTCCTTTCCGTTTCTTATTTCTCAATTTCCCCACTAATAATATCCTTAAAAATAAAACATTATACTGTATTGATCTAACTTTTTCCAATTTTCTTCCAAATTCATACTCTAACCACTAGTCCAAAGTTTATCCTCCATACAAAGCTTCATTCTAAATAAAATTATCTTGTCAATTGTCACAATGCTTGAATTATTTAAAAATAATTTATTTTTTGGCATATAAATAAACAAATATAAGTATCAATAATTTTTAGATAATTTGCATTTGCTATAATTAAATATATATAAAACTCAGATCGATATTTAAGTGCATATGAAATTAATAAGAAATTGTCTAGTCTAATTCGTAGTGCATTAAAATGAAAAAATTCACTTACACCACATTAAATGAATAAAACATTTTCAAAAATTGTTAATAGTAACAATAAACATGAAATATCTTTTAATGAAATACCAATGTGTTTAATTAAGTGCAACGCTAAAAAAAAAATTTTTTTTTTTTACTTTCGGAAATTAAAAATTGGGGGGGGGGGGGGCAATATTAATAAATCTCTTTTCTGTCACAAGAGGGCGAATCTATAGTTTTAAAAAAAACTTTGAGTGGCAAAATAATTAAGGCGTTATTTTTAAAGTAAATCGAATTGTTTTAAATGGTATAATATAATCCTTTATATACAAACCTTAATTTTTATTTAATTAAAATATTATTTTATTCTGTTTGTTAACTGTTTTATTTTACTGACGTGTAAAAATAAAAACGATTCACAGATATCTCCCAAGGAGATACTCCATTAAAGAATAGCAAAACAAAACAAAAATAATTACTTAAATTAATATTCTCGATATGAGAACTTAAATATATACATATTCATGCATCATATTAAATTCTATGTTGAAAGGCAGTGATATCAATATATTTCCTAGCTCAGAGTATTAATATACTGCTTTTAATAGATAGAACTTTGTTTAAGAATTTACTATTTTTAATTTATAAACTTCCAACGACGATGATCAAGTGATATCTGATGATGGTCATAGTTCTCAAAAAGTTGTCTTGTCCTCGACCCCCCCCCCCCACAAGTATATAGATTCTATTCAATTCCATGGTACAATACATCTTTTATTTATTAAAAAATTTACAAGTTATGCAGAAATTGTAAAAAAGCGTTGTAAAAAGTAATAAAGAATATAGATGATATTAATATGATCTAGAAATGCCTGCATTCACGCAATGTTTATTTTTTTAAGGCGAAATTACAATTAAAAATAATATATATAAATAACGGTTTTAATACGTACATATTTATTTTTAAAAAATTGTTCCACTTTTTTACACTTAGTATCATCAATTCAATTATCGAAAAAAAGTTTCATGTATGCACTTGTTTATTGCAATAATATTAACAGTAGCGTTACATAGCGTAATGAGAAGGCATACAAAAATGAGAATAAAGGATATGGCATTATTTATTAAGCTTGCTAACTGCCGAGTGGCGATGAGGATTCAGCGGTTTTCCATCTCTGTTTGACAACTCTAACTAAAAGTACTCGCTTACCGACTAATTTTTAATTTGCTGGATGGGTCAACTATGCGTTGACTTTCTGAAAAAAAATTAAAAAAAAGGGTGGGTGGGACTGGATTAGGCCCAAATTCAAACTCCGTATTGAGAACATAATAGGCGAATGTGCTAACTGTATATATATGCACTTCAAATATACTAAGTAAAAATGCAAAGTGATTATAGATAGCCTAGACACTTTACCGACTCCGGCTTCGCACTACGAATTTTATAGTATACATATATATTTTATCATCGAGGAAACTAAAAAACACATTATTTATGTAAACATTCATAGGCTATATACACAATCATATACGCCAAACATGTTAAAATCCGAATTTGACATCACTACTCAAAAATCCTGCTTTTGTTTTTTTTCAAGTATTTTAGGATTATCTTTTTATATACATTTTTAAAAAAAATGAATAATTCACTTTTTGGGAGAAACATTTTATATTAAACAATTAAGATTTTGATGGAAGCTCTAATATTCAGATAATAAAATAAATTGTATCAAAAAAGTGAATGACAATAAATGGAAAACAAATGATGATGAGCGAGTAGTATGACCTACTCTATGGCTAATTTTCTCCATCTAACTTCTCGCAGGCAATATAATATAAACATGTAGTGGCAAATATGACAAATTACTCTATCAGCAACGATGATTAAATATTGTTACTGCGATCATACTGCGTTATAAGTAACTGACTACTTCAAAACCATCTGAGTAGAGAACGGAGATGTTTCATGAAATGCGTACTATAGAAACAAATGCATGCAACTATCTCTATACACACCCACTCTACGCGTATTATCAATCCGTATATTTCAATCTTTTTTTAAACACAGTACACTAATATGAATAGTATTTAAAATTGTGTGGCATTACCTGTAATACTACTAGTAGTACTAGGAATACAATGAAATAACAGAAATTAATGTTTCCTGGTCAATGATTATGTTAAATTTCACGTTAAACGTTTAAAGATGCTTAAAAATGAATAAATTATTCGCAACGGCAAAAAGTCTCTTATTTGGAAGATCATTTTAAAAAGATATATAACTAAAAACACTTTATACCAGCAGTAGCTAAGAAATCTTTTTTTTTTTAATTTAAAAATCAATTCATTTTCCATTAGACTGAGGAGAAGAAACAAGAATTATCAGAGTTTAATGTTGTCTTACCAGACACAAAGAGTTGAAATATGCTGCGACTCACTCTATTAATCATACTCAGGACAGCCTGCATACTGCCATACCTCCATCTTGGGTTTGACAGCGAGACTGCAGCTTGACCCAGAACTCTCAACAATGCTCCACTTCCTGTGCCTTCCCAGACAGCTAAGCTTTCTCCAGATCACAATACACTCAACACAGAATGAATGGTGTATTGTCATTTACACAGAGCTACAATCTCCCTCCATCTCCCCCACTATCCCCGCAGTAATGAATCAATACCATATTTCCCTATCAAAGCCAAGCTTCACAGCTTAATATATCAGATATATTTTTTTTTTTAAAAAAAGCCCTAAATAGAATAAGAATACAACTTTAATTCAAAGTTTTAACATAAAATTTATTATCATTAATCGATTAATTATCGATAAAAATCCTATAATTATAAAGGAATTTTTAAAAAGATAGCGTAAATTTGTTAAAATAATTTTCAACAGAAATTATCGGAATCAATGGCTTATTTGTGGCGAATCTTCTAAAACCAGCTTGGTCACATGGTTGGTATCTGTTTGAATGCAAGCCTATTTCCTGTGACCTCAAACATGTGTGGATAGAAAAGAGTACACACATAGCTAACTTCAATCAGCTGTTGAATCAAAAACAAACTTTCACTAACTCCGAGAAATTGGAGACTTTAAAGGAATTTTTTTTTTACTTCAAGAAGCGCTTTTTTAGAATTTAAATGAAATATTTTAATCATAAGGCCATACAGAATGATTAATATACACGGGTGAGTCCTTGATCACTAAAATGTTATTTTTTGAAAGTAAAAGGAAAACTTCCATTTAAAAATAAAAAACTTTTAGTAAACATATTAAACAATTGAATTGTATATTTTTTTAATAGCACACACACACTTTTTAAAAAAATCTTTCTTTTTCAATGTACATTAGCAAAATAATGTTACATATAATAAATAATTTGTCAAATGACTTTTTTTCTCTCTCCACGTTTGACTGCAATTTAGTGTCATCATTTCAATAATTACATAGACGTTAGATATGAAATGATAGAAATTGAACGCAGTTATATAGTCTCACACACTCATGCACATTGCTCCTCCAACTAAAAATCTTTTTGGCTGCCGCAGATGCAGTAACGATTAATTTGTTGACAATATTATTAACCAATCAAGTAATTTAATGATTAAAAATAATAATAACAACTATTCCTTTAATGTATTAAAATGACATTTTTAGTCTTTCGCGAAGTGAATTCTCTCTAGCGGTGTTTTTTTTTTTTTTTACCCCTTAAAGGGGTACCTCGTTTAACAATTTTATTATGGCGTTATTACAGATTGCTTTAAAAGCCGGGGAGGGGGGCTAAGTGAGAAAAGAATATAGTAAGTGGTGAAAGGATTAAAAATCTATTATTGATAAAATAAGATAATGGAATTACAATATCATCACGCAGGGGTATATTATGAAAAATATCTTGTAAAAAAACTTAGGTAAGCGAAAAAAAAAAAATACTGAACGATTGAAGATGTATTATTTATTATACAGCATTCATTTAACAAAAGAGAAAACACGTGCCACCATTTCCTCCAATTACTTTTTTTAAAAAAAAATGCAAATATTAATTACTTTTGGATACTCTATAATGAACTAGTAATATTCTCTTTTACATTCTCATTCAATTTTAGCAATGAGAAGTATGGGCAAAAGAAAATATGCATTAAATAAAAAAAGATGTGGTTAGAATCATTCTTATTATTTGTCTTCTCTAAATAGAGGGGTTGACAGCAATTTGAACCCCCATGTTAATACGTGCTATCATCATCAAAACGCTTCTTTATAGTCAGTATCAATAAACTGTTGCTACGTTCCATCTAGTCGATACTTTCCATTCTTTTCTATTCCTCGCAATATGGTGAATTTCTTACAGGCACATCCTTGTGGCCTCTAATGTATCATCGATTCATTTCATAAATCGACGTCCTTGGCTTTAATAAATAAAATGAGGAAATAATATTTAGAAATAATAGACAAATACAAATATTTTTTAATAATATTGTTAAATAATTACAATATAGTTCTTAATGTTTTTATAAACATACAGCCAGCCAGCTTTAATCAAAAATATATTCATTAATTCCAAAAAATATTTTTATTTCCGTTTTGTGACTTTATGTCTTTCGCTATATATTTATAAATGTGTGTTCATTAGTTTAGCAATATGAAATTTAAAGCTTCCCATAAAATATGTAAAACAAGTTATCTCCTGCAAGCCAAGAAGGGATGAAAAATAATTTTATAATTGACATACACTCCTTATGCTTTTTACTTTTAAAAATACTGTTATTAAACTAAGTAATGTAAATATTAGTTGAATATACGTGCAAGAGTATCATTAAAAAATCTATGCACAATAAACAAAAAGTTCCTTTAAATGCTAATATTTAAAAAACAACTGCAACTAACGTAATAGGATCGTGTTATATAGTGGTGAGGCATTTGCCTTAGATCTAAGCCTTCAGTCTAATGTTAGAATCTAGTCCAAATAAACCTTGGACTTTTTTTTACATCATGGGCAGCCATCTGTTATTGGTCAGAAAATGGGTATCTAGCTGTTCTTATATAGAGATTAATCTAGGGTAGTCATATGAATACTGATGCACTGATAGTAAAAAACAAAAACAAATGCGACTTACCATGTACCATATAAGTAATATTTACTAAGGCTGTAACCTCAAATGCGATAGTAGGGACCCCTACAGGTCTTAACCACAATACTGTTATTGACCCTAATCCTAGCTTTTTCAATTAAAACCAACTTGATTAATTATATTTCTGCAACATTGCTAACCAAAGTAATATGAATTAATTATATAATTTTAAATTGCCCAACTGAATCTGCATGGGTGCTCATTTATGAATATGAAGTAGAAATTAATACAAACAGTGAATGTTTTTTAACTCATTTTAAATACAGCCATAGACTATATCAAGTGTGAAGGTAGGTTTAATTTGGACTAAATGAAGGTCGTTGCTTGGCTCAGCATGTATATTAGGAACTACTACTATATTTTTATTAATATATATCACTGCATGTTGAAATCTAAATAAAATATAAGAGTATAACTCATAGTTTCTAGAAAATAAATCTAAATTAAATGGCTAACATAATAAAATTGAAAATTTCACAAGTTATTATGAATAAAATGGATATTTGAAATGCTGTGGATTTGCTATAAGATATGGAGGGATAAAAATACAAAAAAAAAAAATAAGGGAAAAATTGAAAATGTACTACATTCTATACTTTTTCACTCGATTTTTTTTTTTATTATCACAGTTATGATTTTTTATAGTGACTAGAGTAGTAAAAGTTAAAATCATAGTTAAATAGTATTATAGAAAATAATCAAGTATTTTTAAATCAAATCTTAGTAATCTATAATCTTTACTCAATCTGCTTCCAGACAGAGATTAGGAAGAAAAGCTTCATTAAAAAAAAAAAGCATTGAACTCCAACCTAATCTCAAGTAAAATCTTATTTAGTAGGCAGTCAGATATTTTTGTTAAATTAATGACAATTTTTAAGTAGAGTCCATAAAAACTTTAGAACACCATCCCAGTCTTCTCCAATTCATTTTATTCCATAATAGTGACAAGTTTCAACTAATGCGGATCTTTTTTTGAAAATCAAGAAATCTACAGAAAATAATATTTGAAAACGCATAATTCCAAAAATGAATTCTCGTGATTAAAATGATCTATTGGTAAACTAAGTTCTTGATTGAAGAATATATATATCTGAACTAAAACAGATGACAGATCATATGGGAGAGACACTGTTCATGTGATCCAAAAAATCAATACTGATCTTGACATCCTTTGAAAATAATATCAGGACAATTACCATGCTACAATGACTGTAAGATCTATGTAAATAATAGGCCACCACGAATAGGGAATGATTATGAAAGAAAACCTATTAAGAACGATTTCCTGCATGGAACTGACTAGCAATGCTCTAAAAAAAGTGTACGGATAAAATATTATTCATGGTCATTACGCTGTGGTGTAAAGAGAAAATTTACATATCTTCAGAAATGCATCTATTGACAATGAATATCATTATTAGTAACTGGTCTGAAAAAGAATTACTATTCACAATTAATAAATAATGAATATAATAAATTAGACTAAATGAGTAGTTGCTAATGTAGATAGGATCTGACTAATTTTTATGGACATATTGGTAAAGGATATAAAGCAAAATCAATAAAATAACCCCTTTGATGTTCACCATACAATATTTTTTGACTGGTTCTTAAATGGTGCCTTAATTGAGTCCTCATGCAATGAAGCCTCATTTGAGATACACATAACAGCCTTTTCTTTTTAACTTATAATATTAAAATTCCAGAAACTATATATGTTTAAACACAGGATTGGAAAAAAAATATCCAGCCATACCATTTATGATTCTTTTAATCCCCTCTTCTTATTTCATTCTCACAAATATGTCCTCTTATTTGTAATACTTGTTACAGTACTACAATTGAATCATGATTCATTTCTCTGACTGACAATGGACAGCTTACTAACAAAAATGGCCAAGAAATGATTATCATCTCTTGCTTATATAACTAGCAAAAAGATTTCTTTTAATTATAAAACTTATTTTCTAGCAGATGAATACATACATATACAGGTCTACTGCATGCTTAATTTCATTCCAGAAAAAATACTTACCAACAACAAATAAATATATACATTAGCTTTCCCAAAATTTAAAAAATGGTAACCAAAAGAACCAGTTATATTAAGAATTTCTATTCAATAAAGTATCCAAATTACTGCAGATATACAAAAAATATTTATTTATTACAGATCTACGAAAATCTTTTTTCACTTATGTTTTAATCTATTTACTTATATATAGGAATTTATATCTACTATCAATTTATAACTGTATTAGAATAATAAATTTATATGACTATTCTTATTTTAAAATTAATTACGTCGTACATTCACAATCATATTTTACATTAAAAAAAATCCCCCAGCATATACGATATATATATAACATATTTAATCATTAAATATTTAAAGATTTCTGAAAGTGTTTTTTTTTTTTTTTCATATTTACATGCAAATATAGGTGTATGGATATATAATTATAAAATATTACACATTAATTATTAAATTGGGCATTCTTCAATTAAATTGCAGACTTACATCGTAAAATTAACATTTTTTTTATAAAGGTAATAAATATAGAGATAGATTAAACTGTACAAATTATAAAATAAGGGATTGGAAAATATTCTACATTCATAATAGTAATTAGTAAAATATATACAATACTCATATTTCTATATGCACACGAAAATTGTTGACATATAAAATACATTTCCATTCGCTCACTTATGTATAATATTTAAATGGGTTATTAATTAGTTATAAATTCGTTCAAGCATTGAGAAAATATTGATATTCGTGTAGTTTTTTTTATACATAGATGTGTCTGTGGGCTAAATGTATCAAGTAATTGTGACAGGTCACACAATTTGCATTATATATATATAACTGCCGGGCATTAATTAATTTTACAATAAGAGTAGTGATAAATGTTTAAATTCAAAATTATTTACATAATTTTGTTTTACTTTAAGTATTTTTGATATAACGCTTACGTTGATTAGCTTAGCTTCTCAATTCGGTCTTAGAAATCATTGCTTTATCTTAGACTTCCTTACGAATTCGCCGTAACCAGAAATTAACTAATCGTAGCAGAATTATTCCAATTCAAGCTATTATCTTAAAAAATGTTATTCGTAGGAACCTTACGCAAGACTCCACCTTCCCTTCTTCTTTAAGCCAATCAGTAGTCATTTCTTTACTTTTAAAAATAGTTTTCTAAAACAACCAATGAATATGAGCATTGTTTTTTTCTCCTTCACTTTGAAACAATCCACAGTTTGTAAATCTTCAAATTGTAGAACGACTCAAAATGACAAACTTTTATCTTGCAATTTTTTTTACAGTTGTGGAGACTTTTTTTCTTTTTGAATGTGTAATTAAAAAAAAAAAAAAAAGTACTAATTGTACGTACATATTAAAAAGACAAAATCATATTGATTTAATAATTTTTTAAACAACAAAAAAATCCATTTGTTTTCTAAAACACTAAAGCATGTTAATGAATCAAACTTAGTATTTTTTAACATCTGACATACACGCACACATATATAATAAACAACGTGAACAAGTCACCATATATTTCTTTATAGTCACGTAGTTCCTTCTTACATCAAAGTTTTGCGCATGACTAACGGCCTTTCATTTTTACCTAACAGCATCATAAGTCCTCAGTAACCCTTCCATCCAACTTAATTTCTTACAATCAAATCATAGTGGATACAAATTACCTCCATATCATTCTTTAATGTCATCTATTAATATTTTTCGGAATTTTGTTCTTCGTTTATGCCTTGTGAAATATCAACAAATTAAAGGTTTTTAATTTCCATCCTCATTCACTTGATATATAAAGTTTAAAATGCACAACTTTTTCTCAATAATTTTCTCCAATATTTTCTATAACATATTCTTTCAAATTACCAAAAATATTTTTCATTGAATGAGTCCTTTCCCCTGTTTTTTTATCACTCGCTAATTGTTATACATGTGACCAATACGTCTAATTAGATTTGTAAGCTAATATCTTCACTTTTTCAAATCGTATTCATAATTTACGGACATGTCCTTGCTGTGGTTATTTTCTTTTGGCAGTCAAGATCATTAGTGATATTACTTCCAAGATGCTAACTAGTCCAATGCCAACAATTTTGATCTTTTTCTTCATTTCCTCTTTTCCAGGAGGCAATTTTTTTTTGTCATGCCCATGTATTATCCAAATAGTTGCTTCTTCATTTAGTATCTCTAATATGGATTTCAATGTTTAATTATGTTCTTCAATGATTATTATTTCCATCTACGTATTTCATTATTTATCTCCATTATTTGGCCTTATCATTACTCTTGCCAGATTTGTCACAGATGTCTTAATCTTGTACTTTTCCCACTAATCTCCACACATCTTTGCAGCCTATCCATTTCAAAATTTAACTGATTCACAGTTTCTGTAGCTAGGAGTTTCTCTCTTGCTTTATATTCAAATTATGCTGTCTTGAGTTAATATTTATTAACCAAATTTCTATCTTGATTGACTTCAAATTAAACATCACACATTAATCTCACAAGCCTTATTTTATCTACTAGATGGTTCTGGACAATAAAAAATACTAATTCTTGATTAATAACATATACAAGAATTTGATAAGCTAAAAAAATGAAGCAGGCAAATAGACTTCATGATCAATTCTTTCTGAAAACAAAATATACACACTCTGCTGCAAACACTACTGGGAATAGAACAAAGTATAATCCTGTAGCATAAAGAAAGTTGCTGTTCTAATATTGCAATTAGAAACTGTTGTTTTCTTGTGGCTAAAGATGACATTAGTACTGGTTAATATTCTAATTATAGAGTTGATTCCACGCAAATCGCCTACTGTTTTATATATAGTAAATGTAGAGAAAAAGATTACAAAAAAGACATATTTTAAGGCAAAAGTTATTGATAAATTTTAAATAATAAAAAAAAGAAAATGACTATATTTCTTTTTACAGTCAAATTTATTTATGTGTATAACCTGACATTAGAAATTAAATTATATATATATTAGTTTTATCAATGACGTAATTGCTTTAATCTATTGTTCTTTTTTTATTTTATTGCTAGCTCCCCCCCCTCCCCCAATCACTACAAATTCTTACAAGCTACTACTTATATGACTACTGTTACATGCATTGAAGTTCATTTGCAATGTAGGATACAAGTTGCCTTTTGTAATTAGAGGGGATTTGAAGCCAGACTTTCAAGCTCTTTTCAGTCGTCCACTCCATTTTATACAACTGATACACAAGACTACATACATATTTCATGCTGAACCAGGACTCATCAGTTAGTCTGAATTATCATCTCCACACACACATATATATATAATCAATGTTCAGTTTATATTAAGATAGCAAATCTTCAAACTTTAATGGACAGGCTTCAATCTTCTCCACTCTCCAAGTCTTCAGCCGTCTATGTCACTGAAAATATGATGATGGCATGGGTATGACAACAAACTTGACAAACAAGGGCTTTCAACAGGCCATCATCAGATTTTCAAAGATATGGATAGTGAAGTATTGGAGAGTGGAGACGATTGAAGCCTGTCCATTAAAGTTTGATGGTTTTGCTATCTTAATATAAAATGAACACTAATCATACATAAGTGTGGGAGATGATGATAACTGACGAGTGCTGGTTCAGCACAAAATAAGTATACTGGCAATCATTTATCTTCTTCACATGTGGGTGTGTGCACTAGTTGTATAAGATGGATTGGATGACTGAATTTAAAACTCTGGGTTCAAATCCCCTCTAATTACATCTAACTTAAGTATGTGTAATATACTTGTATTTATCGCTTTTTGATAACAAAAGACAACATTCACAAAGTTTTGAATAGCCAATGGGATATAGTTTTTTTAATTGCTTTAGGTATCTGTCTCAGAATAATATTATCAATTAAGATTTTTTTTTTCAAGTTCTAAATGTGTTATAACAATTTCATTAAGATAAATGACTAACCTTGAAGTCACTCATACAGAGTCTATATTATTATCTTTAGAAAGTAATTGAATTATATACTATTTCTCTTTTATAATAGCCTTTATATTGCATCCCACCAATTCTCTTACATACATTATATATGTTTTGATTTTGTGTCGTCGTCCCCTCTTCTTCTTTTCAATAAAAAGTTTTACATAATATATACATATATAGTATTTACTTCAATCTGTTCTTATTCAATAAGAAAATTTCTTTAAAGTAATATCTTTTTTTATGGATCATATCAACTTATATGGAGGCAGGTCCTAGATTTTATTTTATTTTTAATTTTTAAAAATCTCATGTAAAATTTCGGTCATTTTTATAATGTATGGTTTGTGCATTGATACTTTAATTTCCTCATTTTTATGATTAAAGATCATATATTCATGTTCAGCCATATAAATCATATCTTGAGACATTTTGATATTAGCAGGTATTTAGATATTCCTTATTCATTTTAATATTCTGTTTACTCAACTTTTAAAAAGTAAACATTGGTTAAAGTTCAAGAAAATTGCAAGTTTCCTTTTTTGTATTTAATACCACTTTCAATTTTGATCTTGGATCTTTAGGCGGCCAAAGTGTTACCAGCAGTACTGTATATTTTTTAAATCGATTCCGTGTCAAATGTTTTATCATAACATAAAAACAGCATACATGTTTAATATCTACTTGTTTCAATCTTTTTCGACATTGAAAAAACAGTCAATTGTAAAATAATCCTCTCAAAACTCAATATTTTAAGACAAAATAGAAATTAGTGATAAGGTGTTAATTGGCAGACTGCGCACTATATTAGATCATGCAGTATTTTAGTAGTATTCAGACTGTGTAGCATATTAGAATTATGGTCTATTAGTCAGGAGATCGGTGCCATGTAAGAAGACTCCACAGTGTATTATAAGCCTGGTCTGTTACACAGGAGATCATACTATTTATTAAGGAGGGTAATTGCACAATAGACCATGGACTGTATTAATAGTATGATCTATTGTTCAGAAGAGCATGTGTAATATGTTTCTTAGAAGACCATGCAGTACGGTTTATTACTCAGAAGATTATGAAGTATCTAAACCCTTTTTATAATTTATAAAGTAAAAAATATTGAGTATTATGTCTTCCATATCACATTTTAGTAGTGGTATTTTAGATCTTGTATTATAAATCATCCACATGAATTTCACTTTATAATCTCATGTCAATTGTTCCTTTGGATTTTGTCTCTATCCCTCATTCCCAAAATATTTATAATTGTATAAGTGATTATAGACATTGTATCATCATAAATACTATATTAAATATTTTCAATTATCATTTAACATTCATCATGGGTTAAGAATAAAGGGGTAAGGGTAACTCAGACATAAGTGACTTTCTTATAAACAAGAATAATTTTAGATTAGTAATCTGGTAAATTTTGTAAAAAAAAAAAAAATTAAGATCTAAATTATGTTCTTTCAAAGTTTTTTTTTTTTTTTGTTATCTAAAAGAAACTAAGTACAAACATTACACAGCACTTTTGTATTGTTACCTTTTCAAAAGAAATTTCCCCCAGAATACATAGAGTAAAAATAATAATAGTAATTTTAACAAATAAACAGATATGGAGCAAATCTGTATATTAATACAAACTAAAAAAAAATAAAAATAGTATATTAAATAATAAACAAAACAAACAATAAAATAAAAAAGAGAAAATTCTGAATACTTTAAGAAATTAGAATTTGAATGTGAAGTGATGCATTGTGGCTTCTTTATTGGAGTAAGGAATTTCTCAGTCACAATGCCCAGAGAAACTTGTTAACCATCTTACTTTCCCCTTCCATTTCACACCCTAAAATTTTCCCATATTCTTCACTAACTTGCTCCATCCCATTTCTACAACATAATCTTTGGCAACTCTATGGCCTTTATATCTAAATCCCTCTTATCTTTCCCCAAACCCAGTATAAAAACCAAGAATCCACTTTCTGTATAATAACTTTGATTATATTTATTCTTCCACAACCCCCCCCCTTTCTGCTTACAGGCATTTATATTCAATTATCAGATGCCTAATATTCTCTATGCCTTCCTTACATAGCTTATAGACAAACTCATCCATATTTTTTCCATTTATGTGTATATTTCTTTGTTGCTAAAGATCCTGTTTGAGCCTTTAACAGTAAACTACTTTCCTTGCTATTATCATAAATTAACTCGCACCTAATATTCTGTTTACTTCTATATATATTTAAAATCTTTTTACTCTCCTTACTAGTTCTCCAATTCCCTATTTTTTTATTAATGCATTTATTCTTCTAACTCTTCAATCAATGGATACAGGAAAGTTTATGCATAAAATTCCTATCTAGTGCCTATTCATCCAACATTCCAAAACTAGTTACTAGTTTGTGGTTTTCAACAGTGAGGAGCCTTGGATTTGAGAGCACTGCACTTTACAAACTGGTCTGGGGATGTTGGATGAGTAGGCACTAGTTAGTGATTTTATGCACTAACCTTCCTGCATCCATTGATTACAAAGACTTGCACTTGGTGGCAGTAATGTATGGAGAAATTGGTACTCTTATTAACAGCATGTTTAGGTATGCAAGATGGTGATCATGTGAAATTAGGACTGTTTCATTTTCAAATCAATATTTTCATTTTACTTTCAATTTCTTTTCAGACCATTTAGATGGATGTATAAGGCTTTAAAGGGTTTAAATAGTATATCTTACAAATAAATTTATATTTGAAAAAATAGCAAATAATAACATCATCATTATCAACCATTATTGATCCTGTGCAGGATGGTCTCTCCAAGTTGAATCCATCTTCAATCTCTACCCTCTCTTCTCCACATCACACCAGCAAACTTTCTGATTTCATCCTTCCATCTCACATCTGATCTCTTTCTAGGTCTTTAATTTATTGGAATGCAGTTTAAGATTCCAACTATCCATCTATTATCATCTCTTCTAGCTATATGTTCTTCTAATTTAATTATCCATCAAATATAGATCAGTAAATGGGTATTTAGCTTTTCTTAATGAAGCTGGAGGTGAAACAAAGATAGAAACCATGCAAACCTTCAGCACTCAGCCTGGAGAATTCTGCCTTCTTTATCATCGCTCTATGAAATGCTGTTGGAGAAGCCTTCATTCCAAAGTGAGCTATCTAAAGTCTGTTTTCACTTTTGTCTCTTTATTATTGTTCTAAGCATAGATAATTCTACAAACATAATATATTTCTACATTTTGAAATTTTTTTTATTTTCACCACTAAGCTAAATTGTTTACATATGTATGCATATTCATGCATGATACATATTTAGATTTCTTTCATTGTATCAGTAGTTACACAGGAGTCAAGTTGCATTCAAGCACACTTAAATTGGCAAACCAAGAACACCAATGCCAACTGCCCGATATGAAATCTACTATCAAATGGAAATGAGTGTGCAAATACTTTCCCCATTTGAGGCTACAATTTGATTACTGGCGAAATACATTTCAACATAAAGCATCGATTTATTAGATCCCAAATTATAGAAAAGGTTAACAATGTAATTATTTTATCATAATTTTGTTAAACCATTAAGAAATAATAAACCAATTTAAACTAAGAAATCATTTGACTATATATTTAAACCCATAGTAGTATGTAGAGATATGAGTTTGTATGACAAGAACAGTAAAAAAAAAAAAAGATCAACAAAGGTAAGAAAATATAGAATTCCTGTCAAAGATCGTCTTCATTATTGATAATTATATCGAACCTTTAATCAGTTTTATTAAAAATTTATGAAGTGCTAATATCTTTCTCAAAAAAAAAAAAAGGTTAAAAATGATAATTGTCCACTGCAGGCAAAGGATTCTTTAACATACCTAAACAAAGAGCAATGGATTCTACTGAAGACAATAACATCAGACTATTTAAATGTCGGGTGATGGTGATTTAATTTTTTATTTTTGTTTTATCCTTTAGTTAAGGAATGAATTATCAAACAATAACTGGATCATTAACTAGTTTGGCTATAAGCCAACTATCCAGAAAGTAACTAAACTTACTTAGAAACAAAAAGTTTCTGTTTTACTCAGATTCAAACCTCAACTCATGGGAATGTCCCATGAGGCCTTTTCTTTATTTATGTATTATTATCTTGAGATAAACAAAAAGGTAAAGCAGCCATTAAACAATCTATTGCAATAATCTCTCCAATAGTTCTTCAAAAAGAATCAGTAAGGAAGATGATATTACTTCTCAGGTTAACTAAAAGTTGAGTAGTAATAGATTAAATATTTATCAATAACGAGATACCCGTTTACTGCCCATGACTTGGATGACTAGCCGAGTTGTCTGTAAATCATCATTAAAAAAACACAGGACTAAAAAAATGTCCAAATTTCAGCCAGCTTAGATTCAAATACCAAATCATGCGTATGACACAAAAATGCATTATTAATCAGGGCTGAGATCAAAAAGTAAAGTCAACAAAAATTTCTGCTAAAATATATTAAAAACAGTGTGGGCTGATAATTATGTAACCCAAAATAGCTGCAATTGATATCACTATTCTTTTACAGGCACAGGTTAAAAGTTGTGCCATACCCTAATTCATCACAATATGTATGAAGAAAATATTGTTCATAAGCGTAAATGTTCTACAAAAAACATGCAACTATTTATTAGCATTATATCTGTGTAAATATATAATGAATAGCAAAATAATATTTATATACTTATGTTTTGTAGTTAGATATGACATTTGATAGAGGAGTACAAAAGTTGTGTTAAATATTTATGCATAAGAACAAATACTAACCATCTTATTATAAAAGATCAAAAAGAAATTAAATTTTGATGTGTCAAATTTAATTAAAAAGACACTGATAATACACACAACTGTAGTAACAATAAAAAAATACAAAATAAAAGACAATATTTAGAATAATAGAAAAATAAAAAGAGAAAATACAAAAACATGAAATAGTAAAGAAAAATATTTTACCCCATTAAACAGAAAACTAGACTGCAAAAATAATATATTAAACAAAACAATAGATATACAAATAAATGTAACTAAAAAGCATGATTACAAAAATAATAAATGAAGACATTATAAAAAAAAAAAGATATATGATACAGACATCTGATACAGTCATGAGAGATCAGTAAACTAATAAGATAGGCAATTGTACAACAATTGGTAAGAAAAATATGAAAGAATAAAAACTCATGAAAATGAATACAGGAAATAAAAAAAACATGCAAACTCAAGAAAACTAGAGAATTATTACAAAAAATAAAAAAGATAGAGATCATAAAATGTATGTGAATATCAGCAAAACTTTTAAAAATAAAAATAAAATAATCAATAAATTTATTGCTCAGTAATTCATAAGAAATTTGAGCTATAGACCTTAAGCACTAAGATTTATCACTCTATTACAATATCAAGTCACACAGGGCAGAAAGACCCTCAGATGATAAACAATAAATAAGAATATAACAAATATTAATGTATGGTATAAAAACGAATTAATCTGGTATAGTTGTGTAAAATGAATGAATTAACAGGAAAAATATTACTATCATCATCACAGAAACAACAACAACATCAATAATAATAATAATAATTATTATTATTATTATTATTATTAAAAAAAGTGTGGTCCTGCTCCACAATATTAACAAGATTTAGTTCAAGCATCTAGATTCAACGAAAAAAAATCAACAAATACCTTACAGATAGACAATAAGTGGCATAAAACAAAACGGGAATCAAGTTGCAAGATATAGAAGTGAGTACTTATTCCTAATATGTAATAATTAAAAACAATTCATCAAAAACGAATAGGTCTTAAAATTAAAAACATGGTGGCTAGACAAACAGATGATAAGATAACTGGTGCCAAAGCAGTTAATATAAAATCAAAAATTCACAACTTAGCAAAAACTTATGCCACTGCTACCAAGCTCAATGTTGAAACAATAAACACAGAATATAACACAAATTTAATACAAACAGCTAGATTTAGAAAAGTAGAACAAAATGGGATTAATAATCTTAGTATTAAAAACATCATAGAACAAGACCCTCCCCCCTGCATGTGAAGCGCAGAGGAAATGCAGAAAGCAAATGACAATTTTAATAACACAATACCTAAAAAATTATTTAATTTGTACAAAAATTTTTTCAAATAAATCAATTGTCTTATTGACCACAGACAAAGACCTTACCTTATACAAATTTTCCAGAGCATTGCTGTATGAAGCCTTAACAGCACAAAAAATATGGGATACAGTACAACAAATAGGAGAACATACCAACTCAAGATACATAACAATAGAGTTCTTTAATGAGCACCAAAAAGCCCATTTCCAAACTCAAATCAAAACACTAAGAAACTACATATTGGTCGATCAAGATGCAAAAAACTATATCACTGGTATACTAAAATATACATATTTTGGATATGATATAAAAGATTTCCAACAAATAATGAAACCATTTGGGAAGATCTTAAATTTCAACCCCATATACTTAAATGAAACCTCAGTATCTGTATACGATAAGAACTTTGAGTTTAAAATAAAGATAAATAGCAATGTGAATCCTAAAAACATACCCACCCAAATAGTAGATCAGGAAGCCATGCTTAACATTTATATAAGAGGGTTAAAATCACAATGCTACTCATGTAAACAGCATGGATATCTAACAATACAATGCAATCCAAACCAAGATACACAAAATCAAACAATAGAGGAACAAATACATAGCCCTTGTGAATCCTAAAAACATACCCACCCAAATAGTAGATCAGGAAGCCATGCTTAACATTTATATAAGAGGGTTAAAATCGCAATGCTACTCATGTAAACAGCATGGATATCTAACAATACAATGCAATCCAAACCAAGATACACAAAATCAAACAATAGAGGAAAAAAATACATAGCCCTTGCAAGAACAAATAAGTAATCCATATATCAGAATGATCAAGACTTAAATAAAAACATCAAAGCCAGACAATATCAACAATTAAAAAACCTACAAACAAAAACCACAAATATATACGTGGAAACATTTGACAAATGAATTGAAGAAACAAATGAAGATCAAACAAATAATTCAAATATAATTAAAATGGCAGCAAACAACAAACACATGAGAGAAAAGCAATGATAAAACAAAAGCACACACAAACATTACAAACAGTTGAAAGCAACATACCAATCTAAGACACCCATAGTGATAGAAGGAATATTAGCACAAACAACAGATGCTTCACCCACCTAGAAGCATCAATGCCTCAAGAAAGAAGACACCCAGGCCGACCACAAAAAAGACAACAATTAAAGAAAGCCAGAACAGAATAATTTAACCATAATGATGATACAAGCCATTTCAATGAAACTTTTGATGTAATCATAGAAGATATATAGAGCCATACTATGATTGTAATCAAGAAATACCACACACAACAAACCAGCACACAAAACAAACATCTCTGATTTAAATGAGATATATGAAAGAGATAACCACATTTAATGCAAGAGGACCAAACTCAACTAACAAGATCTATCAACTAAAATAACGGTTAAATACAAAGGACTAGTAGAAATCAGGAAAAAATGGACAATGCATATAGATAGCAAAGTGACTCAATACAAAGTATTGTTAAAGTATATCAGGGAAACTCCAAAAAAATAGGAGTAGCAACATTCATACTATATGCACTTTGATGCATGAAATGCAAGTTTATTATGCACAGCAATACAAGACTTCACCTCTCGGTGACCTTGACAACAACGTAATGGAACTAAAGATCAGAGATAAACTAATAGCAGACCAGAACATAAATGATGTCATTTGGTTACTAATTCAGACAACCAATGCCCCATTCAAAACAAAAACACCAACCAAAATATGGAAATGCAATAATACATATCAAAAAAAAAGCCAATTTATATTATGAAAATGGGTGGAATTCCATTAATCCTAAATTCATATGTAAATCTGGTTTTTTAGGAAATAACAAAAAATCACAAAGAACTAATTGAACTATATCAGAAAGATTTAGAACTTGTATAAATGGAGAACTAGCATATCATCTAATTAATAACATGTAAAATATGTATTTAAACAAAAATACAAATGTAACTTAAATATATGTAAAATTACTTTGGTACAATAAATTTCCTTATTGAAACATCATCATTATCATAATAATATAAATTTCAATAACAAATGGGCTAAAGAAATAAAAACTGCTATAACTACAAAAACCATGTGAGAAGAAAAATAGAATGAGCAAAAAATAAATAAAATTTAGTTATGACACAAAAAAGACTTAAAACAAAGAGATTAATCAAACTAGTGTTTCACCTTTCAATAGTTGAACGCAGGTGATACATTTTTGAGGTATGGTCATGTGAGTTGTATTGCTGTTTTTTTGTCGTTAGTTACAATAAATATATGTGCATAAATGCACAAAATTGTAAATGTTAAGAAACACTATAATTTAAAATCAAAATCAGATCAGTTTAACAAAGAAATTTAAAATCAATGTAAGATAGATTTTTTAATACGTAAGTTTTAATAATATTTGAATACAAGTGTAATTTATATACTTGGAGGTTTTCTTTTTCCTAATGTGTCAAAGCATCGGCCGGAAAGCGAACCCGGGACAACTGCTTGTAAGGCAGCTGTGCTAACCACTCGGCCACCAATGCTTGAATATATACTTGGATTTTAGATATAATTATAGAGGATTTGAACAGACTTTCAAACTCGCTTCAGTTATTTCTTCTATCTCATGGAGTGGATAGCTGAAGGGACCTTGAAAGTCTGTGTTCAAACCCCCAATAATCATAAGTTTTAATAATTAAAAAAATGAACTTTTGAAACTGTTTCTATGCATGTATATTATTATCACATTCGATTTCGTACTCGCAACAATATTTTACACGTTTATACGATTTCCTTTTAGATCGCAGCTTTCGCCCCATTTTAATTTTTTTTTTTTTTTTTAAAAAAGCTAATTTAAGATATATGTAATTTATTAAATTATTTTTTTGTCTTTTGAGACTTTAGTATATAATAATAAAAAAAAATTTCAGTTGATTAAAAACCTAATTTACATACACATTATTTTTTCATATTATGATAAAGTTGTGACATTTTATCTGAATATTAAAAAAAGGCTAACAAAATAAAATCCCTCTAACGTTTGTAATAAATGGGTTATTTATGTAATCATAATATCAATATATAGTGCAATTTTATTTTCATGGATATGTAAAGACAATTGAAGAAAAGTAAAAACTTATTACCAAATTCATCAACATTATTGTTATGGTTTTATTAATATTATTCATTCTACTGCAATAATTAAGTCTACATATAGGTTAAACAATCTTATATTAATAATTGAAATATATTATAAATCTATAATTCAAATCAAGTTAGCTTGTTCAGTGAAGTGGTCTTTAAACCATCACCTATAAGTAATTATACAATATATAGTGTAAACGCATGTATATACGTATCACAATAAATTTTTAGTTAAACATTGTATTCGTTCACAGATTCCAAGATTTTACAAACAATAAAATTGTAAACTAGTAAATTTTTGGAGATCTTTGATGATCTTAATCTTGTTTAGATTTCTGGTAAAAATATTGGGGAATATTTTATTGGTGGGTTTTAAAATGTAGTATAATTAAAATATTTTACAGATGCTTAAAATTTCATCATTTTATCAAATAACTCTACAATGAAAATATAATAAGTTATGCTAAGAAACAAAAAAAAAAGGCAATTGGTAAGTGTACTGACCAAATATTTTTAACTGTGTGTAAATAAAGTTTTAATTAAATCATGTATATTGTATCGTCAGTACCCCCCCCCCCAAGAATGATTACTCTAGAAAAAAACATTTATAAAAAGAACTTTTAAAATAAATTATGTAAATTAGCGATAGCTAATAAAAAATGTCTGACATTTGTAGCATGCAGGAGTCAAAAGAAGTTTATTACATAAAGAAAAACACTGGGGAAAAAATGAAGACCATAAAATATTATTACAGAAAGCCAAGGACTTAATAATGTCAGAAAAACTCTTATTGCATTATAAGAGTGATCTGGAAAAGACAATTACTACAGATGCTTCAGATTTTGGAGTTGGAACTGTCATCTCACATCGGTATAGTGAAGGCAAACGTCCGATTGCTTATGCCTCCAGAACATTATCATAAGCTGAAAAAAATTATAGTCAATTAGATAAGGAAGTCCTGGCTATAATATTTGCAATAAAGAAATTCCATCAATACATATATGGACATAGTTTTACAGTATGAATGTATCATCTTCCTTTGGGATTTTTGGAAGAGTAAAAAAATGCCTGAATATGCAAGCCAGAGTCTTTTAAGGTGGACTTAACATATTAGCCATCTATAGCTATGAATTAGTTTATAAGCTGGGAAATAAGATTACACATGCAGATGCATTATCATGACTACCTTTGAAAGACTCAGACTTCAGCTGATGTTTACAGAAATAAACATGTCAGATGCGAATAAATATTATAGAGGATCTAAATAGTTCTAAAGTTACTGAATGGACAAACAGGGACCTGAATATAGTAAGCTAAAAGATTGGATCTGAGAAGGATGGGCCAAAATGTCAACCAAGTTTTGTTGCTATGGTGATTTGCAACGCTCATCAGAGTTTGTCAATCTGTAATGGCTGTATCCTGATGATTGATCGAGTATTCATACCAGTGGAAGAATGGAAACAGGACATACAGGAGTTGTTTGGATGAAGGTGCTGGCATGTTCATTGGAATGGCCTAAAATAAATAACAAAATTGAACAAATGATAAAAACCTCAGGTATTTGCCAATCGGGTGATTTACTGAAGAAACTTTACAAACCATGGATAGAGGCCAAAAAACCTTGGAAGCATATCCATATAAATTCTGCAGGACCTTTGAATGGATATTTAATATTAATTATCATAAATTCATACAGAAAATGGGCTAAGCTCATAAAAACTATGAGTACTAAAGGTACCATAAAAGGCATACAGGAAGTTTGGCACACATGGATATCCTGAGATCCTGGCATCTGATAATGGAACAATTTACTTCTGCACATTTAGAAAGCTACTTAACAGATAAAGACTTTCATCATGTTCTTCCTACCATCTTGACTCTAATGGATTTGAGGAAAAGGCAGTTCAAAATTTGAAATCTGCCTTGAGAAGAGTAAGTTACAAATATGGAAGAAGCACTAATAGAAATCATGTTCTACCAGCACTTTATCCCTAATGCAACAAACTGTAAAATATCTGCAGAGTTGCAGTTTGATAGAAAATGTCATATTCATTTATCTAAACTTTTACTAGTAAAAGAGAAATCAGAAAAAGTGCTTTTAGCAAAGATAAGTACAATTTAAACTTTGTGAAATTTAGTCGGCAGGGATGTACGGGCTTGAGACATATTAAAAAAGAAATGGATTCCTGGCACCATAATTGACAAAGTATCTGAAGTCATATAAATAATTAAACTCAATAGTGGATTATGTATCAGAAGACATATAAGTCATTTATGCCAGTGATTCTCTGATATGTTGACCGTGATTTATAAAAGACCTGTAGAAGCCAATCCTCAATCAAAATTTTTAATGAATAACGAACTTGAAAATTTGCCCTCTATTGAGCAGAATGATGTATTGCCTATTGAGTGAAATACAAGCAATAAAATTAAAGCAGATAAGGATGTTGTTGATATGAGTAAAGATGAACAGTTACCTATATCTGAAAAATCAATTGATGTAAACACTGAGATTCCTACTCCATGAAGTCAGAGAAATCCGGATAGATATAGTGATTATTTCCAAACCTGAAGGAAGTTGTACAGACAGTGCAAATATGGAAAGTTTTAACTAAATCATGTACATTGCAATGACAGTATTATTTTTTCCTCAGAATTACTCTAGAAAACAACATTTATAAAAAGAACTTATAAAATAAATTATGTAAATTAGCATAACTAATAAAAAGAGTACAACATTCTTAGTGTGAATGAGTCAAAAACAGTCAGTCACAGTCAAGTCTTGAAAGGAGAAAAGATGGTGGTGAATAAACTTAGTATTAGTAAATTACATATTATTCAAGTTCAAATGGAAAGAGACTTTAATAAGATGAGTAAACAAGCCATTTGGAGATTAATGAACTGTATAATTATCAGTTGTGCATGAAATAAAATATTTTCACACACTAAATTTATTCCACAGAAATTTCCAAAAGTAAAATGGATAAATTATTATCATCAATATAATTTTATTGTACTTGTTTTATTGTTAATTCAATGCCTCAGCAAACAGAAATAAACTTGCTGATGTATCTATTCAAGTTGTGTGTATATTATTCATTCGTCTAAGATTGTCTCCCTGTGGACACGGCAGTAAGTTAAAGCAATCCTTATTTAGATTTTTAAAATATAAAATGCCCTTAGAAATTACATTTTTATGACATGAAAAAGAAATAACAACGTTCAATAATTGTAGAAAGAAGTACAAATAATGATAAAAATAATGGCAATGCTGTCAAATGATTATCCATAATAAAAACATCACCAGTAATCAGGTATTATTCCTTATTAAGTTCTGCATCGTTTGATGTAGTGATGGAATAGAACATTAGAGCTCAAGAATCATTATTGTAGCCCAGCTCTGTTATCCTTAGTATACCTGGGTCTCGTTTTATGCGATAGATAGGTTCCGCAGAAAACACGCGCAAACGAAATCGTGCAAAAATAGACGTAACTTACATTGAAAAGGGGGGGATGCGGTCTGTGATTTTTTCAAAATTCGCGTAAAAGCAAAGCACCAACGTAAAATTACTTTAAAATTCGCGCAAAAAAAAAAAATTAGGAAATAAAATATGACTAATAAAAAATTTCAAATTTGAAAAAAATTGATACAAGACAAATTTTTTTTAACTATAATATTTAATTTTATTCAAAATAACATGTTCATTTGCAAACAACTAGCGCCAACTTCACACTCATGTTGTAACAGTGGTTTTCTGGTGACAACGTAATTAGTAATTAATCTTTGAGACAATGATTTTATTAATTGTTTATGAAACTAATTCCGTTTAAAAATCAAATTTCACATTAATTTCAAGTCACAGTAAGTAATTTTTAAATTGTTAATTACAATTAAAAATGAGATTTTAATTGTCAAATTTAATTGTGCCCACTGCTATTACTGACCTTTTAAAAATAAACTTGTGGACACTAAATGATTAATAATTGATTACTTTTTTTAAAAAAAAGCAAAAACAGAATGTGATTTAAAATGCAAAATTAACACGTACAATGTTTGAACAAATTTACATTATAATCTGGTAAAATTTAATGTGTGTATATATAAAATGTGGAAATTATGATTTTAATTTCATTATTGCATAAAATCTTACTATTATAAAGCACTGAAAATATTGAAATTATTAAGATGAAAGTCGAATTCCAATAATGTGCTATTACTTTCAATATAATGTAAGTGCGCGAAATTTATTATTTAAAGTAAGAGTGCATTATCTGAGTTCATACACCTGGGTCTCTTTTTACGCGGACTTATTTAACACACTTCCGGTGAAACACGAATCGCGTAACTTCAAAATCGTGTTAAATAAGTCCGCGTAAAAAGAGACCCAGGTGTACTCAAACTTATTGATAAACTCTCACACCATAATGTTTATACATTTAAATATATCATTAAACAAAAAATTTACCTTTTCTTATAGCAAAACAATATATATGTATTAATTGTTATTATACTTATTTGAAATAAAGTTAATTTTCAAAGCAACATTGCCAAGCATTGAAAAATCACATCAATCTTTACAGCAATGGTCTTTAACCCTTGGTTCGCGGACTGGTGCCAATCCGCAGAAGTTTTCTGCTGGTCCGCGCTAGACTGGTAGCAAAGTTTGTAATAACAAAATAATAAGATTTTAAACTTTTAATTAATATAAACAATTTTTATTTATTTTTTCATCTCATTTTTACCCAATTAAAAAAAAAAGAAACAGAATGAAAACAAAATCTAATCAATCATACATAAATTAATTTGTTTTTCTAGTTATCACAGATGTTTATGGGGGGAGGGGGGTAGAATTAAACTTTTTATTATTATTTTTTTAAAAATTCAAAATTAAAAAAAAGTTTTTTATTCTACAAACTCCATATATATATATATAACTTCATCTTATATATTTAACATTAAATACAGATGTTACATTTATCTTTAATCATTATCATATAATTACACTAGCTGTGATATTTCCCAACATACAGTGAATAACATTTTATTCTTGCATGTCTTAACTATGAAATAATAAATGTAGCAATGCAGGCACATTAATGAGAACAATTGTTATTGTACTGTTTTCTGTAGCAGTATGACTGCGCAAGTTGAAAAAGAGTGTTTAGCATGTGAAGGTAAGCAACACCATTACAATACACAGTAACTAGTGTGTTGTTTTGGTCAGTTATAACAATTATGCTCATCTAAGGCTAAGCAGTATAAATCTTTAAGAAAATTTATCTGTAGACTTCTGCCGGTCTGCGAAATCTTATCCTTATCTCTGCCGGTCCATGATATCTTATCCTTATTTTTACCGGTCCGCAGGTGTGAAAAGGTTGAAGACCACTGCTTTACAGATCATATATTTTGGGGAAATATTCCTTATTGAAAGTTTTGGAATCCCACTGTCAATGTAGCAACATCATTTCTATGTAAATACCACCAACATGATGCTCTGACATTAAAGTAGAAATCTATAACACAGTGATATTATTTATTAATGCCTACTTATATCAATGCATGAAGCAGAGATAATACCCATTTTCTTGAAAATAACTTTATAGTTGAGTATATGAAATTTCTACAGACTTGCCTTTGGCAGGATGGTTCAGTTAGTTAGAGTGTCACCTTAAAATTCAGTATTCAAGAATCTAAAGGTCCAGGTTCAATTTCCAAGCTGGTACTGGATTTCACTAGTCAGGTCAGCAGCATATACCTCTCAGTGTACATATACTAACCTGTGCACTATTACTAGCAAATGAATTCAATACTTGTATTAGATGATGGAAATAGTCCAATATATAAACACATTTTTATTAGATTGAACATGTGAAATGAATGAATCATATAAAACTGCCCAAAGAAAAAGACCACATATATATTTTAAAGATTAGATCAAAGATATTTTTTTAAAAAGCATTATTGGCTGTTTTCATCTGATGGATGAGGAATGGAAAACTAGCATTAGACAAGGAGTTAGGACTTACAGAAAGAAAAAGTTTGATATAAAACAAAATTAAAAAACAGCATGATAAGTCAGTGATTAGTTTATATAGTCATTAAAAAAATCATCTCTATTGGATTGACAGTAGTAGTAGTCATAATAATGATTGTAATATTATCTCATTTTGTCTGTCTTGGAGTTGAAATGGTCATACTCATTTATGAATGATCATTGCTAATTATAACAATAATGATAATTTATTATAGTTTTATTAAAAACTATTGTCCATTTATTTTTGTGTACGTTTTAGTGTTGATCGGTATTATTATTAATGTTATACTAATAAAATTATTGATAAAATGCAATTAAAAATCATGTACAAAAATTTGACTTATACTCTAAATATAGGGGATTTGAACTCAGACTTTCAAACACCCTTCATCTGTCCATACTATGTCATACCACTGATACACATGACCACATACATGTAGAAAAGATAAATAATCACCAATATAAGTATTTCATGCTAAACCAGCACTCATCAGTTGGTCCAGATTATCATCCTCCATACACATATATAAACAGTGCTCAGTTCATACTTTAATGGACAGGCTTCAATCCACTCTAACCGTTAATTCTTCAGCCATCCATAAAATACCATAGAAGAGTTAAAGGTTGGAGTGAATTGAAATCTGTCTATTAAAGTATGAAGATATATATATATGCGGAGGATAGTAATCTGGACCAACTGAAAAGTGCTGGTTTAGCCTGAAATACGCATATTGGTGATTTATTTATCTTTTCTACATGTATGTGGTCGTGTGTATCAGTGGTATGAGATAGTATGCATAGTTGAAAGGTGTTTGAAAGTTTGAGTTCAAATTCCCTACATTTACAATTAGGCTCAAGGAACGTGAATAGTGCCAGTATTTCAAATACTTATACTCTAAAGTAAGTAAATACAATAATAGTTGTGATAGAGAGCAAAAAGAAAAAAAAAAATACACATATGTTCATAAATCCTATTTTCTTAAATAAAAAAATAATTTCGTAAAATTTTAATAGGAGATTCAATTCTGAACAATTAAACATTACGAGTTATTTTATATAATTGAAATAGCATATAGTAGTTTTTATATTTACAGATGGCTGTTTGGCTTTGGAGTTAATACTCAACTTCAATAAAAAACAAAACCAATAAAAGTATATAAACAAAAAAGTAGCATAATACCTTGTTTGTGCATATATTTTGGAATGATTTGTAGTAAACCATGCTTATTATTGAATATGTAAAAAAAAAAAAAAGGTTAATCTTATTTAATTAATCAATTAATCACATTCCGTCCAGTATTATTTTTTCTATTTTATCAATTCACTATAAATTTCTTATAATCTAAAATTATAAATATAAAAATAAATCACTGTATTTCTGTTTGTTTGTTAGCGTCTTTTTTTTTTTTTTGAATAGAAATAAATATTAATAATAATAAATTTTGCCAAACTTTGTTGGCCATCTTCAGAATTAGTTACAAAAAGAAACTGCAAAAAAATTTTGCTTAAAAATTGATAACTAAAAATAATTGTATAATTAAATTCCAAACATTATTAATTCTGACTACTAATATATTTAAAACCTTTTAATATCAATTACATGTCTATGCATATACAAATATATATATATTACATAAATTAACCTTTGAAATAATGCACCGTTTTAAACAATTAATACTGTTACATACAATAAGTGATCTACCCCAAGTTTCATGATTCATTCAACAGATAGCACCCCTCCCCCCCCCCCCCAAAAAAAAAGCAACGGAGAGACCATAATAAAACAAATGCCTATATGCATTTTTTTTTTAAACAAATGAATTGTACATTTGGATTCTTGTATATTTGAATATTTGTGCACAGATATATAATTAATTAATGAAAGGGTTTAAATATATTAATAATTAGAAGAAATAATATTTTGGATTTATTTACATAAATATCTTTAATTTTTCATTTTATATTTATAATTAGTTGTAAATGAAAAATCAATAACAGATTGTTATAGTTTTTTATATAGATAAAGTTGATTCTAAAGTTTACATATTTCATTAGAAATTTAATTCTTATTGTTTAATTTAGTTTTTTTAAATTTAAACATAATAAAAACTGCACAGTTTATTACAAACGAAAGTCATAAAATTTAAAACGCCTAAGACTTACAATGCAGATGATAAGTAAATTTGGCATGATTTAGAATCCATATTGAGTTTTAAAAAAAAAGAAAAAACATGAATAAAGATGAAAGACAATTTACCGAAGATAATTGAAATTATTGCTAAAAAAAAATCAATTTAAAAAAAAAGATAGAATATGTCAAGTATATCACTAGACAGCAATTTATGAGGGGGGGGGTTATAAATACAGAATAATATAACAAAATTACTCTGATAAAGATATATCTCAAAAAGCTTTTTATTAAAAAAAAAAAAAAAAAATCAAAACAACGACAACGATATACAAAAAAAAAAAAAAAACATAAATGATATATATAAATCATAAATAAATAAGAAACAAGAACAAAGATAATTAACTTGAAAGAAAATCTAAAAAGAAATAAAAACTATAAAGAAAAATTAAAAGCAAGAGAATCCCTGAAAGAGTATAGTATGAGAGAAAATGATTATATTAAAGATAAGATACCTTATTTTTATTTTTAATTTTTAGATTACTTAGTCTAAGCATTTTAGAAAATCTCATGTTTCAAATGATATAATAATATAAATTCTATAATTTTATCGTAGAAAAAATAATAATATAAATTCTAGTTTCGTTATGAAATTATTTATATTAATTGTTACATGAAACCAACTTTGGTTTATGTTCAAAATAATACCACATTTTAATTTTTATTTCAATTTCTTACTATTATGACTACATCTTTCATCAAGTGATAAGCAATAAAATAAAGATTACATTGTCATTTACATACTCCAAATTTTCTCAGCTTTAATAAATACAAAGAGGCCTGCTGCACTATAGAGTAAGCAAATTTTACGATGAACTTTTTTCTCACTAAACTGAGATTTATACAACAACTGAAAATACATATAACAAACACTAGAATAACACATAGTTGTGCTATATAATGTTTAAATTACCAGTCAGTTTGTTTATCTATTTATTTCTATCTTTAGAATAAAAATATGGTGTATTTACCATTCGTTTTAATTGCTTTATTGCATTTATATAATAATTTTGGCCATTTGCTTGAAAATCAAAGTTACAAAGTAATTCCAAATAAAAAAGCTATAAAATTGTCAAACAAATAAAACAACAAAAGCCGTTAATTGATACGAGATATATACTGTGAAAAAAAAAAATCCAAATGAATAAATGAAAGTAAAATCATTTTTTATTAGCATAAATTTACATTTTTAATAAGATCAATTTTTAAGTTTCTTTATGATTTATAAAACAATTAAAGCTCAATGTTAAGAAAAATAATTCAAAACAAAAATATACAATACTTAACTAACAAAATTCTACAATGAATACTAGTGATTGACACAGAACATATTTCAGAATCTTTCTGAAATGATGAATTAAAAAACTGATTAATACCAATCAATAATAAAATTTCTCAGCAAGAACATGGAAATAAAGTGACTTGTATAAGAATAAATTTATTTTTGCTTTTAGAAGACTGATTGTAATTTTCATTTTGAGCAGAAAATAGAAATAGAATGTAGCATCAAAAAAAATTTCCAAATCAAGAATGAAAATTAAGCAAATGAGCTCAATCAATATTTTATTAATTTTTATTAGGGTAAATTTGTTTACATTTTTGCTTTATGTGTTTATGCAATTTCATTCAAATTGAAGTCCACAGTATATGCATCAATTAATTTATATCTATGTTTAGACCTACAAAGAAATCAAGTCATATGTCACATGACCTAACTTAACAATGCTTGGATATCCTAGCACCTCACTGAGGAAGCCAGTAACAGAAACTGAACTAGGTTGGGGGTGTTTAAGAGCTTATTTGCAAGCTCTATAAACAACATGTTTAGACATTTTTGATACTTTATATCTCCTGTTTAATCTTTTAATAGATAGACATTTTAATTGTTCTCCCTGGTGGCAATTTTTGTAAATGCTTAACATTTGATTTTAATATTTAAACCATTATCTTATATTAAAATCCAATAAATTGGGCTTGATTTATTAAAAATATAAGTTTACAAATAAAAAGCATCCTAAAAAATGTATGAACTTTTGCAAATATAAAAAACATACATTTAAAGTGAAATACACTGATATATAATAAAAACAATGACTTTTTATATATGGGGTATTTATTTTAATGCTATTAAAAAAAATAAAGTAACAAAATCTTTGTTGAATAAACAACATTTGTAAAACCTAAATTATTTTTTGTTAATTTATCATAAAGCTATGAAATTCTGTTCTAAAATTTAAAATTGTACTTATTGAAATATCACAAAAGTTGATACTGTGATGTTTAATAGATTACCAATTGCAGTTTCCATTTTGCCAAAATGATGAATTTCTTTAACTTGTATTTTAAAAATAAATTATATTCAACTCAAATTTAAAAATAAATATATATATTTTTAGTTTTAAATAATTATTGTACAAAAATCTAAAAAACTAATCATAAATATTTCAAGTAAATTACAAAAAAAAAATTGTTTTCTTCTTATTCCTATTAACAATAAATAGATATGTACAATTACTGTCATAAATGGTCTCTAACTAATCAGAGATCTTGTTGGTATGGTTCACTTTCTTTCCATTTTCTTTAAGCAGAATTTGTAAACCTACCTTTTCCAGATTTCTTTTAAACTCATAAATCAATAAATAATCTGCTGTCAAAATTAGCATAAACAGACAAAGTACTGCTATAAATATTTCAAACAATCCCTCTCTAAATAAAAATCTTTGCATAAATTAATGGAAAAATTAAATGACTGTTTTAAATATTATATTGTTCTAGGATATGGACCTGAAACAGATCTGTATTTCAATATAAACTATAATAAACATAAAATACTATTAAGGTTCTTTTGAAGTGAATTAGTTCATTATAGAAGATCTTAATTTCAACTTCTCAGGAATATATGGATATAATATTTGAATACTAAAGTGACCGATAGGTCCAACAGCTCCATTCAAGTAACTAAACAGATTCCTTTTCTGTTTTTTAAGTGAAAAAAGTTCACAACTCTTATCACTCCAAACTTTCTTAGTTTTTAAATTTCTATTTTTTTGTTTATTGTTTAAAAATGATTTCTTAACTCAAACTTTATATTCTTAAGGTTAATTTGTTTTCTCATTGAAAAAATATTTTTTACTTTGAGTCAATATCATTGATCTTGAAACATGGCAAATATAGAGTTGCATGCTATTTTTCTGAAAATTTGTGATGATGGTATTTTAGTAGTAATTCCATGTTGGACTTTTCCCACAATCTAATATTAATTATTAAATGTCCCTAGAAAAATTCGAGTTTTATTTTTAAACTAATTGTTAGTAATAGCATACAGGTTCCTGTGTAACACTATGTTTTGAGTATTATTACTCTCCTTTCTTCTTCAGATGTTGCTGTCTGGACTAATGAAAATATTAGCACGTGAATCAAACCTGGACCTTTAAATTTGTATGTATTGGATGCTCTCAGCAAATTAACTATCATATCAAAGATAACAGTCAATAGAAATTTTGTATACTTACCTATAAGGATCCTACTGATTTCACTAAATTTTTCTAAAGGCAAGGTTAATAATTAACTTCCAAACATTATGAATTATCACGCCAAGTTGACTTGTGTGAGAAGGTTCTTGGAATTTTCTTCTTTGTACTCTTCTCTCTGTTCAATATTTGTCTTTTCCCAATTAAACAATATGTTCATTGGTACATATATGGACTACAATTTTTAGATATCTTTGGAGTTTTTTTTTTCCACTCAATTGGTGAAATCAGTTGCCCTACTGAAAAGTGATTAAAAAAACACAAAGTGATGATTAGAAAAACATAATTATTTAAAGTAAAAGACCATGTATGTAGCAATAAATATGTTTGATTGGAAAATGACAGAAATAATGGACAGGAAAAAAAAAGTACAAAAAAAAGAAAATTCAAACAAACTACTCATATGGCACTAGCAAATAAATCTCTAAGTCATCTTAATGTGATAATTCATAATGTTTGGAAGTCGCTTATTGACTTTAATCTTAAGAAAAAGTGGTGACATCAGAAAGACCCTCATAAATAAGTATATAAATTCATCTACGGATTGAATGTCATTTAAAATATTCACTAATCTAAAGACTCTGATTCAATTCCCATGCTAATACTGTCACTGGTCAGGCTGGCAACACTTGAAAAAGAGAGATAATAATACCCCTCAGAATGTTGCATTACAGACTTAACTGTGTGCTATTACTAAATGGTTAAATTTGTAACATAAATTTGCTTTGAAAACTTTACGTGCCAAAAAATTATATTAGTAAAACAATATAGGCACTATTAACACCTAACTGCAAAGCTACTGTTTGCTTTATTATTAAATTTCTCTGTTGAGCGCTTTCAAGAGGCGTGCTCTCATATTCATAGCTCTGAGTGAAGTAACTCTCTGTAATTATATGCAAGTTATACAAGGTCAAATGTTAATTGCTCTACACTAGATATGTGGATGATTTGTTTATACTTACCAATACTGATGTCATTAATGAAATTAAAAATAAACTCCAGAGCAGCTCTCTCTTGACTTTAAATGTTGAATGGGAAGATCGTAGCAAACAAGTAAAATATCTAGATGTGCTGGTACAAAGAAAAAACACACCCTTACCTACAAAATAATAGTGAAGCCATTTGAAATAAGAGGCCATATCCAACCCAATTCTATAATGCTCACCAGCCATAACTTAGTGGTCTTACATCTTTTCTCCACTGGAACGAACGGTTGTGTAAATTAGAAGCAGACAGGAAGAAAAATCTAATAATATATAGAGAAGACTTGCTGAGGATGGGATTCAAGCATGGACTGAACAACAGAAAGATCAAATGTTTTCATAATAAAGCAACCAATAATGTACCTAAGATGGAAACACACAGGGTGCTGCTCCCACACATTCCAAGTTTACATAATAAATTTCATGCAATTCTTAACAGACAGTTCCAATTAAGTTTTTGAACACTCCCCAGTTCTAACAGATCAATTAACAATATCAAAGATAAACTAACACTGTCTCAAACACTGCAGGCTGTTAACAAGATTGCATGTACTCACACAAACTGTAGTGCCTCATATTATGGGGAAACTAAGGCAGCGCTGGAAACCAGATTACTACAACAGAGATATTCATACACCAAGGCACAGTCAGATCCACCATCATGCTATTTCATCTTTGCACTACACCAGACCAGTGCGAACCAGAGGAGATCAGCCTGGTCTGCAAAAAGAAACATGATGTGAAAAGAAAAGCGAAAGAGGCTTGCTTCATCGCTATGGACTGCAATGCTATCAATCGGAAAGACACAT
Source organism: Epiperipatus broadwayi (assembly GCA_028023455.1). Classification (NCBI taxonomy): domain Eukaryota; kingdom Metazoa; phylum Onychophora; class Udeonychophora; order Euonychophora; family Peripatidae; genus Epiperipatus; species Epiperipatus broadwayi. The sequence goes on from JAQFVV010012454.1 coordinate 4,584,302, forward strand.
GCTTCTCGATATCGAAGAAATGGAGCAATTAACCTTTGACTTTGTATAATTTGCATATGATTACAGACAGTTATTTCACTCAGAGCTATGAATATGAGCACACACCTTGAAAAAGCGCTCAGCAGAGAAATTTAACAATAAAGTAAACAGTAGTTTTGCAGTTAGGTGTTAATAGCACCTACATTGTTTTACTAAATGGTTAAATGTATTTGAAAAGTTTATATAATGTTTGAATTTTTCTAAAAACATTTAACAATGAATATTAGGCAATGGAAATGGTCCAGCAAAAAAATATGTGCTATTTCTTCTATTCATTTAACATTAAAAATCTGGAAATACTACTTAAATAAAATATAAATTTAAAGCACTTAAAGATTCCAAGAAATCTTAAATTTAAAAGTATAATCATATTTGTGAAGACTAATGGCAAAAATATTAACTTAAAGCAAGATAAAATTATTTTTGTATAAAAAAAAGAATTTAATGTACAGTGTACTTGTAAAAAATATATATATCAATACTTGCAATTTATTTTCATTAATGAATTTTAGTTATTGTTAAATCAGAACTTTAAAGGTCTGGAATTAAAAAAGTTTATTTATAGTTGGATTGCATTTAATGCAAGATTTAAATAGGCTGCTCTATAATTAAAAAAAGAACTCGGACTACAGTAGTAACTGCTATAAGCTATGTTGTTTTGTTATTTTATGTTTTGATAGAGCTAAATAAAAGCATTCTCATATTTAGATATCCATCAGGGTATAATAAAACAAAAACATTGCTTTATTCCAGTCTATACTAAGTTTGATTAATCAGTTATTACCAAATACAAGAGCACTGACATCCCTAATCCCATCAAAATCAAGGGGAGGAACTTAATTTTTTAATCTGATACAGGCTTTGAAGATCATATCCATTTTCAGATATTGTAATATATAGAGAAAAATCCTGTAGTATGTGGAAAATCCACTTTATCTACACTCCATACGAATTCATTTGTGAAAATCATCGTTCTGAAAATTTTTGGCTGTTTGGAGCATTTTGCATGCATATTTGATTCAGAATCATGAGATGTCAGTTATGGTCATAATATGAGACTAACTTTATTAAACCTTGATTCCAGGGCTAGAATCTCTGAAATAAGGTTTTTCTCATCAAAGCTAATGATTGTTTGTACACAATAATGATTCAATGAATGCATTAATTAAATCATTGAAGTTGAATCTCCTATTGCATTATTTCAACGAGACTAAAATGTTAATCATAAAATATGCAAAAACAAACCATATTTTTTGCATATTTCCCAGTAATCATTATTTCAATCAATATTTTGGTGGCATTGGTTCCATTCAGAAAATATTCAGCATGTGAATCATTGTCACAGTAAATGACTATTTAAAATATGCAATCACAGTAATGAATGTATAGATTTGCTTCCATTTTTGATTATAATGTTAATCAAACATTAAAATTTATATACAGCATTACAATAACAAATGCTAGTTATAAAAATAATGTTTTGATTGTTGAACTCCTAATTCAAATAGCCCTATTACTATGCTATCGATGTCTACCTTGATAAAATCAATTGAGAAAAAGTTTGTTTGTGTGAAAGTTCTTAAATCTGAAATTAATTTTGACATACTTGACCTTGGTATTAAGTAAAATAATATAAACCTTCATATATTCTTAAAAAAGAATAAGTCTGTCTTAAGTTTCCCATATATATATATTTTGCATAATTCTGAAAAAAAAAAAAAGTTTTAGTAAAGCAGTGTTCAAAATTCAGAAAAGCAGACTAAATGCCAGGTATACTCTTATTCCAGTACTCAGGAATTGGATTTTGGATTAAAGATTCATCTTAAGTGTGACTGTTTTCTTTGAGTTTTAGGTAGACTATATTCCATTCTATTACATAACTATAAAATTTGACATTAGAACAAAAAATTACACATTCAAATCATCAAGATTAAGTAAGGGCCTTCAGGCATAGAGATCATGCATTCATTTGCCTGGCATATAATCTGTGGTTCAAGTTTAATCCAGATAAACCTTGAGCATTTTTTGAAGTTATAAATAGGCTTCGAATGTTTCGTATCAGATAGATAGCCCATCAGCGTTCCACTATTATTAGCTAGAGTAAAAACCCCGGGTTAATCTTGGTGATCATATTAGCATCTAATTTTAATGATTGTGGTCTTGACCATTGTAAAAGATATGTTATCATATTTCTTTGGGCATTGAATGTATAGTTAACTTTATCTTTTTGAATTACATAATCATAACCAGATGATTATTATCTACTTAGTAAGGGGAGAAAATCCCTACCTCCATCCCCCATTATTCTTTGTGTAATTGTCAAAATATTGAAAAAGACTAGGGTGGACTGAGAGACAATAGTTATATTATGATGATAAATGTTCATTATATTGAATAAATGCTTGAAGTGTGCAGGGTAAATTTGACAGATAGTATTATATTGGCAATTTTGAAAATGGTGGCATCTAATTATTGATCCAGATGAATTATATAAGCAGCAAAAACAAATGATCAAAGAAGAGAATTGGACACAACAAGAAAGGATAAAATCATGACATCCTTTACTGCCAAAAGTAAATATTAGGACAATCAGGTAGTGATCTCCCCCCCCCCTGTGGTTTGATGTACATAGTTATTACTTCAGGTGTACATGATTCTTAGTTGTTTTATTATTATTATAATCAGTTGATTGGAGTGAAGTAAAGCCAAATGTTCTATTTAATTGGTCAAAATGAAATTTTTTTCTTTTCACCTGCCTAAGTTGAGAATTTACATAAGAATACTTCATTTTACAACAAATCACTACCTGGGATTTTCCTCTTCCAGTTTTGCAGTAAAAGAAAAATTAAGCTGATTAATAAGCTCATGTCATTCATTAATAGGGTTCAAAATACTTTTTAGGAGAAATTTATTATCTTTCTGGAGCTTGGGGAACTATCTATAATAAGGTATAGTTCCCATAATTACTAGATTGACTTTTTTTTTCATAATTCAAAATTTAATAATGAAATTATTGTAAGCATAAATACTAAAAAAAAAAAACAGCAACAATAGTTTAGATATTTAATCAGCTAATTATTTGATGAAATCTTTCCAGTATGAGGACAGATTAATTTAAATGCTTCCCTATCTAATGTGAATTTGTAAATAGATTCAATATAAAGTTCTATTACTTCCCCCATTTGCAAAAAAAAAAAAAAAAAATCGTATAGTACATGTTACTTAGTAATTAATATTTTGTATCGTATATATATTCTCTTAAAAAGATTTTAAGCATTAAATCAATATACGGCCATATTTGGCTTGCTAATATTGTTTATTAAATTTATATATTATGTAAAACAAAAAAAAAAGAATATTCTAAATATGGAATAGAACCTTGTATTACTGTTTATCTTTGAATATTTTGTATACTAAACTATAATACTGTTATAGTATTAAACTATCTTATATGGTACATTTTAATAAATTTCTTTTAATTACGTATAGTCAAACTCTGAATAGGATTAATACATATTATCAAATTGCTACTCAACAGTTTGTATTGTAATATTAAAAAAAAACAAAAAACGATATATTTATATATATCCACGTGCACCAATACCGTATAGAATATTTATTGAATGATTCTTACCCCCCCCCCAATCTCTATTAGATGTGATTATTAAAAAAGAATTCAATATTGAAAATAATTTATTAGTATTTTTTACCTGATCTCAAGCAAAAATAATTATATTTGGGTATAAAATAATGAGCACACACACACAATACAGTGAATTTATATAACTCACCCCAAAGTCTCATATATTTTATGAAGACACCTTGGCCATTCTAAACTCGCTTCTGAAATCTCTTCAGATTACAATTTCTTCCTTTCCAAATTAATCTCTATTTCCACAAGTTCCAATTTTCTCTAAAACTTCCTTTTAATATCACTACTTATTAAGACAAATCTTATTTTTTCTTTCTATACATTTTTCTTCTTCTTTATCTCAGCCTTCATAAACATGATTTCATCATAGGAAGATAAGATTTATTTTTAAAAAAAAAACAGTATAAGAACAATACAATATAAATTGTTTTTATTATGCTATTCGGCCTTTTATATACTGTATATAATAAAAAAACTGGATTCCGCAAAAGAGATGATAGCAACTGTCATGTGACAGATTTTCTAATCTATCGGTGCATAGACAATAATTCTGCACTGTAATCACTATTCAACGTAAACACTCCTGCATACACACACACACACATATTATACTTTAGTGCTATTTATTAATTGTTTCGAATATTGAAACGGAAAATTGTTAGCTTTATATCAAACATGAGTGTGTGGGTATGCTGAGGACAGATGGGAAAGAGATCACTACTGAAGAATTACGGGTATAACAATATTTTAACTTATTTACGACTTACCTTTTATAACATCTTACGCAAATATTTACTCGCATATTAAATAAGTGCCTTGGTATAGTCATTATAGGAAAATAAAGGAATAATAATATCTTAATAATAATAAAAGTTGTTCATCAATTTACAAATACTAATTAAATATGAGATTAGATTTTTTTTCTGATTCATTGTTTATATAAACCATCAGGGGTGGCAATTTGCAATAAACAGCAGAAGATGTTATTTGTCTGTGCTTGTATTTTATATTGTTTTTTTATTGCTGAATAAACAGTCGCAACGAGGATTAATGACTATTATTATCTGGTTAATGTAGATTTAGAAAATGATTGCAGTAACAAGTTGCCTTTATTATTCCATAATCTAAAAAGATTCATATATATATCTATTTAGATGAAGGATCTAAATATGATCAAATGCAAAAAATATTTTCACCAATTTGCATGCTTTTTTTTGTTTTTATTGGTGCCCTTTCACCTTTAGCTTAATCCTATCACAACCATCCATCAAACCAGAAATCAGACCAAAACCCCTCATACTATAGATAGACACATTTGAAACGTATACTTTTTCAAGTACGCCATATCGCAGGTTACAATTTAACTTCATATAAACATTATTTTTAAAGCTATTTAACTTCATATCCATCATACATTACTGAACATATGATCAAAGTCATGTGGAAAAGATAAATGATCCCCAAGATATGCATTTTGTGCTAAGCCAGTACTCATCAGTTGGCCCATTTATAAATTACTTATCATTATCTAAATATGTGGTCATGTGTATCAGTTATATAAGATGGAGTGAATAGCTGCAGAGAGCTTGAAAATCTAAGTTCAAATTCTTTCTAATTACATTAAGTTCAGTATAGACAATATACTTACAATTAAATATAATCTAACTGGATAATTATTAATATATATAAACATAAAAGATGAAATAGTTTTTCAGTAGTATACTGCTGAGAAGATCACCTGTCCAGAAAACATGTTTCCTTCTTTATATATATATATGTCAAAATGCTTTGACCGGAAGCAAACACGGGCCAGCTGCTTGGAAGGCAGCTATGCTAACCATTAGACCGCCAAAGCTTGACACATCTTTCCTTCTTATAGAACAAATTCAAGGAGTCAGCATTATTTGCCAGACTCAACAAGTACTATCTAATAAGAGTTTTTTTTATCTCCCTGTCATTTGACCCTCTAACCAAAAACAATACATATAGGTATAGAGTTTTGCCAGTTTTAATAAACAAAAACAATGGATAACTTATTTTTCTATCAATAATTAAATATCTACCTAATTATGGAACATCTATTTAGATCAAAAAAATCCCAAATCTGCTTAAAACATGACAAAATTTTCAAGTTTTAAAAATCTCCAATAATGAGGAAGGGGTAATGAATGTGCCAATCCCTGCACCATGAAGTTTATGTATGCATATATAGGCTTAGTAAATAAAAGTAGGGTGGTAGTAAACAAGCTTTTTAAATTCCTGTTCAAAATGTGGACAAATCAATCAGGGTCTATGAAAGGAATTCACTCTGCTACAAGAATCGTTAAAATTCCAAATTGACATAGCATTGCTACTGGTATGGTTTCTCAAAGTAAACAGACACCAAAGCTATAAAAAACATCATTGGTAAGATTCAATATCTTAGAACATCAGTATGGTCCATCCTAAATAAATTGCCCTGCATGATTTGGTAGTGATTCATGGCAGCCTCTGGAGCTAAGATCTATGAATCGCAGCCAGACTCTGACACTTCAATGCCTGAATTTCTTATAACTTCTAAGAAATAAGCCATTCAATTAATTATTTAATAATATTATTTCTTATCGTTTACAACATTCTTTGCGTTAAAAAGATGAAAATAGATTAAAGATATGACCCATTCTAAAAAAAATGGTATTTATTCTAACTGTGAAAATAAAATGCACCAATATCTTAGTATATGACAGGACAGATTAATAAGATAAAAGTTTAATTTTTTTTTCTTGTGAACAACAATTAGAAAAGATGTTGGATTACTGTATTCGGTATACTAATAGCAGTGTACCTTATTAGGTTTAGATTTAGGAAGTCTGACAGTGTTAAGCAATTATAACTTCTAGATCTAAACTTTTTGTAGTATTATATTCTTTACAAAATCTTCTTAAAACTCTACCATCATCTCTAATATGGGTCACAAATTGGGGCTGAAAGTGAAAGAAATGATCGTGGATGGTTAGAATGTCATTTTATAAGGAAATTACTGCATTAATTATACTTTTTAAAATAAAATAAAATCTCAAAAAATTCTCTTGCTTTTGCATTTTAGTGGTTTTGTACATTAAAAAAAACAGCAAAAAAAAAGGGTGTTTCTTACTGAGTAAATATTCAAACACTAAAGCTATATACATATTTTCTGCAGTTACTGTAAACTCTAATGTTCAGAATTTTCTTAAAAAAGTAAAATATCAATAATAGATATATCCTAAGACACTGTAAACATAAATATGGAAGAAAAGATATCACAGAAAGTCAAAGATAGAAAATGAATATAAGCTTAAATATAAGAAATAGTACATGAAAAAGTCTATATGTAAATAAACATTGCATAATGATATATCTTTAGATAATTGGCTAATACAACTTCACCCAGATAATGAGCTCATTTGGTTTCTCAAATCACATAGAAATCATAAATCTCTAAAACCAAAAAATTTATCATAGATTCAAAATATATAAATTCAAATAAATTTTAAAATAGTGACAATTAATGAGTAAGCATTTTTACTAAATATGTTTAATATATAGGGTATACGAGCACAGACTTTCACATGACTCACCACTATGAACACATATATGTCAAAAAAATAAATAATCACCAATATACATATTTCATGCTAAACCAGCAATCATCAGTTGGTCCAGATTACCATCTCTACACATATATGCTATAAGTGCTCAGATATATATTAAGATAGCCAAACCTCATAGTTTAATGGACAGGCTTCAATCTACTCCACACTCCAATTCTTCAACTGTCCACGGGCAAATGTACAAGTGCATTTCTATTACTATAAATTTTTTAAAAAAAAAGATTTTATATTTTATGGTCACTATTTTGAATGTATTATGTCAGACATGGTTTGCATTTTGTTGAATCATGATTCATTAAATTAAAATAAAACATGTATAAAAAATGTACATTTGCATAATGTATATTTTAATTTTACAAATTTTGGTATCTTTTGTGTTATATTATTATCAATGTTTAAGTGTTGTTTAAAAAAAAAAAATTTTTTTTAAAAATAAAAGCACGCTTCCCAGCTTCCCACCTACCCTACCCGAAGAAAAGAGACTTAATTAAATAAAAATTAGATTTAAAAAATGTAATTTACAGTTGATAATTATAGTTTTTAATAAAATAAATAATTAAATTTCTTTACTGTCTTTTTTTGCTATTTTTGCAAATACTGCAATAACATACATTTCTGCTTGGGAGAAAATAAAAATTTATATTGATAGGAGAATGTTAAATAAAAATTATTTTTTTAAAAAAGGTAATGTATTATTAATACAGATGGAAACATAATGGATGAAATTAATCATAGAATTAAACTTGGTTGGAGTGCTTTTGGTAGAAATAACTTGATACTAAAAGGAAATATGCCTATGTTTGAAAAGGAAGATTTTTAATAAATGTGTTTTACCAGTTACTTATGGATCTAAGACTTGGACACTTAATAGAAGAGCAATACAGAGACTTCAGACCACTCAACGAAGTATGGAGAAATGCATGTTAGGAGTAACAAGAAGAGATCAAAAATGCAATATATGGGTAAGAGTAGATATTACTGACCTCATTAAAAAAATTAAAAGACTGAAGTGGAGTTGGGTTGGACATATTGTTAGAAGAGATGATAATAGATGGACAACTGAAATCTTAAACTAAATTCTAAGATATTGTAAAAGACCCAGAATGAGACCATATGTGAGATGGATGAATGAAATAAGAATGTGTGCATGGTGATATGTAGCAGAGAAGCTAAAGATCAGAGAAAAGATAGATTGAACTTGGAGAGACTTTCATCCTGCTGTGGATTAATAATGGTTGGTGATGATGATGACACATGCTCTTTAATTCTGCATATAAGACAAAAATGTACTAAATAAAATATGCACTTTCTTTTGTAGAGATTGTTTACATTTGCGTTGAAAATCATTGTTTTCAGTGTGACAACTGGATTTTTTTACTATTTAAATTTATAGTCAATTATATCATAAATATTGTACAGTACTTTTTTCCTTTTAATGAATATTGCCATTTTATCTTACAAAAATGATGTTCCTTTTAAGATGTTAAAGTTTTTTAAATGTTGCTACAGTAAATAGTTGATCATTAATAGGTAGTAGTATAAATTGATTATTATCACTATGATGAATCTTCAGATAAAAACTTCTCATATGCAGAGAGTATAATATATATTTTTAAACTCTTGCTTTAAGACTACTAAATTCTATATTTAAAATAAACTTGAACATTGTTAAGCAACCAAAATAATGCTGGAATGCAATTACAACCTACACACATGTGCATTAATGTTGTTTTAATATCTCAACAATGTTTTGTTGAGTACAAAGGATACTCTCAAACCAAAGCACAAGATAAAGACTTTGATAAGATAAGAATGATTTCATATCATTGTACCTAAATTCACTTATATGGGGCAATCTAAAGCATATTGGAATAAGAGTGTGAAGGTTTTCATTTAATCACTTTACATTAATTAACTTTATTCTATCTATTAACAATTGTGAAATCTTTCAATTTACTTTGTTAATATTACGAAATATTAGAATTACACAGAGTCTAATATTTCATAATATTAATAGGTAGTAAATTGAAACAGTTTGCGATTGTTAATAAATAGAATAAAGTTAATGGATGTACGCTCTCATTCCAAGATGCTTTAGATTGGCCTATGTAAGTGAATTTAGGTACAAAGATAAGATGCTACTCTTATCTTTTCAAAGTCTCTATCTTATGCTTTGGTTTAAGTGTATCCTCCATACTCAACAAAACATTATTGAGGTATTAGAACATTATAATGCATGTGTGTGTGGGGGGGTGTAATTCCCTTCTGATTAAAATTACATATAAATACTGTGCTGCTACATTAAATAAAGAGTTGTATAAATTATGATTTTAATAAATATACTAATACTTCAAAAAAGATCCCAGACTAGTAAAATGTTATCTTCTCTGACCTGGACTAAAACAAGATAAACTATGAATTAAGCACCCATAGAAGTATCACTTTCTCCCCAGAAGCAAAGATCACACAAATATTATAATTGTTCACTTGGTTTTTGTTTTTAGTTAGCTTATTGACACTCATATAATCAATCCAGATAAATCCGGGTCATAACTATTTAGTTGGTATAGTTGACTTTTTCTCATATCTCCAGCACTTTCTTTCTTCAGCATTTTTTATCTCATATCTCCAGCATTTTCTTTCTTCAGCATTTTTTAAATTCATTTCTTCTGTTTTATTAAAAATTCTTTCATATAGTTTCTAATTATATTATCAGATTTATCTTTATTTTTTTGATTTTCAACTTTTAAAGAATTTTTTTTTTTACATTGTCATGTTTTATATTCTAGAAATGCCAAATAATTCAATGATATATATATGCTTTAACAATTTTTCAACCTTTTAAACTTGTAGTTATGTGAAGGACTATTTCCATCATGTCAAACTGCTAAATGTTTTTTTAAAAAATTCAATGTTATTTATACTTTTCAAAATATATTCAATTGTTAGTAATAATACACAGATTACTTACTATAGAACACTTTTAGATTTCAATCATACTTATTCTTTTCACTCGTATTTACATCAATTCCTGCCTCACAATCATTTTAAGTAAGAAGTCTTAAAATATCTCTTCCAGGTCTATCTTCCTAAATCCAAAACATTTTTTTAGTGGATAATTGTTTCAGCTTTGCTACAAATTCTCCTATCTACTATTGAATAGTGGCCAGTCAAGACTTTTCACAATGTAATTCTTATATTTTGATACATTATTTCTTGCCTCTTAATTTTTTCAGTAACAAACTTCTTTCACTTTTTTTTGACAGCTCCTAGTGGTTGTTTGGGTTATATTTCAACATTTTATTTTAAAATTTAAACCTTTATTCTATATTGCAGGGATGTCCAACAAGTCGATCGTGATCTACCGGTCGATCGGAAAGCCATTTTTGGTCGATTGTGAGGCCAATCTGGCAAGAGCTGTCGGGTAACGAGTGAAACAAATTAAGTCAAGATTTCAATGTTCTTTTGTTATTTTTGTTTTTGTTCTAAATTTTTTTTTCAATTCTAGATAGGTGAAGTCCACTAAGCCATATCATTATTGAAAATATTTTTAATCTTGATTTAATGTAGCTAATTTGAATTAATAAATATTGTTAATAATCACTCATGTTTTTTGGACCATTAAATAATTTTTTTTTCACTAGGTAGATATATAAAAATAGTATGTATTTTACACCTCCCTCTACTTAGACTATGCCTATGACAACAAGTCAATCCCAACACATTTTTAAAATAAAAAAATAGATGTTATGAACACAAAAGTTGGCCACCCCTGCTATATTGCATTTCTAAAAAATTTAATTTATTTAGTACAAATATACGTTTACAAATAAAAAACATTCTTAAAAATAATATTTCAGTATTGTAAATATGGGGGGGGGGGCAATAAAATGAAATATTTAATCAGAATAATAATCCTTTGCCATTTTGCTATTACTGATTAAAATATATTTTGAACAAAATATTTTATTAAAACTATATTTCTAAAAGCCAAACAATTTAGTGTTAATACATCATAAAGCAACAAAATTCTTTCCTTCAAATTTACAATTTCAGTTATAATTAAAACATCACAAAGATATAACTGCTACAATCACAATAAAGACAATTCTTCTTCATTTGCTATTTAACATTATTATAATTCTCATCTTGTTTCATATCAAACATTTTTTATATAAATAATCAAGAAACTTTTTACCAGCGCAGTGTCAAACTGTAATTCTGATACAAGATAATCATTCTTCTTACATGCACTATATTTTAATATTCAACAAGTGATGTTAAATACTAGTAAACTCTCGATCCAAGTCACAAGGTAAAGAATTTGAAAAGATAAAAATGTCTGTTTACTAGTATTTAAATCGCTAATTGAATATTAAAGTACGGCATATGTGAGAAGAATGATTACTTTCGTACCAAACATTTTTCAATAAAATCTGAAATTAAATCAGAAATATCATTGTCTTAAAATAAATATTTGTAGGAATATTTTGCAAAAAATAATCATAAATGTGTAAAGAAATTATAGAAAATAAATATTTTTTCTGTCCGAAGTCACACACACACAAAAGCATTTGCAAGTATTCTCATAAATACTCTTGAAGCATGAAAATAAAGAATCTACTACTTAGCACACTAGTCGATTCACTTGTATTAGATTCTCTCTATGTTACTGATAGCCTCAGATTTTTTTAAAAGGTTTCCGCCATCAAACAATGCAAAACCAGCAAATGAATAATACAGATGGCCATAAGGGAGTGAAAGTTGGTGAAAATGTAGCACCATTGTTCATTACTGCAAAAATGCCCTGATAATTACAGTATTAAAAGAATATAAAGACAGGTAGTAATAATTTACAAAAATTTGTTATCTAATACAAGCAGATTAGAAAAACATATACAAAATAATCATATCTGATTTAACTACAGCATTACAAATAAATGTAATCCATAAAATATCTCGTAAATGTTTGTGAAAACATTTCTGCTACAATGAATAGTAATAGCATTCCATATCATTAACCGACCTTGAATGTTTATTGTCTGTTTTATTATGTATAAATCTCTTGTTTGTTTTTTTTAAATTAATATAAAAATGTTAATGTCTATAGTCTGTGTGTGTAATCTGTTAAATTTTACAGTAGTTTTCCTTAGATCTCAATTTCTTGTGAGTACGATTATTTGATTCATTCTTTCATATGTAAATACGTCATGATAAATGAAAATGCTAAGTATGCTTTAATTCTATAATGTGAACTTAAAAAATACATTATAAAAAACATACTTATAAAATATATTTGTGTTAAATACAAGGAAAGATTATTATGTTTAAAGACGATGAAATTTTCAGTTAAAAACTTATGATATAAATATTAGCAACTTATTTGGCTTGCATGATCTAATGCAGGGTGGCAAACTTTTCCGATAACAGTTCACATGAATTACTTATTACATTTAGTGAGCTGCATGAAGGTGAAGGTTTTATTTTTTGATATATGAGGTAATCATAGTAGAGGAACGTATTGCTATCATGCTATAAATCAAATTTCTCTTTTCAATTAATAATAATGAAATAGTTTTTATAATCTGTTCTAAGTAACTTTATGCTGTTTTAGTATCACATGTATGTGAGTATCCTTGTGTGTGGGCTGCACAAATTGTTGTTGTAAATCATAGTTTGTCCACCTTTGGTTTCACGCAATGTTCAAATAATGAACCCAAGTTCAAGATTCCTGAAAGTTCAACCTACTACTTTTGTGCTTAATCATCACAATATATCATGAACAATTAATAAGTCAGTTTATCTTTTATATTAAAAATAAAATAATCATTAAAAGATTAAATACTCATTAAAGCATAAGTAAGCATAATATTAATAAAACATCATGCATGATTAATGTAGTGGCACTTAAAGCAGATCATGGCATATCTATGATGGAGTTCCTCCTACAAAAATTCTATTAACTAAAAAAATTATTTAAGAAATTATAAAAATTTGCATATAATATTAATTACAAATAATATTTATTTATAATAACAAATTAATGTAAAAATAACCATCAATTATTTATATATTTGAAAAAGAATACATACTATATTTATTTAGAACGTTCTATGAACTTTTGATTTAGCAATCATATCCACTCCTCTAATCGTTCTTTAATATAAATTTTTGGATAATATAATTTGCATACATATATAAGAATAACTGCTTATACTAAAAGATAATAACTGAAACACACAGGCATTTTATATACCTGTGTATACCCTACATATTAAAAGATAATAAGTAAAAAAATCTATTTGAATATAATAATTTCAAATTCCATTCGACAAACCTTAGAGAAAAATGTCTATAAAGTACATTATTGATCCATCAATAATAACATTTTATAATTTTATCTTTTGATAATGTTATAAAACCATCTATGTTATCACTTTTGAATTGAGAATATTCAAACTACCTGAAAAATATTTTATTTCATAACTAAAATAAGAGAACAAATTTCCAAGTTTTTTTTTACATATCTGTTAGTATATAATTTTTTAATTAAAGGATTATGCAGGAAAATTTTAACAATGAATGAAAAATATATTTCGAGAATTGAATGGTTTTTGATTTTAAAAAATAAAAAGATGAGAAATATTCTTTATAATAAAACATCTCTGATCCTCGTTTAAAAGGTATTTTTCTGCTATTAATAAAAAAATTTTTTAAATATTATGCCTCCCCTTGGTACCTACACCAATCCAATATCTGAAGGAATTGCCTCAACAATACAACCAACCATGAAGATAACAATACTTTATTTAAACCAGTGGTTCTCAATTTGTGGGGTGTGCTCCCTTAGGGTGTGCAAAATAATAAAAGGGGGTGTCCAAAGAGATGCCAAAAAAAAAAAAACTACATATTGAAACCAAAACAAGAAAAGATACCTTCTGTTAATATAAAAATTAAATGTCACCATTAAAAATAGATAAATGCATGGTAATTTATAATTTCCCAATTTGTCAGAATTTTAGCTTGTTCTGTATACGCAGCAAAAGAAAATAAATATAGACAAAGAATATTAGAATTCCAAAAAATCATTGGAAGGGACATGATTAACGCTATATGGAAAGTTGGGTCACAAATATTAAAAAATTGAGATCAGCTGATATAAACTGCTTTGAATGCAATCAGCAATAATGTTTTATATTTCCATAAGTTCATTTGTGATGATATTTGATAATTTCTATTTAAAACAGTCATTTGAAGAGTCAATACGTTTTTCCTTTTAAATTCTCTGAATTTACAGGGTTTTTTTTTCCATTTCAAATCAAAAAGGGATAGCAAAATTGAGAAATAAATTTGACACATATAATATCAAAAAACACATTCTTCACTTCTCTTTATATAATTTGCTACATATAAATATTTTAATATTTTTACAAGTGGTAATCAGTTCTTAAAAGTGATTGATCTATGTCTTACAATAGTATCAATTTTATTGATGGTAGAAATGTGTGTACAACTTTAATTCTGTCAAATAAAATGATTGCCATTACCAAAATTTAATAGTATGTTTACTAATTAGCATAATTTCTATGAGATGAAGTTTTTTGCTTTACGGCTTTTTAAAAAAAAAATGGCAAGGAATTTAGTACTTAAAGTTATAAATTTATTTCTGAATAAGGTAAGACATTTTTACATAATTAATAATATAGTAGGTTCTTAAAGAAATTACAGATATATATATACAGTGTATCCTAGTGAGAAAATGACTTGGTGACTGATTCGCTAAGTTGCCGACAGCACCACATATAAATCAATGCACGTGTCTTGCAGCAACATAGTTCACCTAGTCACAAAAATGTTAAGGCTCTAATATGTCTAAACCATGAGTTATGACATGAAATATGTGGATGTACCTTAACCTACTGACGATGGAACAATACATTAACTTTAAATTTTACTTTAAATTGGATAAATTGCTAAAACATCTGAAATGATTCAAACCATATATGTGGCAGTGGAGCCATGAAAGGCAAGGACGTTTTCAAGTAGTTTCAACATTTTGTGATAGGGGAGAGCATTGCATGCAATCTACGAAGGTACAAAACATCTAGTCACATAGTAACTCATAATCAACACATTAACTTCTTAAAGTTTTCGTGTTGAATAGTCAACCTATGTTGCTAGATAACTCATGCATTGACTAGGAGAATATGTTGGAGGCAGCTCGAAGAAAGAATCAGTTATCTTTTCACTGTGACAACTTATGTAAATAAATTAGAATAATAAAATTGTTAGTCCAATAGAATTGATTTCTACCTTCACATTCTATATTAAATGCCAATAAATACAATAGTAATAAAATTATTTTTCTTGTTAAATTCTTGTTGCTAACAAAACAATTTTATCCTGAACATATCTATGGGATATTTAAAAACGTGCAATTAAAAGCAAGTTCCATATATCATCCCACCCTATCTCCTTCAAATCTCCATATGCTCTAATTTCCTTAAGATCATCTATCTTTTTTTCCCCTCACAACACCTCTTTCTTTCAAATTCTACAATCTTTTATAATTGTTTTACCTCTAAGTACATGTTTAATGTAATTTTCTAACCATTCAAATGTACAAACTGTACACAACTCAAATTCTCATAATAAATTTCAGATAAAATCATAGAAGAATGTACCAATACATATATCAATTAACTAGAATAAATTTAATAAAAAAATTGGTGCCAATTTAGTTTGTGCTCATGGTCACTTTGAAATTTAAAGACCAGCCAAAACCACTGCTGATACATCCAAATGATAAATGACATAAATATTGAATAAAAGTACTTTAAATTCATATTTTAGAAATTATAAGCTAGTAAAAATAATATGCTTTATTTTATTAGAGATTTTTTTTTTTTTTAATTTACCTTCATGAATTATTTGGAATACAATGGCACAAAGAACCGGAATATGTGGGGCAGGGGGAGAATGGTTTGGCCTATATGAAGTATCATCCAAAAGATGCAGAAGTCTGATCAAACCAAGCTTATAATTTCCAAATACTAAAAGATTATAGTATATACTCATATGAAATAAAGCATATTATTTTTATTAGCTTATAATATCTAAAGTATGAATTTAAAGTACTTTTATTCAATATTTATATTATTTACCAGTTGGATGGGTCAACGGTGGTTTTTAGATTTCAAAATGGCCATGAGCACAAACTAAATCAGGACCAAAAAGGTTGTTTCTTTACTGTAGAATTTAAAAATATATAAACATGCAGTATTTATATAAACATAATACATTAGTGACTTTAATCAACTTGCTGTTTTCATCAACTGAATGTGACACCAAATATCAGAACATTGTTATATATATATTATATCTATTAATCTATATATACATATGCTATATCTCTATGTGATTAGGTATTAGCTAAATTCTAACTAAAAATATCAGGATTTAGTAAAAACATATATATTCGTATGTATATATGCCAATTCAAATTAGTGATCGGAAAACCAAAATTTTAGGCGGGGGGGGGGCTTGAATTATGCATGCATATATATATTATCATCAGCCCATAGTAGAACCAAAACTTTTCCTTACTTCACAACTTCTTTCATAAGAAACCAACTATTATTTTACTTATGTCTTAATCACTCCCAGGTATATAAAAAACAAACTCAAACAAAACTAGTTAAGAATGGGACAATTCCTTCAGTACAATTTATTTTTAACATTGTTATAATTACAAATATTTTCCAAACTTTATAAGCTCTGCATATTTAAGCTACTCATAAAATGTCTCATATATTACACACAAATGATACTTCTGAATTGTATAATAAGGTAAAACATTTTTTTAAAAAGCCACTACAATGCAAACCTTCTCTAATGTGAAATAGAACATTAATATCGCCAATGAAATGTTAAATTTTCCTTCATTTTATCTTCTAGATAAAAATAATTAGATACCTATTAACTAATCAATAGTTAAATAGTAATCTGTGCTAACTATAAGACAGATCTAAATTGGCTTAGAACCTGAAAAAAATCCTGTTTCACCTAAACTTGATCTTCGGTTAATGAGCCATTGTATTTGATGAGAATATTTGCAATTAAAAGTAGTAACATATTAAGTATATCATAAAAATCAATAACGCTTAAATTTACAGTTAGAAAGATGAAACTGTTTGGATATCAATTCAGTCTACTTATTTTCATATTCTCGTACACACACATATATATATGCACACAGTTTTTACTATCCAAAGATTAATCACAATTCTAATTACACAATTCTAATTAAATGTTCTTACATTTATTTGCAAATAAGGATTTTTTTGGACCAACGATATTCTTTGAATATTTCTTTTAGCATAAAATTAAACTAATTAAAACAGTTGTTAATGAAACTTTGTTTGCAGCTTTCAAATTTACCAGATAAAGTTAAAAGGTCGTTCTTATTTATGAGAACAACAGAATGCTTTTTAGATTAACTAGAGCTAGTATTGGATTTAAAAATATGGAAGTCACTAAGTTAGAAACAACAGGGAGTCCGGGCATATGGTATGCATTAGAAGGCAGGCTGATGGAATGTGTCACAATACACACAATGTTTAAGGCTTATTCCATCTTTTAATAAGATGTATTCTCGTTTATTAATATAACCTTCATTTTCAATTTTTAATTAATGACTAATTCAGACGAAATATAAAAACTATGTGCGTAATTGCCAAAAGAACATTTTTTAAAGATGAAGAGAAAACAAAACTTGAAAGAGGGAGGGGAGAGGGGAGATTTTATGTAAAGTCATAACAAAGACATATGGAGCAAAGCAGATAATGGGTATTGATCAGACTATAAAAGCTTCCCATCACAAACAGAATAATTCAAGAGACTGCCAGCAAATTTATGAGAATTTTACACAAAATCTTGCCACAGACCATTCCCTTGGGCCTCCTAAAGCATCTACTGCCACTGGAAATTACCTGCCTTCCATTAAGGCCAAAGAAAATAGCAAAGAAAGAGCAGGAGTTGCTCAGACATGACCCCAGACTTCATGATATGGCCAAATTAAAGCTTTCAGTCAACTTTGCAAAAGTTAAACTAAGAAATAATAAGATTGATAAATTTCCAGATGATATTACAACTGACAGGGATAGAAGACAATGCTATTAAATAAGTTCTCTGATTATAATTGTCATCACTTGGTTATCATCATCAATTTTTCACACAAGCGTTATTGGAAAATAGAACGGGGGAGGGGTGAGAGTTAACTGAATTGGTGCGCAAATACATATTTAATAAATACAGAAAGAAAAAAAGATGTTAATTCTAAATTATCATTTAAACTAAATTCAAAGTTTTTTTTCTTTCCTCAACAATATCAATACCCCTCTTCGCTTTCCCTTTTCACTTAAGTTTCCCTCAGTTTCAAAAGCTTATGGTCATTCAGGTTTAAAAATTTTGCAAGCATACAATTACAAATAATCAATTCTATTGCAGCGCTCTAGAAGTCAAAAGAAGCAGTCTAGTAGAGAGTAAATGAGAAAAAAACAATGTCTACGCAGAACAATGAAGTAATTAAATCAAGAAATCTAAACAGGGTGACATCATGGAATCTTAAAGTGTTTAATAAAATTAGGAACATTAATATAGAGGTCATCTACTCTTATTAAGCCTTCTTTTTTTTTTCTAAACTTATATACACGATTATTTATTTTATCATTAATAAGATGTTCTAAATATATATAAAATGTAAACAATCATTTCGTCTAAAAATTTTAAAAAATAATCATTAAGTTGGAATTTGGATTTTAAACATCGGCTGCTAAGTTATTGATATTAATAATGATGTCGTGTAAGAAGAAAATGAAAAATAAACAGAGGAATAAAAGTGCACATCTTTTGGGAGTATGTTATTTGCTGAATATGAATTGCAAAGGAAGTGCAATAATAGGCCTCACAGGGGGCTAGCGATTATATCTAGGAGAGAAAACAGTACAAATAAATGGTTTACTGTATGAATTTTTTTTTAGTGTGATTTATACGTATTGGAAAAAGCCTTTCTTCAACATTATTCAATAAATTACAATATTTAAAATAAAAAAAACAATGTGCAGTGAGTATATCAATTACAAATGACGCTAACGTAAATTTAGTAGTATATAAATAAATAGATAAAAGATGGGGGAGGGGTTTCACCACATTATTACTAAATTTACTCTTAATAACTAGGAATAATTATTACACACATAAAATTTCTAAATTTTTAAAATTTCCTTTTTTCTCCTTTTCAAACTTTAATAATGCAATAAGATTAAGGGGAAATAGAGAAAAGAATTATTTTATGATCACCAAAATAATCCTGCGTTGAGGAGATGATAGCAATGCGGAAACATGTATTTAAATGTCCAGTATTAACACACATATCTCATCTCCATATCGCACTTAAAGTGATTCCATGAAGTCTAATTGTTTTTTTACTATGAAAAATACTTAATCTACAAAACTATTTATGATCATCTAACCATTCTCAATGACATGTATTATAATCCTTTTGAAATTGAGATGTAAACATGCATTAAGATTGGGGCAAACAATAGCAAACTAACCTCTGGTAATAATGATTAAGTGTTATCATGTATCTGCAATAATCTATTGCTAATAAACTGATTTTGCATCATCTTCAGTATATTATATTTTAGCTTTTGATTTACAAAGTTATCTTTCCTTCTTCTTTTTAATGACTCTTAGGACTGTTTTAAACTTATCTTATTTACTTTACCCCATAGCAGTTTTCAAAGCTTTTTATGGCTAAGCATATATGGAATAGTAAGTTGCTATGGTAATTAGCTGATACAAGCACATTTGTTGAGGGTTAACTTTATATAGAATGCTGACACTAATAAAATAAAAAATAATTTTCAGAAAGCTTAATATTCAGTAAAAATGCAATTATGCTGTTTCTACTTATGAAAACAATTTCTGGGTCTACACCCTGGTGCAAGATTGTAAAACAAAAAACTCACTTTAATAAAGTAAATGGAATTGTATATTCATCTGCCACTTTGGTGTTCTAATGGCAGCCGGCCCTTTAAAGCAATTGACCGTATATTTTAAATAAAAACTTACAATATTGGCAGCAGAATTTGCTTAAAAAAATAATGTAGAATTAAAATGCCCCTCCTCCTCTAAATATAGATATTATAATTCCAAAAAATAGAAAGTAACTTGAAAAAAAGAGATAGTGGAAGAAACTACACCAAATTTAACACAGTTTCAACTCTGTATACAATAGATAGATATGCTTTTACAAATAAAATAGTTTAAATATTAAGTTTATTAGACGATTAATATTAAAACACGTTTTACTTTTTATAAAATCATATGCCAAATATGCCTATGCTTATTAATAGACCAGTTTAAATACAGAATGTGAAGTCATAAGAGTGCTAGGCATTTATTTAGCCTAAAGAATTAATGATTAGGAAATAATACCAAGCATTATGTTAGTTCTTTAGATATAAGCATAAAACTCAAAAATAGTAACAACTTTGCATAATGCCAAAAATGGCAACACGTGTCTAAAGGGACCAAATTCGAAACTCTAGTCCAAATTTAAGCAAAGCTCTTGTTTCTACTTAAAGCAACTGTCTTGCTCAAATCAATAATATATATATATTATGTAACAATGTGAACTAACTCTTATTCAGATTTAAGCAACTGTCTTGCTCAAATCAATAACATATAAATGTAGTATTTAACAATGTAAACTTGACTAACATTACCTTATTTCATTGAAGAACCAAAAATCTATGTAAAAAAAGCTTGGCACAAAATGAAAAAAAAAGAAGTATCAAAAGCTACTGTGATGTATTTACAACTTCATTATAACATAAAGAACAGAAGAAATTACGAGCCTTTATAAATAGAAGCATCGCGATCAAAAAGAAAAACACTTTTTACAATTAAACATGTAATATTATTTTTACCTTTCTCGAGGCGGTAAATAGAGACGAAAGACAACATAAAACAATGTATACTAGCTTATACATATTTATGCAAACGATTGATTATG
This sequence comes from Epiperipatus broadwayi, assembly GCA_028023455.1. NCBI lineage: Eukaryota > Metazoa > Onychophora > Udeonychophora > Euonychophora > Peripatidae > Epiperipatus > Epiperipatus broadwayi. The sequence continues at coordinate 4,605,705 of JAQFVV010012454.1, forward strand.
GGCGCAAAAAAAAAAAAAAAAATTGGATATCTTTAGAAAAAGAAGGCCATTAAAATAATTATGGATAATTTTTAATATGTGGCATAAATTGTCATTAAATTATCAAATTTAATTCGTTTTCCAAACGCATGCAATTCTATACGGACAAAGCAGTATACGGATAGACTAGCTTTTGAAATACTATAAATGCATGTAAAGTATATTTTTAATGATTAAATTTAAACTTATTTCATTAATTACGAAGTTTGAAATTAACTATTCAGAAAATATTATTTTAACATGTCACTTTTGTATTGTTTGGTTTTCTTTTTGAAAAAAAAAAAAAAATTAAATCAGTTTTTTCCAATTATTAGAACTCTTGATTCTAGCTTATTTTCTTCCTAATTTTTAACATCTGTGTTTCTGTCTTTCTCTGGCCTTTCTCTCTCTTTCTCTACTTTCCACCCCCGCTCATTTGCAATGAAATAAACTTAATGAATCAAGTAAATTTAACTCGGATTTCAACATGGATGTTCGAACAGTTCTGTTAAGAGCCACGAAGTTTTTTTTCCCCTCAATGACCAATATTTATTTTTAATTCTAATACTTCAACTAAATCAACACACAACAACAATGTTAACTATTGTCATTTTTAACAGCTAAATGAAATGATTAATTTTGAAACAACTTTGGATCTATGGGTGGAATCTATCTAAATAAACCTTGTAAAATGATGCTTAAATTTTAGTTTTCTAAAGAATGGAATTTATATTTCAACTGCTAAAAATAAACTTAAGGTTGACACAACCAAGATTAACACATATGGCAAATACGTTTTCAAAGAATGGTAAAACTAATAATGTAGAAATGGAAAATTGCGAGATTGTTTAAGTTTGATAACTCAGGCATACATATTTGGTTATGTACACTTAAATAGCATTTATAATAAAACTGCACAATTACATGAATTATATGTAATTCAAAGGAGTATACGTATATGTACACCCACGCAGCGTACAAACATAAATAGCAAAACTATTGTTTATATATTCGGTTATTTATATCAACTTCTGCACCTCTAAGTCAAGTTCTTTTTTTCTTCTTTAGCAATGGTGTCAATAATAATAAACTGTAAACAAGTTTAAATTTTAATTTTTAATGCTTATTAATGGTTTACCTTTAATTTCTAAACTTACACCAGTATCACTTAGCTTCCCCTACCCCTCCTCCATACTTAGAGCAGATAGCAAGCGTACTTCCTTATTCATACAGAGGGGAATAAAAGCAGTTAAAATGAGGGGTTTTAAATAAGATAATTAAAAGTTATGAGTACTTATCCTAAAAATTATTCTAAATATATATAAATTAAGTACATGTAAAGAGATAATTTTCAAATAAGCAATCGAATATGCTAACCATTAATTTAGTCAAATCATTCTTTTCTAAAATAAATTAAAATGACCCTTTAAAAAAAGAGCGAAGGGAATTCACATCCGGTTTTTCATGCTAGAAGTACGTGTTGAGATGAAGAGATTAATATTGTAAATGCTTTAATTTTCAGTCATTTACGCTCTTAATTTCACAACTTCACGATTATTATATATATTGCAGAGAGAAACGGGGATCTAAGAAATTTTTATACTTCACAAAATAAAATTCCATTGATCACAAACAACTTTCAGAGGGAAGCCAAGTGAGTGAAATGGCGTCGGAGTTAATGCGCTGCTGTCAAATGCCCAAATAACCACCACATGTTCATCCTAAAAGCCTTGAGTATGTGTTTCGAGTACAGAAATGTATTTGTGTATGCATACGGCATACACGTCTAAACTCCGCCACAAGGCTGAAAGATTATGCTAAGTCCTTATAGCAAGAACAGATCAATTATAATAATAGTTGCAAGCGTTAAACAGTTTTAATACGAAAGAAAAGTTTATGGGGGAAAAAAAAACTTACCTTACATTTAAATAGAGCACATTAATAGAGAAAGCCTGGTATAAAGCGGCAGGGACAGGGCTGAGAAGATCACAGCCAAACCCCGTTGTAAGGATTGTTTCCAGTGTTTTTGTCAGGAGTGACAATCAAACCTCAGCACTCAAACAATGTACTATTGTAATGCACTCTAATGACCAACAGATGAGAAGAACATAAATACTTTGTAGATGATTAGATCACGGGTGCTACCATTGCTACAGAGGGAAGAGGGTGGGAGTAGGAGGAGGCTGAGCAGGAAGATGGTCTTATAAATGGCATATATTTTGTAGCCAGCTCAACTAAGATACAACAGAATGTTTGTAAATGTTTTGGATGCCAACTAAAAATGTGCACATCTCACATAAACGAGGCAATAGCAACTAGAGGAAGGAGGATAAATTAAAGAGGGGAGACAGTTTGAGCTGCTTCATCAGGTCTTACTATACTTGTGGAAGTTATGTAGGAAAAACTAACAAGTATGATGACTTTAATCTAATGTTGTTTTTTTTATTTTTGACTTCGTAAGATAGTTATCGTTGCAAAACTGCAAATTAACTATTTAAAAAAATGTAGAGAAGATGTTTTGCACGGCTGCATGAATTTTGTTTAGATAAGTTCAAAACAGATGTCAAGTTTCAGTTAAAGTAACAGTAACGGAGAAAAGACCAACCATATTTTTTCTTTCAGTTAGTTTTTTTTTTTTGCAGTAAATTATTAATGTTTAATTATTAATAGCCAATTAAAATAATAATCAAAATGTAACGCATTAATTGTAATTTACAAAGATAGGCCTTCAGATAGTAGAAGAGAGACGAAAAAGATGAGAAACTTTTTTACGTTTGTAAATATTTAAATTTACTACACAACATTCAAAACACTTTTAATACACTAATTACAGATCATAAATCTAAATAAGTAACTTTGAAATTTTAAGAGAGGGGCTTAGGAAGAAATTATAAAAGATTTAATGTAGAGAAATTCAAATATATTAAATAATTATTGATTTACGATTCTCCATCGGTTAATTATACAACTGAAACATAGAAAAGAATCTGCAGAGAAAATATTTTAATATTTTATTTAAAAATAGCATCAAATCGAACTTATTATTTTTTATGAAGGGATTCTGAAAACATCCCTTTGTATCCAGATGAATACTAAGATATCATATTGTAACATCAAATAAAGGTTTTGATTACATATAATTCTGAATTTACCTAAACTAAATAATAAGCAAAAACTAAAAAAAGTTTAAAGATGATTCGTAGGACTAGGATATTATTGCTCTTTTGCTCAGGTGCTCAAATGACGATAAGATGCAACTATATATAATAAAAAAAAAACCCACGTATCTTTAAAAATACAATGTAAGAGCGGGAGAATGGCATGTGGGGAGAAGCAATAGAGTAAAAGAATAGTTAGATTTTTTTCCCCTTGCAATCTCAACATCTACAGAATTAAAAAAAAAAGTAATTCCTCATTTAAATTTTTTAATTAAAAAACTAAACTTTGTCTTATTTTAATCACAGTTTACATAAAGTGTACACCGAAGTCTTATCTCCAAAAATGAAATGATTAACTAATTACGACTTTAAACTACGTAATGCATTTAAAAAAAAACACCTACAAAACAGTAGTAGAAAATTTTCATTAAACACGATGAAGTATTATGTAGGTCCCAACTCTCATAAACTGCTAAATCTGTTTTATTGAATTTAATTATCTGATTTTACTAACACGCTATTTTTTATATACACACACGCATCTATTTCCTCGTACTTTCATTCATAGCATATCAAATCTGTCATTCCACTATTTCCTCTCAACTTACTTCAGCAATAAAAAGAAAAGTAAATTTTTAGATTTTTATTATTTTTTTAAACCACTACAATTTTATAAATATATTTAAGACATTAAATAAGAATTAGTATTAAAACTGGAGATACTATAGTCTATGAAATGAAAGTTTTAAAAAAACTCGAATCTAAATATATATTAATACACTAAGCTACATTATATATAATTTCTGACTTTCAACAAATCCTATAAAATTTAATATTTTAATACAAAGACGGAGTTATGCTTACGGTAAGTATTAATCAATAAACGCATTTTTTTTTTTTTAGTAAACTGTCTTTTATCACCTTAACAGGGGGAAGATGATTTCCCCTCCTCTTCTTTCTAAGATTTAAAATACATTTTAAATATATTATTAAAACGATTTTCTACCCTAATGCTTGTTTTAAAGTATATCATTAAATTTATCTTCGCCTAAGATTTGAAAATCTTTTGAAATTTGTTAAAACTTATCGCAAGTAGAGAATTGTAGCTAATCTTTAACATATTTAAAAAGAAGGTCATTAATAATTTAAACGGTAGAATTTTTTTTTAATTCAGTCACACGTGCACATACACATTTTAACACTCACTATAAGCATCCAGCTTTAAACATCATTTTATAATTATGAATTTATTGTAATAAAACTAAGATGTTTAATAAATAACAAATAAGCTAGCGCATCTATTTAGGAGTAAATATTTTGCAAATAGAAAAACATTTTTTTATTTATTAAGACATGCAAACATAAGGAAAACAAATATTCTTTTATTGCTCTTTAATATGCAGGAGTGTTTAGTTTTAAATACTCTCTCTCTCACACACACACACAGATGTAGAAAGAAAGATGATAATAAGTGATTTTAAAGAAGTGGATAAAGCACACAACTACGCAGACTTTTTACACTCATGAATATACTTTTCAACAAAGGAGAGCTAGACACACACACACATATATTTATTTCTGTTTATGAACGTTTTATAATTAATTACTAGGCTTACATTTTCATTCTTTTCATTTAATTATAGAAGAACAGTTGCATTTATCATATGTGTAGGATATCTAAACTAGCATAAGGATTTTTTAAATAAAAAAAATAGCTAGTCTATAATCAACCCAATTAGCCATTCAGTTATTAGTCACCCAATAGGTATCTAGCTATTACTAGTTAACGGATCAGTAAAAAAGAGTTTTCATCATTCAATGAGTTTTAACTTTCTTTCACTATTCCTTATTTTTGCTTTCTAATGGGCTACGTATATACATCAAAACGATGCGGCAAAATATTTGCACGAATGAAAAAGAATGAGTAAAAATACTAATAATCCGATACAAATGCTTTCAATAAAATAAACAACTAATTAAAAAAAGCAAATTCGCAAGTAATTATTTATTGTTTACCGGTGGAAAAAAAAAATAATCCAACAGGACGATAAACAAAAACTAAAAATTAAAGAAAATTAAGAGAGTTGTTTTCAAATACTTTATAAAATTATGTTGTGATCAGAGAAAGATATAGACAAAAAAAAAAAAAAACACTATATATTTATATAAAGAAATTAACGTTAAATAGTTTATAAGATTATGTTGTTATTTGTAAATAAAAATGGTGAATAAATCATAGAAAAGGAATTAAAATGTAAAAAAAAAAAGTATATTTGAAAATATGTTATAAATTGGGAAATTTGTTTTTGTTTAATTGTTTTCATAATAATAATAACAATAATAATAATAATAAACGTCAAAGAATAGTATAAAAAGGGATGAAATAAGAGTGATAAATTCTATTAGACTAACTTATTAGTGTATAATATAGTAATTTATAAATTCTATTAGACTATCAGAACATTGTTAGAAGTTCTCTCATTCAATAGAGAATGGCAGGTATCATCAATATATATAAAACCATCACTTAAATATTAGTCTACGAAAGATATGACAGAGCAAAACCTAGGAACATGGACCAACTTAAGTGCTTCCTGAAGGTTTCTGTTCCTCACTCTGGTACGTTAATGCAAAACAACCTATATACATTAAATTGAAATATAGAAAGAAAGAAAAAACAATCACACGAAAAGTAAACCAAATCTCAAGTCTTATTTATACCTCTCTGTATTACATGAGAAAAACTTTGCGAGAAAAAAAAGTTCAACACGTGACTGTATCACAAACAAAAGTATTCAGATTATAAAAGATAAAACTATATTAATATGGGGGACGGACGGACCTATTTTCTTGTATTTATGTTGGAAATGTGACAAGCATCATTTTTATTTGGTAATTGTATTATTAGTTCTTTTTAAATAAGTAATAGGAATACATGTGAGCAATCAATGTGTGTGTGCACACGCGCACGTGTAAAAACATCTTTCCTAACATATTGGTTTTCCATTTCAATACATGTACACATCTATCTATGTGTTCAAATCACATTGAAGATGTTCATATTATTTAAAATAAAAGGGAGTAAATTAATGAAAAACTATAAAAGGGGATAAGTCTGACAACTAGAATAGATTTCAATGTTTCCTATTGTTTTATTTATGTTGTCATGGTTTCAATAGTATTATTTTATTTATTAACTTAATGTAAATAATGTAATCTGTATAATAATTGCTATTAAAATCTACAAGTATAGACGTTTTAAATACATTAGAGTTTTTTATCCTTCCTTGGTTAAGAAATTAGATATATGCAGACGGGATAAATGGCAAGTGGTTATTGCAAGTAATTATATAATTAATCCAAAGATTAAGTAAACTCTTAATATACTTCTATAACTTGAATAATATTGGATTCAAACTGTGGTATCCAGCATATAAATTTGGAATATCTTTCATTACAAATTTACATAGTAATTCAGGCGAGTTATTCAGACTTTTTACTATCATCATATGTTACTTTCAGAGATATGGATTGTAGACACACACCATATATATATAATGTATTCAATATAAATTAGTAAATTACTTATGTATCTATTTTCACACAATTCTTTTTCCTATTCTATTTTTTGCTCATAAGTTTTCTTTGGAGTTGCAAATATATCAATATAGCAATGTATTATGTGATCATACATATACAATAATTTATGTTAACAGTTCTGAAGATGGCTATGTACAGTTGAAATTGTTAGCATAACTCTAAGAATAAATAAAACAATTGCATGGAAATTGATGCAAAATGAAATGATTTGTTATTTATATTGAATTTAATATAAGCAATGCAAAAAAAGATAAGTCGAAGAACATATTTTTTTTGTATTTAAATAAAGAAATAGGTTTACTATATCTAGATATATACATTTCCATATATTTCTTGATTAAAAAGGCAAAGGTAAATCATAGATTCAATTGGAGGTAATGAAAAAGATGATTGCCTTTTTTTTTTTTTTCAATTTACCCGATGAGCTCTTATTATAATACCTGAAACACAACCAATAAAACTAGGTATTGATTTACCAACTAATAATTGAATGTCTAACTAGATTAGATATGGTTTTACTAATTAAAAGAAAATTATCTAGCTTGTGAACTCAAGTGAATTACAAGACTCATAATGATTGAAGCTGAACTGCAAATTGTAACATTTTAGGCAAGTGTGCTAAACACTACCCTACAACTTCTGTTTGCATCTATTACACTGACATACCTAATCAGGCTTCATCTTTCATAATCAGTAAATGATTTTTTTCTGATGATTTTGTAATATATCAAAATTAGTAATATTGACACTTTCTTCATTTTTCTTCTTATTGAAATTGAATGAATGCAATAAACGTAAAGATCAGCTTTTTATATTCTTTATGTCTCACTTAAGATTTGCATGATAACTTTCAAAATCGATTTTATAATCTGCAAGTACATGCTTTCTCTTTCTACTTCAATGAGATATATATTCTCTGCAAATGTAATTGACATCAATTTATCATGAAAATTCAATTTCTTAATAATGTTTAAACATCAAGTAGTGACTCTGTTTCTCCTATTTCAGTGCTGCCACCTAGTGTAAACTAGAATAATCAAGTAAAGGCCAGATAGTATTGCTTAATATATCCCTATCTACTATTATCTTATCCATATCTCCAAACTAGTTTCCAGCCTCCAGTTTTCATCAGTGAGAAGTTTTGGATCTCAATCTGGAGCACTTGAATCCAGTAGCCATTATTTATTTCTTATTATACTATCAAGCTATTAGTCTGAAATTCAAAGACACTTTTATGGTTATATAAATCTGACACCATCTCAGTATCCTATAATTTTGGTGGCCTCAATTGTTTAAAAACTATAGACGCCTATTGTCCTTGGTCATGATCAATATATCAAAACATCACATGATCTTTTGCCTATGTATTACTTTTAAGTACTAAATTTCTTTCTCCCATTCAAACTCTGCCACCTTGTTGAAGCTTGAGTAATCAATAGAGATGATAGTGTTTAATAAATCCCTATCCAGTGTCTTCCTATCCACATGTCTACACTAGTTACTACCCTAAGGCTTTCACCAGTAAGGAATTTTGGATTTGGATGAAGCAAGATTAAATTTTTTTAATCCAATGCAGAATTAGATTAGAAGCAGTAGATTTGCTATTTAAAGGTGATGAGTAGGCAGAGGTCATGTGATATTTTGCTAAAGCTACAACATCCTAGCCAATGAATAAAATTGTGTATGGTTACTAAAAATTGAGAACAGCAAAATTACAGGTACTGAATTAGTACTATATCTGCATCAAAAATACATATGGCTTTATTGCTTGGGAGTTCATAAGAAATTTGAGCACCAGTACTGTGAGTGCCAGAATCAATCATGTGACCTCCCAATTTCAAGTCAGATGCTTTACCAATAATGCCAAACCATGTAGAACAAATCTATATAACTATGCAAAAGTGTTGACTTAGATTCAAAACATTAATTTTTTTTAAAATTTTAGGTGATAATAGGTTGATTATATATATATTTATAAGGCAATAATGGCTGCTATAGAAAAGGTGCATTAGATTTTTCAAAAAAAATCCAGGTGCATTACATTCAGACTGATATAAACCATATACTAGAAACTAGCCTGGGAAACACCATATTGGGTATGGATTTATTACACACTATTATTTGTCATCTATTGATTATTCAAGCTCACATAAAATGACAAAAATGAAGTAGGAGAAATAGATTTGCATAAGCAAAAATTATGTGTTGTTTTGGTGATGTTATGTTTTTCATTACAAAACTTAGTGTTGAGTTTTCTAAGTGAAGATATTTCAAGTATCCAATATTTGCCTGAAGATTTACATTATGGTATTTCAGATGTGATAACATGTTGGATTATTTCCATCATTTATCATTAAATGTTGAATGTTTACAAGTTATTTAAACTTTTCAAATACAAGTAAAGTGGTATTATTCTCCGCTCCTCGTCAGGTATTGCTAACCTGACCAGTGACAATATTAGCATAGGAGTCGAACATGTATCTTTAGATTCTTAAATATTGAATTTTAAGGCAATGCTCTAATGAGAGAATAGCTCAGCATTGCCTAAAATTTGATATTCAAAAATCTAAAGGTGTAAATTTGACTCCTACACTAATATTGTCACTAGTCGGATCAAGAACACCTGCAGAAAAGCAGAGAATAATACCATTCAAAACATTGTGTAATCTAACCTGTGTTGTCTATTTGTGTATTAATATGAAAAAGTTTAAATAAAGTTTAAATTTTTTTAAAGATTTAATGGATAGATGATGGAAATAATCCAATATACCATATGCATTGCCCCCCCCCCCCCAAAAAAAAAAAAATTACACATTTTTTCATTATCGAGATTTAAAAAAATCATGCGTGAAATGAATTCGAGCAAGTACAGCTCATAGATAAATAGGGTCATGCTGAATTTAATTAAAAACTGATTCACATTCAATGCTTTGAGAAATGGCACTGTTGGGATGTGGAGTTTGCGCTCATTTCTTTAATGAAATGGGATGTTTACATTTTACCAGTTCATGTAAATGTTTCAGAACTTGCAGACAAAATGGCTGACTTTTACAAACTAAATCTGAGAGAAAAATGCTGTTGGCATAAAAGAAAATCAGCATTAATTCAACATTTCAGTCATTATAAAAAAATTGACAAAAATGCGAAATGCACTTTATAAAATAATGCATAAGGTGATCTCACATTTCACATGCCGATGTCATTTGGAAGATTGTTGCAGATGAGTTCCTGCAAGATGTATGTAATGTGCTACAATAGGTGCACAAACCAGAGAATGATTCTGGTTATTTTTGGATCACTCTTTGCAGTTGGTAGAGCATTCAATTTGGGATCGAGAGATCCAAGAATCAACACTGATGCTCACAGTTTGGCGCTCCAACTTCTTAAGAACTCCCACGCAATAAAGTCATTAGCATTTTTTAAATATTCAAATATAAATGCCATGATAATAAACTGATATCAACTCAATCTTAATAGTCTAAAGCTGGCAGTCAGCCAAATTCAATTTCCAAGACATCTAACAAATTGTTGCTAAATATTTTTAACAAATTATTGTAATATAGATGAGATTCCAAATATTATTTTTTTAGTTGACCCAAAAATTACTGAGTCTTATTACAAGAATTATGATTTACTTGGATAGCATTTTTATTTAATCGAACTACGTATAATTAAAAAACAATAATAAACATATTAAAATAAATACATAAATATGCACACATAAAATATTATGCATTTGAAAACCCAGTTTAGGAATTATCTATAGCCAATATACACATATTTCCATTTTTTAAAGTTAGATAATTGATTTACTTAATTCATGATTTTCACTTTTTTTAGAAAATACCAAGTAATAAGTTTAATCACCAACTTTATTTTTCTTCTTTCAGTTGAACTCATAAAAAGAGAGAGAGAGAGAGAGTGAAAAAGAAAAACTTTTAAATTTTATAGATTGTTACAGGAAATAAATGAAGAGGAATAATAGAGATGTTTATATATATATTAAATGCTTTTAATGACTGTGCACTAAAAAGAAATAAAATAATTGTTTCTTCAACCACAATTGGAGTTTTTATATTTAACTTGAAATAAAATCATAGAGGGTCCAGAAATTAATTAAGTCAACCTCTTGTTACAAAAAATAGGGATTAACTTAATTAATTTTTGGACCCCCAAGCTTTTATTTCATGTTAAACCTAAAAACAGTTGTGGTTACAGAAACAATTATTTTATTTCTTTTCAATGCACAGTCAATAAAAGCATTTAATATATAAAAAAATTATCTATTATTTCTAAGTTTTTATTATTGGCACAATAATGAAAATGTAAAATTATATTGTACTTTAAATTGGACACTTATAGTTAATATACAAAATATAAGTTAAAATGTATAGCCCTTTTATATATATTGTAACGTTTTTCGTTTTGCTAGGCCTCTTACACGCTAATATAAACTGCGCGTGAGTTGATCAAGCTGTATCAAAAGAAAAAAGAAAGTTGTATTTCTTTTCCCAAAAAAACACAGCTATATTTCCTGATCAAACTTTGCCTATTGATGGTTGAAAATTATGCTATTGATGAGATCAGCTTTTAATTTATTTGATAGGTGCCAGGTCTTTTTATTCTAAAGAGACCGCTGATATCTGTCGCCAGCATGTCTCGCAAATAAAAAAAAATAAAATATTTTTAAAATTATTGGTCTTAGATTTTAAGAATCGGTAATTTTACGGTAAACTAGAATTATCTTTTTTTGAGATTATTATTGCTGGGCTTGTTTAAATACATTGGCAAGGTAAATTCCGTTTAAATCCCCCTAAACTAATAATAAATTTAATACTAAAAAAAAACAACTATTATTAATAACGCACAATGAAAAGGTTGATAAAAGTATAATCTCTTTTATTCTAACAAACTAAAATATTTATAAGTTAAATTACGAATTAACTAAACTGGAAAGTACACACAGGCTAATCCAGATAATGAATCGATTAACAAAAACAGATTAAATAATGAACGCAATTTAATAATGTTCCAAAATCTTGTATAAAATTCTTTATAAGAAAGTACCTTGAATGTGAAAGTAAAGTCTATATCAGGATGGTAGTCTAAGCTTAGATAAATAATTGTTTGCAAACTTTTAAGTCACTATCAGGAAAATTTATTTTTAACTTACCGGTAAGTTCATGTAGGTTTATGGGATCCCAGATCATGAGAATTTCCATTGGTCTCTCCTGCCGGCGTCTTCCATTATTGTTCCGTTCTATAGCTGGAGAAAAGGCACGGTTGTAGTGACCCTTTTATTGCAAAAAGCGGTCTTCACAAGTCCCGTTTCCATGCTTGCATGACAGCTTGGTACAGCAAGGGGCATACCTGTGTAGAAGTATATTTCTTGCCACAGGTTATGCTCGTGGAAACCTCCAACTTTCAGAGACATAACTAGAAGTTAAAGAGAAGACTCAGATTGAAGTTGTCATCTCCTTTTTATATCGCGCTCCATTTTTGGAACTTCTGCGCACTCTTTTGTCTTTTTATCAGCGTATAAGATAATAATCTTATACACTCTCTCTTAAATTTAAGTTACAAAGTTCTCTTTTTTTTTAGCATTATTCTTCCATCTTTAATTAGCTAAAATATTTTTCTTTTAGCTTATACTTTTGGAATTCTTTTAATTTATCTGGATTAGTAATCTGTATGTCATTTATTCTTTCCAATTAGATAAAAAAAAATAAGAATGACAATTTTAACCTTCATTGCACGTTTTAACAAAAATTATACTAATCAAACAAAAATCTAAATTTACTTTTTTAGCTTTTACCAAATGCCAATATATTTGTAACGTATATAAATAAACGTTACAATATATATATCAAAACTACCCCAAATCTAAAATTAAACCAGACCAGCGTAAAAATAATATTAAAACACAACCTAAGGTTTCACTGCTACACGCAGACTTCTCAAGTGTAAAGAACTACAAAAAAAACCACACATTATATATACTATTAAAAACTACCCACAAATCCATTCACTTCCCATCCACCCTTAATATTAAAAGAACTCTTAAATAAGTTAATTGCTTCAGAATAATAAATTTTCAATAATAAAGACTCTTTAATTCTTCTTTTGATTTCATTTCTCTCAAAGAAGACAACCTTAGCTTCATCAAAATCAATAGTGTGGCCTGTATCCTTTTCATGGACATACAAAGCAGAACTAAGATATCTATTTTAACTCTACTTTTATGAACCTTTATTCTTTCATTTAAACTCAAACTACTCTGACCTATGTAAACCTTCTTACAAACTAAACAAGGAATAAAATATACCACACCAGGAATAGTCTTTCTATCAAAAACTTCTTTTGTATTATTTAATAAATTATTCAATGTAACACCCCTTTTCCAAGCAATTTTCTTATTTCCAAACAATTTACTATTTCTACACACAATTTTATAAGAAGACAATTTAAATGGCAAAGAAATAAAATCATATTTTTCTTTAACCTTTACATCCTTACAAATATTACTATTAAAGTAATTAAAATAGTTATTAAAAATGACTGCTCTTAAGATTTAGATTTTTAGTAGTCCGATTCAACACAGCATTGATATCATTATAGTTCAAGAAAGAACAAAGTTTATTACCGGTAAGTTTAATTGTTCACTTATAGTACTGGGTAATTTACCATGCATAGGTTTGTCCTGTGAGGGATCTGCTGTACACTCTTCTTGCACCTTGTAGGTAGTCTGGATTCAAAGATTCAAGTCGGTGATGCCTTCACTCATGGCATTATTATGGCTTCAGAAAGGGAAAAAAAACATCCGCAAAAGAATTCTTCCCTATTCACGCATATTACAGCAATTCAGCCCTTTGGTGAGAGTAGCTTGGCACATTTTATATGACTTCACAGAAAAATTAATTTATATCAAATGGCTATTTAAGGTCACACATAACACCAGGCAAACAAAAATAAAGATTCTAAAATGACCGATGCACAATGTATTTGTTTTTTATAGTCTTCCTGATTTTTAGTCTGCCATGCACATCCTGTTGACACTTATTAGCTTTGACAAAATTTTAATTTATTTTTGTTTCAAAATCATTCCCTCCCCCCTTGGGCCACCAACTTTAAATATGGCAAAATAATACTATCAGTTTAAGTATTTCTAATTGATTTGTGACAAAAATTTACCCTTATCTTAGCACAAATCAAAATAACTTTTAGTTGCTCTCTTTATCTCTCTTTTTTTTTAAACTCTCTTTAACTTAAAAAAAATATCAAAAAAAAAAATACAATGGATATTTAAAAAGAAAAATATTTTCTTTTCAGGAATTTGATAATTTAAAATTCTAAATTGCCAATGCAACTTGTATCAAAACAAATACAGTACAGTACTTCCACAGTCAATGACAAGAATAAAATATGTTTAATCTTGTTTTTATTCTTAATAACCTTTAACTTGTCAGTTAATCATGTTAATACTGAATTACCATTTAGTCTTATTTAATAATGTACATTCGAAGACTTCGGTGTTTAAATCTGAGGAGTTTATTCTACAACTATCTGTTCAGATAACTTGTACTATAAAGCCTTAATGCTCTTGCATTGTAAATTCCCTTCTCTTCCCTTTTGTTCATGAGAGTAAATGCATTTGGGTCATTTTCTCTAAGTATGTGATACAGTCCCTCATACAAATTCTGGAACTTTTTACAGATAACCTTCTCTGTCTGGCAACTGGGTTTACTCTAACCCATACTTTGTCCCCTTTTCTGAAACTGTCAGCTTTTGGATCTTTCCTGTCTCTGGTTACCAACTTTAATTACGGTGAAAGAATACTGTCATTTTAAGTTTAAATACTTATAATTGATTTGTGATAAGAATTTGCCCTTATCTTAGCACAAATCAAAATAACTTTTAGTTATTCTTTTTATCTTTCTTTTATTTTTAATCTCTTTAACTTAAATATATATATATATAATTTATGTTGTCAAAAAAAATACAATTAGATATTTAAAAAGAAAAAAAATTTCTTTTAATAATCAGTTACTAAGTTTTCTATTTAAAATTGTTTGATAGATTTTTTTTTATTTTAGAACAGTTGTTTTTAAAAAAAATGCAAAAAAAGAAAATTCATGATCATTGTTTTAAATAATTATTGCCAGTTTTCTATTTTAACTTTTCACAATTGTTTTAAATAATGCAAGTTTTCTAGTTTAGCTTTTTTTAAAAAAAAAAAATGTTTTAAAATAAAATAAAAACTATCAAAAAATTTTTAATAGAAAACTTATTTACTGATTTATTATACATATATAATTATGTACACATAAAGAATTTAAAATGGTTTTAAAATGTTATTAAATTGAAAGAAAGAAAATATTTATACTGTTCTCTTACAATTGTTATTTAAAACAAATCAAAGTTCTAACAATAACTGTTAACTGTGATACATGAAGTTATTGAATATTTTTAATATTTTCCCATTCTCTGTTCCTTATCTATGAAACTAGTTGACAAACTGAAAAGATAAATGGTTCAAATGGATTAGGTTGATACAACTTAGTTACATAACAATTTTCAAGCAATTCTATTGAATTTAAATATATTAAATCTTGATTTTAAATTTTCATTCTAACTTGAAAAAGACCAAAAGTTAACAAACAAACCGATTTTCCAACTTCAATAAAAGAATTTTTTTAAAAAAACAAATCATTTAAATAAGTTAGCATAGGTTTTGTAAAAAAAAAGAAAAAGGAAAAAAAGTTATTAAAAATTAACACTAATATAACATAAATGCTTAATAACTGAAACACAGGCTTATTATATACCTGTGTCTATATATGTAATATAGGGTATATGAGCACAGACTTTCAGATGATCCATCACTCTCCACTCCATCTAATAACACTGATACACTCAAGCACATATACGCTGAAAAGATAAATAATCACCAATATACGTATTTCATGCTAAACCAGCAATCATCAGTTGGTCCAGATTATCATCTCCCACACATATATACTATAAGTGCTCAGATATATATTAAGATAGACAATCCTCATACTTTAATGGACAGGCTCCAATCTACTACACACCCCAACTCTTCAACTGTCCATCCAATTGAAAATCTGATGATGGAATGCTAGAAGGCCACCCTGAGGCCGAGATTCTAGTCACACCCATGTTGACCTAAGGTCAATCTGAACCCCACATGTACAGGACATAATCCATTAAATACATATGCAAGGATGGGCAGACATCTCTAACTGATATTAGAAATTAGTAGTTCTAAGTATTATTAATCACTATAATAATGCTTTTCTGATATGAAAATAAATGTGCAGAGAATATATTGTAAATATATATCTAATTGGTATTAAAATTTTTAATTATTTAAAACAGATTTTCATTGTATTTAATATGGTTTTACATAAATACATTTGATAATTATAAAATACCATAATAAACCCTTTTCACAGTGTGCAAATTCAAAAAGTTAATGACCATTATCAATATGATCAGAATAGGTATTTCTATATAAAATAAAATGTTATATTTATTATTCAAATATAAAATTGTGAAGTTATCAAAGATAAATGAAATACAGGCATGACATGCCATTTAAAAGAAAAGTGTACTACTTGAGACCACAATTAGAAAGAACAACAAAAAAAAATTAATGATGAACTAAAAAATAAATAATAATATAAAAACTCTGCCAGATAATAAAAAATATTCTACACAAATAAAGCGTGATAAACAGAGCACAAAAACATTAATTATAAACAACAATTAGCCAAACGCTTTGGGTACTGTATACCAGAATCATGGCGACATACTGGAACTGAACACTTAATTCATGATGAACTAAAAGAAAACATTTCATTTAAAAATATAAAAATTCCAAAAAAATGTACAAATTTAAGAAAAGCTTATACTGGTCAGATGAACTTCTGATTACTAAGAACAATGATATTTAAAAATAATAATTTCAATAATATCAGAATTAAAAAAAATTAAGTTTCCTATTTTAAAGCATTATAACATCATGATTTTGTTGAGTATATACAAATCTTCTACTATAAAAATATATCCTTTGTTATATTGGAGGAAAAAAGATTCCCTTTCTAAGTGTGTCTTCACATTTGAAGATAAAAATGTCAACAGAAAATTATAAGATCATATTTAATTGACTTTTAAAAAAAATGAATGCAGAGATATATAAACATTAATGATTCAGTTACATGCATATTCTATCAATTGTGGAACCATGATTGGTATTCCATAGTATACCAGAATCAATCAGTAAGTTTTATTTTTGTTTGTAAAAAATCCCCCTCCCCCCAAAAAAAAAAAAAAAAAACAACAACATATATTTGAAAACATGAAAATAGTATAATTTATTTAGAAATCAAATCAGTAATGAGGACAAACACAATTTCATAATAAACTGACTTACAAAATTTAAAATGCATAAAAATACAAGAAAGGAACTGATGACAATCCAAAACCGTATCAGTTTCCAGATTGCAATTGATGATAATAAATCAATACAAAATCAATTTGAAATTAAAATCCTAAAAAAAAATTGGTGTTCACATAGTTATAATAATGGCACAGACAAGTGAAAGATTACATATAAAAAATGCAGGAAATTGAACCATGGAGATAACATATTTAGCAATGAAGCAAAATGCAAATCCACAAAAAATGTAATTCCACTGAGTGGAGCAAAAATAATTATATTTATGGCAAAAAATGCCCAAAAGTAAAACATTTATTTAATTAAATTGTAGGTAAACCATAATTTTCACTTTTACACTGCACTATTGTGTGACACTATAATATCAGAACTCGTGACAATGCTTGACACATGTGACTCACTGTAGTGTTAGCTCTTTTGATCGTTCAGATTATTTATGGCAAAATATCAATGAAAGATTTCTATTATAAAATGATAAGCATGATGAAGAGAGTGTGTTGGCAATTTTGTCTCAACAAAATTTTCGACAAGATATGAATTAGAATCAATTCACGGCAATCCTGAATGACATTTGTACACTTTCCACGTACAGAATTTTACAGACATCTAGTCCTGTTTTTTATTGCTGATGACTTTATTTTTTTAATGCCTGTTTGTTAAGTGCATAAATAGATTATCAGGTTTTCTTGCATATTAGACCTGCTGCCTGTGTTTGCATCGGCAGAATGTTGTATCTTTGTCCAATGTTTGGTGGAGAGGCTGTTTGTGATGGCAGAATGCTACATTAAAAAGTTACAACTATGGCAATCTGCCATTGCAACCCCCATCACCTGAGAAAGATACGGCATTCTGCTATCAAAGTAGATCTAAAACATAAGTACCAGTTTGCTTTTAAAATAGCTTAATTTCACGCACTTTTTGATCTAAATGTATTGCTTTTTTACAAATGTAAATAAAAACCTATACTTTTTTGGATTTCAATTTCTTATATATTTGTTGTTGTCAATTAATTACTTATGTGCTTTATTATTTGTACTGTTGTGTTCTGAGTTCACGTAAATATTTAATTTCACATTTGTTTTCAAAATAAATAATTTTATTTTTATGTTTCCAAACATTATTTGTTTTTCATGAATATAAAAGTTTGGTTTTCTAAATAAATTGTATTGTTTTTATGTTTTCAAAAACATTGTTTACTTTTTCTCTGTTTTTGATTTTTTTTACAGATAAAACTTAAATTTATTGATAAGCTCATTGCTCTATCCTATTTTGGTATATAGAGAGTTCATTAGAGGGTAGATAATATACGCTACTATAACTCCATCAATTTTGCACGTTATTATTTTTTTACTCCATAACTTGTTTCTTTTTTTTTTTCAAGTAAAACTTTAATGTTTGAACTATTTAATTCATTTCTTTATTTAGTTTTAAGTAAATATATGTATTATATATTAATAATCCACATACAATATTTAAGTACATATATATTTAAGGCTATAACCTTAATACTATGCGCCTTGAGTGTTTCAATTTGCCACTAGAGGGACCTCTGCAAATCTTCACACAAGATTATGACTTTATAAAAATAAGAACAGTCACACTCTTATCTTCAACCTACTTTCTAATTATATAGGTGAATGTTAGTGTTTAATTAGTGAAGAGTTTAACAGCTTCACACTCTCAAATGAAAATGCTTTAGATTCGCCTATATAATTAGAAAGTAGGTTGAAGATAATAGTGTGGCCACTCTTATCATTATAAAATCATAATCTTGGGTGAAGATTTGCAGAGATCCCTCTAATGTCAAATTGAACACTCAAGGCGCATAGTATTAAGGTTAAAGCCTTAAATATGTGTACTTACATGCTGACCATGCACTTAATAAATTAATATTTATAACTATACAATATTTAACTGTATTACTTTCATTATGTAAATATAAATACTATAATTGCATTATGTCATAATCCCAATTAAATGTTATTAGCACAATACCTATGTAAATTTGGCCCTGCTCTTCAACAAACATTTTTATCATGCTACTTTTTAGGAATGATGAGCAAAGACTCATTGTAATATATTTCACATTTAAGTTTTTAATAACATATAGATGCTTTAACGATACAATAATTATTGTGAGATATCAAGATATTAAAAGATACTACTGTGTTCTTTTGATTAGACAAACTGTAAATCTGAGGAAACTAGGGAATAAAGCACTGAAATCATGAGTATTTTAATTATAGTAAACAAATAAACAAATATTTAAAACTGGAGTTAAATTTTAAACTGTAAAAGTATAAAATGTAAATTAAATTATAAATATTGTATTAGTAATTTTATGTTGGACTATTTCCATTATCTACAATTAATTATTAAATGTTTTTAAAAAAAATTCAAACTTTATTTCAATTTTTCAGATACTTTAATAATGCCCCAAACACTATTGTTTAAAGAAGGTTGCCTTGACAACAGATTGAGATTGTTGATTGTTACTGATATTGTTAAAGATTTTGACAGCTCATGCATTTACATTTATTTACCTATCTAACCTTGGACATTATTAGTTTTTGTATCTAAGGTAATAAATAGTTGGAGTGCAGTTTAAAAGTTATAATTGCATTTGAAAGTTATAATTGACTATTTATTATTCTGCTTTCAGAACAGGTTATATTTACTTGTTTAATGAGGTTGTTTAAACTTCTTTAAATTAATAATTTCATTATTTTAGATTATTAATTGTTATTGATATTGTTTTAATTGATGACTGCTTTCATAAACTCTACTGTTAGTAATAGCACACAGTTTAGCATTGTTAGCAATTAAATGTATATAACAACATTAAATAAAGATTGAATTTCTCTGAAGATATTAAACAATTAATTTTCGGTGGTGGAAATAGCTCAACATATAATTATAAATAAAATGCCGACATTACAATGTTTTAGACAAATTCTTGTATATGCATGTTTGTATGTGTTTAGGGTGTATACAGATGGGTGTTAGCACTCTATAACTAAGATGTTATAATGGTGTTAAGAATAGCAATAGTTGCCTGGTAATGGTTCTATTCTTCATTCTTTCAAGCAGAAAACTTAACATATAAGTGTAACAAAGAACTACCATTTCTTATTCTTTTATTATCATGTGTAGTAAATTTTGTGCAATTAAGCATAGCAGTAGAGTTCGAATTAAGATCGAAAAGTCCCTGGTTCTGATAGTGCTCAAACATTACATGACCCCACAAACAGCTGAGTATTCAAATATTTTATCCTATCATCGGCAAATTAACTTTTCCAATCACTTTAATAGCTTCTACAGAATTTTAAATTTCTAATTATCATTTTATATTTTATAAGCATGCACACACAAACCTTTAGACATATAGTTATATAGATTCACTTAAAAGAAAAAAAAGCTTCAGTACAAATTAGAAAAAAATGTGTTTTTTGCTAAGAAATAATAATAAAGAGTAGATAAGATATTATTAGAAAGAATTCAATATTACTTACATTTTTAAAAATAACAAATACAGCATATTTTAAAATTATGCACTTAAATTCCAAATTATTTATTTCTTATAATAAAAAAAATATTTGCAAAAAAAAAAAAAAACTTAACTGGTCAAAGAATAATTTATTTAAATTAATATCAAGTATCCTGTGATTTTTAAACTCTTGATAGAGACGGCTTTTCGAAACTCTTGATAGAGACGGCTTTTCGGTGTATTTCATATTCTGAAAGCTGAATTCTGCTTTAAATTTTTTGCAATTTTACCAAAAAAAAACATCAATTTGCAAATATTACTTTTAGCGATTAAGCCAATGCACATGCGCTTTAAAGAGATTATATAAATGAATACTCAATTTTCCAGACACGAGATATAGTATTTTAGAAAGAATGGAATGAATCCACCCATTCTTTCCGACCCAAACGTTTATGTATGGGCAAATCTTAAGTGTGTGGAAATAAGAGTGTGAGATGTTACACGATCACACACTTAAGATTTGCCCATACATAAACGTTTGGGTCGGAAAGAATGGGTGGATTTATTCCATTCTTTCTAAAATACTATATCTCGTGTCTGGAAAATTGAGTGTTCATTTATATAATCTCTTTAAAGCGCATGTGCATTGGCTTAATCGCTAATATTACTATTACATAAATAAACATAGCGCTATATAAAATAATATCTCATTAAATATTACTTTTATAAATAAATGAATGAAAGAGTAAGTATAATTTTGATAAAAGAGTGTTAAAATATTATTTATTTTGATATGGTTTAAAAGTTGGAAAAAATAAATAAATATGCACACACATTTTAAGGCAGTTTCCGACCTTTTGATATCTCTGGGCAACATAGAAAAAAAAAAAGTTATCAAAACTACCAAAAGTTGATAAACAAAAAAATGGTCTGTGCATAATTTTTGTGATATCCACTACCACGAATAAGTGAAAAAGTCCCATTCAGAGAGACTTTTAAAATCAACAAGCAGGTTCCAAATATGTGACCACTAATATAAAAAATGTAAGTATCTAAGTAATGCAATATCATTGATGTTATTTTATATAAATATTTGATTATAAAAGTAAAAGAGAAAAACATAAAACTACTTGGATGTTTGACATTGTATTTGAAGGTATAATACACTTATTTTAATCACAAAAAAATCTCATAATGTTTTAAATAAGTTTATGATTTTGCATTTGAAAGCATGCGTTGGGCTGCAGGTTAGACACCTCTCATTGACATTATAGAGTAGATAATAATCTCGTAAATAAACTATTTGTAAAGTCATCATAAGTATGAACTCGTAAAAGCATACAATCTTAGGATTTCAGCCCACAACATAAACTTTATTTGCAATTAGTCAAGCATTGGTGGACGAGAGATCAGAGACAGCTGCTTTACAAGCAGTTGTCCCAGGTTAGCGGGTTTGCTTCCCGGCTGATGCTATGACACATGAGAAAAAAAAAACTTTATTTGCAATTAAATAAAAGCTAAAGCTAACATTTCATAAATCAGTAAGTTTTATTTTTAATGAATTTTATAACTACACATCCATCTTATATTCTTCTACAGTATTATATAGTGACGTTATGACATTATGAAGTTCATAGCAGTTGTTCTTAAAATTAAATGGCTAAATTCCTATTCTTAAATTGAATGAACTTTTTTTTTTCATTAATGTTTATTATATACTTTTAAAATTAAGATTCTGGAGTGAAATGGTACTGAAAGAGTCACAATCAATGGCAAAAAAATGGTGAAAGTGTATCAGAAGTTATCATTCGGTCACAGTGCTCTGTCAACATTACTTAACCCGTATATCAACAGAAAATCTATATTCATTTGCAATGATATGGCAGAATCTATAATTATATGTAAAAAAATTGAAAGTGATGATTATATTAATCTATCAATATGTTTAGAATTTGAGATTTGGGGCTTTCTGTATCAATTATATTGCTTCTAGGAATAATTCAACAATAAATTTCCTATTCCCCCACCCTTGTTTATCTCCTATGCAGCGAAGTTGTAAACTATGCTGTATTCATTTATAGAATTTCAATCATAAATTATTCAAAGAAAAATGTAAACAAACAAACAAACAAAAAAAAAACACTGAAATTCATAAACTTGTTCAATTTTACAAATCTCATTTATAATGGCGGCAATTTTTTTCCTTTAAATATAACGTTCCCAAATTTCGAACATGAACTTTACCTTTTCTCCAGGATTTAGGTAGAATTCATTAGTGCACGTACAAAATTTTTCCTTCGTGTTTTTTTTTCCCAAAAAGGTTTCATATACAGTATCTTTAGTACTCTCATTAAATGAGAAAAATAAAATATTGCTTTATTTAGGAAAAGTATAAAGTCATTTTCTGAAATCGGCCATACTTTTCAAAAGAATAAGTCATCCATCAGAGAAATTATAAAAAGACAGAAGCAGATTCACTTGTAAATAAAGTATGGAATAACTTTTTTGATTAGAATGGAAAAAAACCTTAAATATATGGTTTAATGGTATAAATTGTAAGAATATTCAGATTGACTATCTTGAATTGCAACAGAAACTCTTATGTTTCTAAGAAGAATTTAGCTGAGAATCTGAATCACTTAATTCCAAGCTCACATTGCAAATAGAGGGCTTTTTTTTTAAGATCCTTAAAACCATTACAGTCATAAAAATATTAAAGTAATTAGTAAAACTGTATATACCGATAACAAAAGCTGCCGCTATTGCCGCTACATTTTCATTAGAATTTTATAAAAACTATTGAAGAAAAAACATGTCCAGAACAGATACTTAATTGTGACAAAATAGAATTATGAATGATTGAGTGCACACAGAGTATGATGCCAAAAGGAAAATCAAAAAGGCTTACTTCATTGCTAGTGACATAAATCCTATAAATAGAAAAGACATGTGTTGGGCAATTTAAAAAAAAAATGATGTTTTGATTTGTTTTGTATAAATTTGCATACAATGAGTTTAATACATACTAGGGTTATGAATATGGAATAAACAGAATCTGAAAGCGCTTAGCCAATATTAGATTTAGAATTTAGTAATTTCGCCTTTATTGTATATGGAGTATCTGTTATATATATATATGTGTGTGTGTGTGTGCATGTTCAAAAGTGCTCTATAGTGTGCTTACATTACAATAAACAATACTTATTATATTATAATCAAGGCTTGGCAGCAAAATGTGGGTTATTATATGCTATATATATTTGTGTGCAAAGGGGGTTTGGAATAAAATATAGCACATTTTTGCGACTGGACTATATTTTTAAAACATTAATATGTTGCTGAAATTTTGAACAAATATTAAATATAAATAATAACTTAATTTATAATTAAAATATACTTCATATGCATACATATTTTGAATTATTTTATATAATCCATAATGACAATAAGTTTTTACTGATTACCTTCCCACAAACTTTTTATTCTTTGCAGAAATCTATTTTTAAAATCTTAAACTTTGTCAGCAGATTTATAGATAAAATTCTCTACTCACCCCCACCCCCCCTTTTGTTATATAGTTTACAAGTGAAAAAAAAACCTAACAAAAAGCAAAATAAAAACAAAGAACTCACTTTAATTTATTAATTTACTGATATTTACTTAAATATGTTTTTTTCTTCAATTAAATGTGTGCGGATATAAATATTAACTTATTTTCAGTAGTGTGTTTATTGTTTTTAAGGTGTGTTTATTCAACATTACATTTAAAAAAAAAAAAAACATTATATAACAAAACTCTAATTCATGCTAAAATAATAAAGAATAATCTTCATAAAAATTGTAGTATCTTCTCATAATTTTTTTTCATATGTCATAGCATCGGCGGGAGGCGAACCCACAAACACAACTTCTCATAATTTTGTTTACAAAGAAATTGCAGAATTGTGAGGACTTGGATTCACATTTTTCTGCCTATAATTAAATTTCATATTTGAATAAAATAGATATACTGAAATATGTTTAAAATACATTTTCTAAAACTATTGATATATAAAAAATATTGGCATATATTTTTAAATTACATTGTTACAATTTTGAGACTAGAAAATAAAATATACTGCATTAGCTAATTATAAGTAACATACTACTAATATTATAGCTAATAGTATTTGATTACTAACATACCTGATGAGATTGATAGTTTATCTTATTTGAAACATGCTCTATGACCATTCAGACTGTTTGATTCATATTTTAATAGCAGATGGTAGTATTCAATAAACTTTAAATTGGATACTAAAAGAGGCAACACATATTTATTTCTATTAATCTTTGTACGATCATTAAAATTATATATATAGATATATTACATTATACTATTAGATAAAAAAATATGTAAATGAGGCAAAATTGAACAGTGGCATGGACTATCATGAGTAAAATAAGAAATTTTTTAAATAATATATATATATATGTGAGGTACAACCATATCTTTTGTGTAAATACCAGGCTGCGCATTGCAGTCTCTAATGGTTTCCTGAAAAACCATTACATTATCCAAAATCTGCATTAAGAAAACCTTTATTCCATATATATATACACCCAACAAGTAAAAGGGTTCAGAAGCTAATTTACCCATGAAAGCATCGAAATAATCTCTTATACACAATACTGAGACATGCTTATACTGCACAAACATGCATTATCTTGATGAAAAAGTGCAGGCAAAATTTCTACGACCATTAGAAATTTATAAAATATTGATCATATTTTATTAAACCATTCAATTACTATATATCTAAATAATTACTATAATTATTCTATAAGCAACATTTTATTTTATTTACGTATATATTTTCAAATTTTATTCTTATCTCAGGCCATCTTTCACCTCCGCTCAATCATATCACAACCATCCATCAAAAAAGTCAGACTAATTTCTCTCACTCTGGATGCATTTTTGAAACACCCATTTCACTTTTTCTCAAACAAGAAAGACACATATAGCTCATTATTGTAATTTAAAATTCATATATACCTTTTTTTAAAATACAACTGTTTAATAATTTATAATAACTAGATTGATAACAATGAGTTAGAAGAAGTTAACAATTACAGATACTGTGATCAGATTATAACCAGATATATAAAAAAATATGCCTATCTGTGATCAGATTATTATTACATATAGAAAGGAAATATACCTATGTATTTAAAAAGGAAGATTTTTAATAAATGTTCTTACTTATGGATCTGAGACTTGCACACTTAACAAAAGAACAATACAGACACTTCAGCCACTCAAAGAAGTATGGAGAGATGCATATTAGGAGAAATAAGAAGATACTGAAAATGAAATACATGGATGAGAAAACAAACAGGTGTTCCTGATATCATTGAAAAAAAGAAGACTAAAATGGAGTTGGGCTGAATATATTGCTAAAAGAGATGATAATAGATGAACAGTTGAAATCTTAAACTGGTCTCCAAAAGATTATAAAAAACCTGGAAAGAGACCACATGTGAGATGGATGGATGAAATAAGGAAGTATGCTGAAGTTATGTTGAGAAAAGGCTAGATATCAGAGAAGATGGGTTGAACTTGGAGAGATGTTCATCCTGCAATGGATCGATGGTGGTTGAAAATGATAAGTGATGAATAACTAATACTTAATAGAATAAGAGTATAAGTAATAAATAACTAACCATCTGTCAGTATATTGTTCAGACATGAATGTCATATGATTTGGTTCTCTGTTCATTCTGAAATTTGGCAAATTTTGCAATCAAGGATTGGAATCTCAAGCAGACTTTCTGAATCTTCATATCATTATCTAATAGTGACATTTATCATTAATGATGCAATCTAATCATGATTTTGAAAAAAAAAAATGCTTGGAAAAATTTACTGAATGTAGTTTGTGACACTACTATTCTTGATAATGAATGTATTAATCAATACAAACTAGCATCTGTCTGACTATCCTATTCACTACGAATTCTGACAGCTTCTCTTTTTAGTTATTAGCATGGGATTTAGGCTTTCATCATCAGATTTTCAATGATATGGATGGCTGAAAAATTAGAGGTTGGATTAGATTGAAGCTTGTCCATTAAAGTATGAAGATTTGCTATCTTAACATAAAACTGAGTACTGATTATATATATTTGGGAGATGATAATCTGAACCAACTGCTGGTTTAGTATGAAATACATACATTGGTGATTATTTATCTTTTCTGCATGTGTGTGGTCATATGTATCAGTTGTATGAAAATGTGGATAGTTGAAGGGTGCTTGAAAGTCTGAGTTCAAATCCGTATATTTATACTAACTTTATGACTGCCAGTCATTGAATGCATGCATCAACTAGAAACACATGGTTACATTAAAAACTTTCTTTAACATGCTAATCTACTAATAATGTTGGCAAACATTTTTCAATATGTTCAATAACAACTCTCAATTTTATATAACACTTCTCCATTAACATTAAATTCAATCTACTAGGCGACTTTCTTGGATCCTGTTAATCCTTATATGTTTTGCCTCCAGCAGATCAAACCCTAACTATAATGATTTGTATATTTTATTTTCTACTGAGCTTCTGCTTATTTTTAGATTCCTATTTTATTTCCTATAGTTAAGTCAATTAAGCTGTGCATTATAAATATCCATAATATATATATATATATATTTTTAACACTAGAGAAATTCCTCAAAATAATTAATCTTTATATAAAATATATGAATTTTTTAAACAATACTGATATTAATAATAATGAGAAAAAATAAACTATTCTTATTGATAATCACAAAATAATAGAATTATAAATCAAAAAGCACATTTCATCATAAGATGGCTACTACCATTATAAAACCTGAAAATGTGGAATTATCTAAAATTATGTCATCATCACTATGAGGAAAGATTAATGCATGTTCTATGACAAAGCATGTCATTAGTATTATTGTATTACTATTGTAATATTAGAAGTATGCTAAAGTATCAAGTTTTTGTATTTACTATACATTTAATTCTGGCTATAGAATAATAATGACTAGTGCCCAGAGGTAATATAAAATATAGATGTCAGTTTATATTGATCCAAAAGTAACTAAATTTTATTACTTGACCAAAAATATTAGAAAATGTTGCTTCACGACCAAAAAAAAAAAATCAATGATTTTTATGCTTAATGCAAAAAAAAAAAAATTATGCTGTGACTTATAAAAATATAAAAAGGAGTTTTGCCTTAATAGTTAAGCAAGAAATAATGAAAATCATTGAATGCTGGACCCCTGGAATGCCTAGCTGCTTGTTTTAGAGACCTATTTATACTTAATTGATCTTCAAACATCATGTTTTTAAACAAGGCAAAACTCTCTCCATACAGTAGTGCCACCCTGTGCCAACCAGAGTATTCTTCATAAGCATAATAAAAAATAAGTTTATTTTCTCTTTACTTAATTAATTACATCACTATTTTGCACTTTTCATTTAATTGATGCAGTATATATAAATAACGTAAGGCTTTTAAAGCTTCCATTATTGGTCCATTTTTGTTTGTCATATCAAATATCTCTTTAAAGTGGGCAAAATATTAATTTGAAAAGGTTGGAAATCAAAACTTTCAGATAAATATGGAAAAAAAAAAAAACTTTCAGATAAATTAGTGACAGTTCAGTCTAGATTGAACTTATTTTTGATGATGATGATGATAATAATAATAAAAATCCTGCTTTATATAAGAATAGAAAAAAATCAGCAATTAGTACCACATTTAGATAAAGTTTTTTATATTCCCAATAAAAAAATAATATAAATATACAAAGGTGAGGTTTTTTTTTTACAAAGAATCAATCCATTTTTTTTTAAACCTTAAAAAAATTTAAATGAATCAATTGGGACAAAAGCTTACTGTCAAATCCACATCTTATACTGACAGTAAATAAATATGGCCAATGAATTATGACTATTTTTAACATCAATGTAATGAAAAGTAAAGTTAAAACAAAGTCCTCGTTTTTTTTTCCAAAATAATAATTTTATTATATACAACAGAAAGCATGAAATATTAGTGTACATATATTGAAATTATCTGTTGTAAAATAAACTGTAATGTGTAATAGGTCTGCTTAGAGCTTTCAAGATTTAATGTTCGAATCTCATACTCATATCTTTGTAAATGTAGACTGTTGTGATTTATTGTACACATATGCAAATGAGTTTGAATTTTTAATTAGTTAGTCCATTGTTTGGAGAGAGCAAACTCATTTGCACATTACAATAAATCACAACAGTCTTCATTTACAAAGCTATGAGCATGAGATTCGAACATTAAATCTCGAAAGCGCTAAGCAGACCTATTACACATTATAGTATAATTATAGCTTCACTAACGCATGAGAAAAAAGTCGCATATTTATAATTACAATTTTTACTAGTGAAGAGAAAAACAATTTATTATATAAAATAAACTGAAAATTCAGAAGCATGATTATGTAGATGAGTAATATGACAATTATTAATCTGTGAAATTATGAGGATGGCGTAATGTGTGTTGTAATAATTTAACCTTTGTCAATGAACACCACTCCGATTGACCCTCATTTATGCTTGGTCAGGACAGCAACCAATTAAAAATAAAAAAAATATTGTAATAACTCTTTAGTCTACTGAATTAATTAACAATAGCAAATTTTCCACACAATAGTGCCATCTAGTGCAAGTTCTAGTACTCAATAGATGCAAGAAGGTTGTGCATCTCAATCACTATCCAGTCCCAACTTATCCAACATCACCAGACTAGTTGTATGGCACTGGTTAGGAATTATAGTGCACAACCTTCTAACACCTACTGATTTCTAGAGCTTACACTAGATGACACTATTGTACGGAAAATTTGATACTATTAATCCAGTAAGGAATGGTGACATATTTGTTGATCTCTGTCAACAGAAAAAAAAAAGATTACAGAATTTCCATTACATTAAATGGAATGCAACTGATTTGAGAGATAAAAAAAACCCTACCAGAAATCTTAAAGATGAAAGAACATACAATATCATTTAAAAGAATTATTGAAATAGGTTTTATAATTAACATAAAATTTTATGCTTAAGATACTATTCATTAAAGAATACTTTTTTTTTTACAGAAATTATTATTTTAATGAAAATGGAATGCAGTCAGCTAAGGATGTTGCAAGCCATATCATCTTTTTTTTTTATGACTATATAAAATCCTGAGTAGTTTGGATTAGGGGTAAAATGTCAAAGTGGAGTGTAGGATCTTAGAATCAAATCTGGTTCTGCCATTTCTGCACTCAAATTTCTTATGAACCGCAGAGGAATGAAAAGTCTTTCGATCCTTTATACTTATGGATCTGCTAAAGAATATATAACTGCATGTGCACTGACTGTTTTAAGAACAGTTTGATGCTAATTGTATTCAGTACAATTCTACATTAAATATTTATCATAAAATATTTATTTCAATAAATTTTAATTGAATGATGACTCATTTTTCCCATTTTTGGGATAGAGTGGTTATGAGAATAAATTATTTCAAACAGTGGAACAGTATTTATTTTGTAAAAGACCCAGAAAAAGACCACATGTGAGATGGATGGATGAAATAAGAAAGTGTGCAGAGATGATGTGGAGAAAGAAGATAAAGATTGGAGTAGATGGATTGAACTTGGAGAGATCATCTTGCAATGGATTGATAATGGTTGATGATGATGAATAACAAAATTGTTATTGCTGACTTTTGAAACATTTCCTTTTTGTCTTTAAACTTCAAAACTTTGTTTATTATGTTTTATTTCATCTCAGTAAAAGCAATAATGTTTGGAAATAACTACCATTAATCTAATTAATTCCTGAATTGATTATCTGGTTGATTTTTTTTTTTTTCTATTTAAGTAATTAATAAATCTATTCTTCAAATTATAATTAGTAAATCAAAGATGTGATGGAAATAGTTTTATAGAATTACTATGCAAAAAAAAAATAATTATCTATTTAAATAAAAAAAATCAATATTTAGGTTTATGAAACAACAGTTTGTTATTTAACTACCATGTATAATGATAAATAAAATATAAAATACCCCCCCCCCCCAACAATCAATGCAATTTTCAATAATTTCCAAGTACAATTCAACTTTCTATATAAAATATTCATGAGCAAATTATTTTAAAAACAAACAATTTAAAATAATGAATTCTACAAAATTAACTACAGCTATGTGTACGTAACCAAAACCTTCAGACATTATAATGTGACTAAAAATAATCGTGATTTTATTTACATCTGGTCTGTGTCTAAATGATATGAGCAATGAAAATTTTTTGGTAATAAACATTCCGATCAATCGCAATATACATAATATAAATTATCACAAAGCCTTGAACTATATGAACTCTCACGAGTTTATTCCTCACATTGGTCAATTGAAATTTTGGCTCTGTGGGTATTTATCACAATGGAAAATTAACAAACTGCAGATCTAAAAGCTATTAGATTGATTTTTAGTTGCAGAGTAAAGTACAAAAAAAATCATTTCCATTGTTGGGTGGAGAATTATTATAGCTTGATTCATCACCATCAACCATTATCAATCCACTGCAGAATGAAGGGCTCTCCAAGTTCAATCCATTTTCTCCGATCTTTAGCTTCTCTTCTCCACATCACCCCTGCACACTTTCTTATTTCATCCATTCATCTCACCTGTGGTATATTTCTAGGACTTTTACAATCTCTTGGAATCCCATTTAAGATTTCAATTGTTCATCTATTATACTATTTTCTAGCAATATGTCCAGCCCAACTCCACTTGAGTCTTTTAATTTTTTCAATGAGGTCAGTAACACCTGTTTGTTCTCTTACTCATATATTGGGTTTTTGATCTCTTCTTGTTACTCCTAATATGCATCTCTCTATACTTTTTTGAGTGGTCTAAAGTCTCTGTATTGCTCTTCTATTAAGTGTCCAAGTCTTAGATCCATAAGTAAGCACTGGTAAAACACATTTATTAAAAATCTTCCTTTTCAAACATATATGCATATTTCCTTTTAGTATCAAGTTATTTTTGCCAAAAGCACTCCTACCAAGTTTAATTCTATGATTAATTTCATCCATTATATTTCCATCTGTATTAATAATCTGACCAAGGTATTTGTAGCTGTTAACTTCTTCTAACTCATCATAATCAATCTTTATTGTCATATTTTGAGAAAATCCATTGAACATTACTACATATTGATTACAATTAAAAAAATAGAAATGTGAAAGAATATATATTTATGAGATTTGAAGAAGTAAAAAGCACCATAAATTATTAAATCCATTTTCCGAGAAAAATCCAAAGAAATAAAGGTGCAACAGAGATGGATTATATTTTGACTATCTTGCAAAAAGGGTCGAGATATAAGTAAGATATGAGATAATGTTGTTGCAACAACAGATGATGATAAAGAAAGTAATAGTAGCAGATAATCTTCCTAACTGGCATAAATACCCTAGTAAATTTAAACTTAAACTTATAAAATAGTTTAAAAAGTTTAAAGATGGCTCTGACATGTATGAAGTTAGAACAAAAACAGCTTTGGCGATAATTAAAACAAAAATATAATTTCACAATATATTTTCTCTTATCACAAGAAGAAAAAAAGAATATGAAAATACAAAATATGATCCTTTAAAGAATAATTGAAAATGTAAAATTATGTACGATATGGAAAAGAGATAATGAGAGAAAAATAAATATTTAATTTAGTATTGCAAATATAAAAGATATTAACAGTCTTATAGACATAAAATTCTATCTTAACAAAACCATTTCAGTAATAAAAATAAAAAACATGACAGTAATGTAATGTGGGTGTGACCACAAATCTATGAAATTGGTCCAGAATTAATTTTATCACTTTTATTTACTTTATGACACCAAAACAGATAAATACTTAGCATGAAGGACAAAATTATATCTATAAAAGCATTGTTCTTAAACACACATTGCAGAGAGAAACTAGAAAAAAATTTCTAGCAAAAAAGTTTATCATAAAACTTGGATGCTAATCTTCAAACTTTACACAATTAGAAAAAGTATCTATAGCAGTTCTTCAATTTTCAATTCTATTAACTATCAGGATATTTATAGCCAGAGTAATGCTAAGAAGTCGATAGACCAATTATCAGACGGCCAAACACTGATGTTCTGATTGTTATTATAATTAAAAATATAGAGCCAACATAATTTTAATAAGATGAAATAGGCCCCCCACCACAAAATAGATTACTAAAAATATAATAATTGTCCAAGTTTTTGTTCATTTAAAATTTTGAAATTACATTGCATTGGGGTGACATTTTCCAGCCCATTATCTATGATAAATAATTAAATTTTTAAAAAACTTTTTATTTTAAAGATTTATAGTAAATGTTCAATTTCTAACTATTGCCCCAGAAGACTATATATAGCACTAAGATTTTGATTGGAAAATTGCACACAACTTAAGATAATCCTATAACCCAGAAACTTGCCAGATTTTTTTTTAATTATCACTTTTCAGGGGCCTTCAATATATCTGATTAGAAGCTGTTGTATTTAATATTTCATTTTATTTTTATTTTTTTTCATATTAATCTGAAATTACAATAATTTGCACCAAAAAACAAAAATTGATTGTAATTAAAATAAATTTAATATAATTTAAAGTGCAGTAAACAAAATAAAAAAAATGTGAGTTACTCATGTCAATGGATGGAAATCTCTAACAGTCTGCAACTTTGTTACAAATGCATCTTCTTTGTGCAATCGCTGACACATAAATTCCACTAAATAGGAATCCATGTGTTTTCTTGTGGTTCTCCAATGCATATTCTGCTGTCAATGGAAGATCCCAAATTTTAATCATTTTGGAAAAATATTACAGAAAAAAAAATAACAAACACGCTCACCGACAATCTTACACTAAATGTAAAAAAAATCCCAACAATGTTTGCAACGAGTTAATATTTCTATGTAATAGTCTATCTAAAAAAATTAATTAAAGCTTGTGAATGGAATATTAATAACAGATTTATTAATATTTTTTGAACTTAATAAGGATTTATAATCGATTTCTTAATATTTTTAAGCTTAACAAGTAACTCATGTTAGGTAAAATAATTTTGATAAAAAAACATAAACCATACTTTGACACCTCTGAAAAGTACTTCCAGTTAGATGATGATACCAATTGTATAAATAACTAAATCTTGATACGAAAAAAATAAGATTTCTATATAAATAAGATGCAAAGCAAAATAACATTTTTTGTGTAATTTTAATTACAAAAATGGAAATATCATTCTCACAACAGAATGCAAAAGACTATTGTTGACAGAATAATTAGCTGACGAGTCAAAGCAGGTTAAGAAGTAAAAAAACACACAATATTATAATAGATAAATTAACAATGTTAAATAGCACTGTTACAAGTCATAATATCCTGGTACATTAACCATTAATTTTTCCTATAAATACAATTTATCCAAACCGCTTCAAACACTTTTTAGCAAAACTCTTTATTTGTACATATACATACACCTATGTTTCGAATGACCTGCAGTTTTCTTCAGAGCAAGTTTATTTAAAAGATCAAAATAAACTTGCTCTGAAGAAGACTGCAGGTCAATCGAAACATAGGTGTATGTATATGTATAAATAAAGAGTTTTGCTAAAAATTGTATTTACAGGATATTATGGCAAAAATAAAGAAAAGTGTGATTTTGGTAACATTAATTTTTCTTTAACCATAAGCATTTTAATACTTGACCATGATCAAAATGAGTTTAATTTTTATTTATACAAATAATGTTCCAATATATTCACAACAGCTTCATATACCAAACAGATAAGTTAAGGCCCAATAATGATGAAATCCGTTGCATCTTTTTTCCTATCTTTAGAATACTTGTAGTAATAAGGTTACATAATGTTTAACATAAATTGTCAATGCAAGACCTTTTCATGGACTTAAAATATAATTTTACAATGAGATAAATGTATATAGTGTACATCATTTAATAAGAAAGCTTATCATTGTGAAAGAGTAAAAACTTAGTCCAAACATTTAATCAATATGAGACTACCTACATATATAATCAATAACTATTCTTTCAAAGACTATTTACATCATTACATACATTTAATGTACTTTAATGATTTAATATTTAAGACAAGGAAATAAATATATAATTATTGCTAAAATTAATGAACTGTTAAAAATATTAATAAACTACAATTTTGAAAATTATTATTAATAATAAAAGTAAATCATATTTTAGTTCATGTAAAAAAATATTTTTAATGCATTTTATTACTGTATATGATCAAATTTTATTTTTACTTATGCATTAAATAAAACATTTAAACTTTTTTTTGCTGAAATTGTTTAATTTATGACACCTTGATTGTCAATCACATAAATGTCATGTTGGCACTGCAATCAGTATGTATACTCTCTACATCTCAGATACTCTCAGCATCTGATGTGCTCACTTTTGAGTGATCTTTATGAATTTTAATCATTTAATAGGCAATTATTTTAGTTTTTTTGTATTGTCCCTAGATATCAGCAGATATTAGAGAAGAAAATAGTTATAATCAGGAATAAAAAATAATTCTATCTTTGTTCAATATACATTTTGATGATTACATTATTTTGCTTTATGTCAATGTTGCCCAAAAAGTAAGTACATATTTCTTCATTAATGTTTAAGTCAAATTCATTATTATCACCACTTTTAATGATTATTGGTCCATTGCAGGATTAAAGTATCTCTCCAGTTTCCCAATCTCCTAACCTCTTATTTAAGTCATCCACCTTACATATAATTTCTTTCTAGGTCTTTTACAATCTCTATGGATCCGTTTAAGATGTCAACTGTCCATATATTACCATTTCTAGTGATATGTCAAACCCATCTCCATTCTAATGTTTTCAATGATATCAGTATTATGTATTTATTGTCTCAACATTTATTTTGTCTTTGAGTATTTATTATTCCTGGCATATATCTTTCCATAATTCACTGAGTAGTCTGAAGCCTCCATACCACTCTTGTGTTAAGTGTCAAAGTCTCATCAGACTCATAAAAACTGATAAACACATATTAAAAATATTTCTTTTCAAACACATAGTTACATTTTCCTTTAATACCAAGTTATTTCTATCAAAAACACCCCATCCTAGTTTAATTCTATGATTAATTACATCATGTTACCATCTGTATTAATAATGTTGCTAACTTCTTGGAATTCAGGGTTATAAATTTTCTTTTTCTGAAAAAATTCATTGAATATAACTTTAGTCTATTAAGCAACTAACTTCAGTTCTACTTTCTTATTCTTATCTGATAATTCTTGTAATATTTCCAGAAGCCATGAAGCTTTATTTGTGAAAACAACTACATCATCTCCAAAATTTAGATAATATAATCTCCAAATATTTTTACTCCCTTAGCCTTCTATTCTATTCCAAATATACTTTTTGTAAAATTGCTGTAAAAGGTTAGGAGAATTGAGAACATCCTATTATATAAGTTTCTCGATGTTTTAATCTTGGTTAATATCACCAGGAAATTTAATCAATGCCATTACATTTTGATAAATATTTGATGGAATATAGCAATATCCTGGGCATATATTGTTATGATTCAAAATTTTAATCACCATGAAAATCATTTTTACATCCAGGTTGTTCTTTTGGTTAGTTATAATCCAACATTCATTGCAAACAAATAGTAAGTATCTTGGTAAAGATTTTGTATTAATGATAGACTTATTCCTAATATCTTCTTTATTATTTTTTTAAAATATCAATATTACTAATGAATTCTTACAATCATGAAATACAGCCTTATAATTTAGATATTTGATATATAGCTTTTCCAACATTTTTCTTTATTTCTTCATCTGCTTTTTTAAAAATATATCAATAATAATCCATAATTCCCTGCAGTGTCTTCCTTCTTCATATATTTAATTGCATGTCTTACCCTTTCATTTAAAATACTTGACAATTCAAAAAATAGTTTTTATCATTATATTTCTTTTTACAACTCTTCTAAACATTTCATCATATCATCTCTCTTTTTAGTATTAGTTCCATCTTTTCTTCTTTTTGCAGAAATGAGTTTTCTTTTATTAGTCTATACTTTGAGACTCTTCTCTAGCTTTATTTGTCAATTCACAATTATCTCATTATTAAGACTTTTACAAAGCATTTTACAAAACTCTAGATATCCAAATCTTAATGAATTATTAAAAAAACTCATATTTGGTCTATTTTTCACATATTGTCTTCTCTCAATAAAAAATTTATTACCTAAATTGCTGTGCTTTTTGTACTGGATACCTTTCTTGCAATTCTTAATAAAATATAAGTTGTTTTATCAATTTCAGTAAAATCTGAACTATCTTCAAAGTCTGTTAATATTATAGAATGATATGCAACCACTAATTTAAATCAGTGGATATTTCTGAAGTTTAGAATACCAACTGCTATGTCAAATTATTAAATATTTATTTTTATTAAGTATATTTACATATAACTTTTTTATATATATTTTATTTTTATGAATATATTAGTAATCCTAAAAATATATGTTATCAGACAGTAAATACATTGTATCAATAATGGTATTGTTGTTTGTTTATGTGTAAAGAAGACTATTATTTTTAATCATATTTTCATTATTTGTATATGTTTTTAATAAAATCTTGCCATTTTTTTTTATTGAATATAATTGCAGGTCACCTATGCGGAAAAAAAACTAAGCAAAAAAGACACCTAGTTTGTT
This sequence comes from Epiperipatus broadwayi, assembly GCA_028023455.1. Lineage (NCBI taxonomy): Eukaryota > Metazoa > Onychophora > Udeonychophora > Euonychophora > Peripatidae > Epiperipatus > Epiperipatus broadwayi. Next base: position 4,643,305 of record JAQFVV010012454.1, read on the forward strand.
CTAATAAAAGTTTTGGAAAGGGATTGATATTTCTATTGTTATGATTAACATTAGATTAACATTAAATAAATATTATGTAAGTAAATAGTATTTTAGCTAGAGTAAACATTTTTCAATTCATTTTAATGCACTTTATTACTATATTTAATGGATATTTGTTTTTAATTCTGTACTGAATGAAATTTACATATTTTTTTGCCTATGTTATTTGTTTTTAATGAAAGCTTTCTTTATTTTGGATGAGACTCAAATTTATACAAAAGACTGTGTGACAGGAATATTAAATAAAAATTGGGTAAATAAATCACATTTTTACTCATTCAATAGCATTTTACTATTATATACTTTTTTTAATTATCATTTTGTCATATAAAGATATTGCCTTTATGATATATGCATCCTATGACATCAGAATTATGGTTATTTTAATGAACATTTTTTATAAAATTACTATAATAAATAGGTGCTTATTTATTAAAATAAGTACAGACTAATGAAAATCTCTATGGTGAATCCTTATATAGAAACTTTCTAAGTTGAAAAAGTGTACATTGATCTTTTATAAAGTCTACATCTGGTATAAAATATAACAATCTCTTGCATAATAAATGATTATTAATAATTATATGTATCTAAATATGTATAATATTAGTGAATGCTTATAATAACTGTTGCACTTGTAAATTGAATATTTCAAAATGTGCTTATAGTAGGGCAGTATATAGTTAATTAAGATATAATACATTTAATCATGTGTTTTACAAAATAATCACATGGATCATTTGAGCACAATAATTCCATTTAACAAAATTAATGGATATTTTTAAACCAGTAAGGAATAGATAAAATCAATCATTCTGCTGTGATGCTAGAAGTTATTAACAAAAAGACTTCTTAATTTGGTTGAAATGTTGCAAAGATCTGGTTCGATTCCAACAACAGACTTCCAAGTTCCATTTCTGATACTTTAATGAAAAGAAAAACTAATTTAAAATAATCACACAAATCCTGTCTTATTCAGCAGGTGCAAATTATTAACTAATAATTATTCACCATATTACTCTAAGACTTGATATCTGACAAAAATGGACATAAATAGGCCAAAGTCAAAACCAACCATCCATTGTATATGATTGAAGAATTTGCACTCTTAGCAACTAGAGTTAGAAGTCAACGTAAAGTATACTCTCTTCTATCAAAATTCATTTATTTAAAATGTTCTGTATCTTAAAGTTGGATAACTAGGCAAAAGAAACCATCATCATTGACAGTTATATAGCATTATCATTGTAAACTATTCTAATATAGCAATAAATCATAACTCTACATCATTTATGAATGATATTTATAATTAAAATTGCTTATTATTATTTAAAAGAGTAAAATTATAAAAAGTGTAATCTTTTTTTAATATATATATTAAGTTTTAATGATGGTCACATGATATCCAATATCACATAAGGAGTACTATAATGTATAACAAACAATAAAGAGGGCAGCCATTTCTAAAGTATGTTCCATAAAACCTAAGAATTCTACCAGATAAAATACAAATCTATAATATATATTAACAATTTGAACAGGTCTACTGAGCACAGGGGATCTCAAAAGTTTTAGACCCAAGAAGTTCTTGCACCAAAAAAATAAAAATGACTATGTGTATATTATTAGTATGAACATTCAATAACCATACCAAAATATTATTTGTCAGAACAACACTTCAATAAATACAGTTCAGAAAAAATTACATTTCACATCCTAATTACATGTATAAATCTCATGCAGAATGCAAAACTTACATTTATTATATATTTATTTATTAATAGTTACGATGGATTTTCATATATGATAAAACACTAATATATGTGAGCTATTATTGTCTTGTATGCATAGATTATTATTTTTCTATATTTAATGCATTTATTCTTAGTAACTATATATATATGTCAAAGAGTTGACCTGGAAGCGAACCCGGGCCAGCTGCTTGGAAGGGAGCTATGCTAACCACTAGGTCACCAATATTGACATATATATATATATAATTTTGCTTGTAATAATTTCAATATTTGATTGGTTAGGGCAGATCATCTCATGAATATTTTAAATTTTAAAAAATAATTTTCAATTGCCAATAATTTCTGAAAATTCATACACAATTAAGACATACAATGTGCATTTGAAATCTTGTGGTGTTAATCGTGACGTACATAATATTACACGTAATACAATAATAAATCTTAGATTAGATTGTAATAATTCAATAATACTGCATATATATAATATGCAATTAAGGAGAGCAAACCAGTGTTTTTCATGCTATGAATAAATATCAGGTATATGTTTAGCAAGGATGAAAATCAAATGGATCACTTGTTTAAGTTTTTGGCTTAATCTAATCAACATTGCTGGAAATCCAGAATGAAATTAATATCAACAAATTAAAAATCCTTCTTTTTCTTTTCAAAAACTTTATTTTTTTATCTCTCAATACTGAACATATATATGCATTTATATATTACAAAACTCCAACGTTTCAGCTGTTTTATCTCACACAGTCATTTTCAAGGATTAATATGACAGGCAGATGAAAATATAGTATTAATAATTATTAAATTAATAATCAATTATAAATAAATATAGATAGACCCTAACTTTTAATAAATAACTAAGCAGAAGTTAATAATTATTAACATAAAAATAGTACAGCTTAAGGTATATATAATTAAGGAGAGCAAACCTGTCTCAAAAATAAAATGGACCATGTATTCCTCAAGCGTGTGTTGTTTATGAGTTTAACCTTTCCAACAATGACGAACATCTCAGAATGAAATTAACATACCAAAACAGTTAAAAAAGACATTAATAAATATTAAAATAATCCTCAATTCCAGAAGGATGTTTTGGAATCTAACTTTTAGTTACCTTTTTTTTAATAATCAAGTAGAAATATATATAGAGAGTAACAATTCTACTTAACAATTTCCCAGAAATTGATTGTTTAAACAAACAAACAAAAAAAAAATCTTAAGAATTTTTGGGTTGGACTTATTCTTAAGAAAACAATTATACAATAAAAAAAAAGTCCTTAAAAGTGAAATAATTATCTTGATGTAAAAACCAGATTGTAAAAAATACCACAACTAATCAAATGTTGCATCAGGAAAAAAAAGTGTGAAACAAATACAATGAAAAAAATTTTTTTAGCATTGTTAACAAATAAACATCCCATAGTCACCATTTCTTATGCTTGCTTATAACTGTTACTAAAATAGGCAAAAACTATATGTATTGCCACACTGCAAGCTAGAGTAATCAACGGATGTCAGAAGGTTTGTGCATAAAATCCCCATCTAGTGCCCACTCATCCAATATCCCCAGACTAGTTTCTGGCATGCTGCCTTTGTCAGTGAGAAGCCTTGGATCTGAGAGCACTGCACCTAGATCTTAGGATCTAATGCAACCCTCCAGCAGCCACCTTTTATCTCTACTTAACTACAAAACTATGAGTCTTAAACTGAAAACGCCTTATCCAATCCCATTGTTAAGCAACAGAATACTTGTAATGAAACCTACATGCAGCTTTGTCAAATTATGTAATAGAAATATCTTGAAGTCTATGATGCGTAATGATGATTCTAGTTAGGCTTCATATTGGAAATCAACCTAAATAATGAAAATGCAAATTGGAAATCCACAATGGATTCCTAACATCTGAACGATTTGACTGACTAATAATCAGCTTGAATTATCATTATTTCAAAAGCCACGACTTTGAAAATTTACTATTTTAACATTTTGAAGACAGCATCATGATGTAGTAAAAATATACATAATTAAACTATAAATTCTGTAACAGGTTTGAAAAAGTTGAATATTGTGTGAATATGAAGACGTGGATACTGGTAATATATATTAATTCTCAACAGCGTTCAAAATATAAAAGAAAAGGCCTGCAATTCTATGCTAAATATTTATTCTTGAAACAAATTTAATAGAATAACAGATAGTAATAATCTAATATCCAGTCATTTTATCAACCATTACCATGATATAGCATACATATGCACCGACTGCAATTTGTAAAGAATGTCATATATAAAAAAGTTAAACTGATAAAAAATCAGATTAATTTATCCACTATTGTTATACAACTGCATGTGAAATATTAAATAAAAATTTTACAATTTTATGCTGAATATTTATTCTCCAAAAAAAAGAAAAGGGGGGGGGGTCATTTAATAAATAGAAAGATGGTAAATTGTTTTATATTTGATCATTCTTATGTCCATCTATACAGACCACAATTAACATAAAAAATATATTGATAAAAACTGTTTTAAAAAGGTCTGTTTATTCATTATTGAATTTTGGGTGCTCAAAATATACAAGAAAAATGTCTGCATCAGTGGACACGATATGACACATTGCGTCTGCATTCGGCGCTAATCATTTATTGTCAAAAGAAATGTTAACATAAACACAATGTAGTGCATCGTAATAACCAGTCATTTTTATATCAATAAGAAAGCCCACATAAAAAACATATAAAAAGACCACAACTTAAACTAAAATATTGTGGTATTTGTGCATTTTTCTGTCTATCAAGCTATTCAGCCCATATTTTTAATAAATATAGTTTTGGAATACATTAAAAAAAGTGGTACTTAATATTTATATATTTTTTTTCATTAGTGTTATTTTAAAAAAATATAGAAAAATTAATTTCAATATTTACACTATTATTATTTTTTATGGTAAATCACCTTTATACAAATAAAAAAAATAAAAATTGTAATGTGTCACATCGGGTCCACTGATGCAGACTTCATCTTATTAATTTAAAAATAAAAAAACATGAAACAACTTTATAATATATATAAACATCAGCATTTTCACATTATAATATTTAAATTTTATTTATTATAATTAATTCTAACTAACAACTAACACACCACACACACACATATATTGTAATTGATTTTTGCACATTGTTTTATTTTTTTTAAATAATACTAAAAAAAATGTAAATATTAAATACGTTTCCTATCAGCCATTTTATGTAAAGATTTATTGTATGCCCACGAACCGGTATATTTGTTTAAAATATAGGTTATACAGCTTGGTAGACAGGAAAATGCACAAGTACCAATATTGCATGCTAATATGTAATTCAATTTTTTTTGTAATCCAAGTAATTAATTAGTTCCTTCAATTAATCTTTTTAAGCTACAAATATGTTTACCAAATTATATTTAATTTTGTTTAATTAATACTGTTTAAATTTAATTATTCTTTAACTATCTTTTTAAAACAGCAAATATTAGATTAGTATTTAAGTATTTTTCCTTTATTATTATTGTTTGAATGATTTTATTCAAATCTTTAAAATTTTCTAAATCAGTCATCAATCAAAACGAAAATAATTAAAGATAAAATTTAATTTCCTTACAAAAAATAATAATAATTCACAATAATGCAAGATCTCTGCAGGCAAAAACATACACTTTAGTAAAATAAAATAGTGAAAACAATTTTAATACTTTTTAAAAATGGCTGAAATAATATTAACTCAGTCAAACCTCATTAAACAAGACATGCCAATAAATTACAATTTTCCACAAGTTGTTCTAAAATAATCTTTTAAAAATATAATATAAAATACCACCAAAAATTTTATTTTATCTATTTTTATTACATATTGTAATGGACAGGTTCGTATGTTCTGTTAGCAAGATGCAGAATCCAAGCAGAATACAGAAAGTCAGCACACCTGGGTGGGAAGCCAACCCAAAGAGTACTAACTCTTAACCTATTTGCTTGTGCTCCCACAATCTCCACAACATGAACAACATTCCTGATGCTATTAATAGTACAACTTCCTTCTAATCCTGGGGCTCAGAAAGACACGAGACCTTTAATAATAAGCCTTTCAATAACATACTATTAATACATATCTATAGGTGGTGTATGGATGAGTAACGCTAAGATCTTTAATAAATTCTAGAAATGCATGAATAACTTGAGATAGTTTGGTGGATCGGACAGAATTCAACGCAACAACAGATACAATATAATTTAAAATTTAATAATCACCCAACTGAATATATATAACATCAATAAGTTGGCTAAATTAATTAGACAATTAAACAGATAATAATGCAGTGCTTAATGTTAGAGAATATATAAATATACGAAAGATATACTATTTCATTATGGTGAAATATTTAATTATTTGAGGCTCTATACTTTTCTGGGTGAATACAGGGTAAAATGATAATCAATATGCCTTACTGAAACATCACCCGATGGGATTAAGAGATGCGAGTGTGTATGATGGGGATATTAAAGCATTATAACTGCAGACTAATTATACATACCGATAAGTAACTTATGTTATTAATGAGACTTATTAAGTAATCAAGTGGTGTACATGGACTAAAATCACAAAAATATTGGGAGAGTCATTATTCATAACTATGTGAGATTGACCAACATAAGAATATAAAGGGATTAAGTAATGGGTAGCTTAAATGCTTTAGATAAACATATATATATAGGGTTTAACTAATGATCGATGGTGCTGATCGAGAATACGTATGCGAACATATACAGGAGGGCATTGCATCAAAACTGCGAGGCTTTGTCTATGTATAATTCAAATTGGCAGAATGCCAGATGTCCATGAAGGGTTCATCACAAATAAGCAGGGTCATTGGACTGGGCCTTCACCCCAGTAAAGTCTGTGAAATGCATGAATGAACAGTTAGGTCCCTATGTGTGACTTCCATGTCCATGCTGATATGGGAAGCTTAAAGATTTGGGGTGGTCTTAGCTGTATGTACCCTGTGGAGAAGAGACAAAGCATACTATAAAATCATAGATTTATATCTCTCTGCACCAACAACACATGAATAAGTATAACAATAATAATTAATGATAGATTACTCTGAAAGTTTAGCATGTTATTGTGTGGCTATACTTAATCCATTCTTAAATCTTAACAAACTTCAAATAAATTTGCATAATAACTTAAAGATTAAAGTAGATCAGATAATTCCAAGACAGTAACCACATTCAACATTGTTCTAATAATAACTAAATGGATTATGAATGCATAACATGAGGATTCTTAGCAACCTAATGTTTAATCACGCATATTTAAAATATCTCTACACATGCACCCGCATTTTACTTCAACTTAAAATGAATAAAAAATATATGAGATAGCATAAATAGATCACTATGGGTAAATTAACTACTATGTGAAACAATAGGATTCAGTGAATCCACAGCAATATATATGTACTGAAAGATAACATCCAAGGCACTGAGTACAAAAAGGATTCGACATAAAATATTTGCCATTTATACGACTAACCCCTATGAAAATGTAGGGACATGTTTATTATAAGGAGAATAGGATTCACTCACTTGGTCAGAGCTTATCCAGACATATTATCATAGCAAAACATTATAAAAAATAATTTAATAAAAATTCAAAAGCGTTTACCCTAGCAAGAAAGTACAGTTTAAAGAATAGATTAGCCATGTTACATAGGTTGAAATTATGTAATTTAGATATGGTTGTAGGAGAACATTGCAATTTAATTACATGGATAGTTTGTTACAGATTTAGCTAGGAAATTACATAAATGTTTTAGAGCTCTTGGAATGGAAAGTTTCCTTAGTTTCAATTGTAGCATTGTCAGAGCACTTGATGGTTATGAGAACGATTATGATATGTTCATGGGATTCAATATCATTCGATAGCTAGCTTTCATTCTATAACTACATCATGTTGACTACAGTGGCAATATCCCTCTATATGGCATCAGCAACAGCATTTCTGGTCTCACTGGTGGCAGCAGCAGGTCATGGGCATCTTATAGCTGGAGGCACACAGGTAGTATCAGGCTGCAGGATGACCATTCTCCGGGTAGGAAAATAGCTCCTTCCTATCTCTACTCTGCCACTTGAGTTAAAAACTCATAGAGTCCTCTTTACAAGATCTAACTATATTATATATCTCTACCAAATTCCCACTCTATATACATTCGCCAAGTATGAAATTAATCTCCCATACTGGCTTGCCTTGTGGTAAAATAATCCAATATTTTCTACCCCCATACCTGATGCATTTATTATCTACTTTACGATCTAAAAGCTGCAGCATGGTGCTGCAAGTATATTTACTTATCACATGATCACATTTCCAATACTAGCACTCAATTGTTTATATTTACTTATGTTATATTATTTTCAAATATGCTGATTGCATTAATTCTTTTGTTACAGTTTTACAAAGTAAGATTTTAAAAAATATTATAAAGCAAATGCTTAAAGATGGTCTATTTCCTTATTGATAGCATCTACAACTTGCCAAAAATGTTATCATTTTTACTAGCTAATTACTTAAGCCACTAATGTATCCATATGGGATTGCATTAGTGACTATTATTGCTTTTCAACCCTCATTTAGATTTCTAAGAAATAAAATTTGTAGTGCAATCTTTTAAATATTTAAAATAAGAGAGCAAAATAATATTATCAAATATGAGTCTTAAAGATGATATTGGATTATATATGTATAAGTACTTTTGGTATTAGAGCTGCAACATGAAGCATGTATTAGACATACTGTGCCTGTTCACATTCGTTATGAATCCATTGGTCGAGTTTTTCAATTAAGAATAATTAGAATGTAAACAATAATTCTTAAATATTATAAAATGTTTAGCTTTTATGTTTAAAAAAACATTTATTCTATGAAATACTGCACTGCATTAAAATTTTAAAATGGATAAAATAAGCAAAGGTATGTTACTAATAACATTCTTACTTATAGCACTCGGAGACAAAAAATGGCTGCCATCACATAAAATTTATTTATGAATTTTAATGTTTTGTTTATTTATACATATTTTTATATACATTTTTTTTTCTTTTTTGAATAGCATATAAATGAAGTAACATACATTGATGTAGTAATCATTAGAAATCAGTCGGCACTAGACAATCCCAATATCAATAACAATCAATAATCTCAAACTGTTGTCAAGACAACCTTCTTTTAACAATAAAGGTGTGATCCCACCTTTGCTTATGGTACAATGTACTTATATAGACACTAAAGATTGCAACTTGCCACAAAGATTGAAATATTGCAGTTTCACTATGTATTTTTCAATTTACACATAAATCAGATTACATAAAATGTTATGCAGTGCATTACTTACATAAACTGGGAACTACTGGTGTATAAAAATAAATATGCAGAAAATATTTATATGCAATATAATAAAATTTATATGTATAAAATCACTTATCTCAAAAGCTTCAGGAATTAAAAGTATTTGCTTTTCTATAAGATCAATTATTTTTTACATTTACTTTAATATTTAACATTATATACACATGCTCACATTAAGAAATATTATACAAATGTTTAAATATATTAATGTGTTAGATGTGCTTGGAAAAGTTTAGCTGACTGAATAGCATATCAGATGTTGCTTATGAATGATTCCCTATTGATGAAAATCGCAATACAAAATCATCTGATCTTGTGGCCCACAAAAAATTAAGTGACCTCAGGTCATATTTGGTGAAGGGAGCGTTAAATAAACATATTGCTAATTATTCGCATTGAAGTTCCTAAGTAAAATTAGGTTTTCTCTGTGACTAACATAAACTATATTAATTAACTATTATTAACAAAGTATTTGGATTAAAAAGATATAATTATCACTCAGTATATTTAATCAAAAAATATTGTTCTCCTATTAAAGCAGATGATCTTATGCTGTAACAATAGCATGTTATCCTTTATTAATATCTTTTCGATATTGAAATAAACTCTCACAAAATATGCTTAAATATTAAAATTGTAAATATTTTAATGGCTTTTAACACATTAAAACAGGCAAAACTCACTATATATATTTTGCCACACACAGCAAGCTAGAGTAATCAATGGATGCCAGAAGGCTTGTGCGTAAAATCCCCATCTAATGCCTACTCATCCAATATCCCCAGACTAGTTTCTGGCTTATGGCCTTCATCAGTGAGGAGCCTTGGATCTGAGAGCACTGCATCTAGATCTTAGGATCTAACGCAACCCTCCAGCAACCACCTTTTATCTCCATTTAACTACAAAACTATGAGTCTTAAACTGAAAACACCTTAATGTTTTCAATCCAAGGCCATTAGCTTATATAGTCATATGGGTCTGAACCCAGTTCAGTACCCATACATTTTGGTGTCTTTGGTTCTTTAATAACCATAGCCACCACTATCCTATTAGGCATAAGCCAGAAACTAGTCTGGGGATATTGGATGAGTAGGCCCTAGATGTGGATTTTATGCACAAGCATTTTGGCATCCATTGATTACTCTAGCTTGTTGTCTGTGTGGCAAAATATATAGTGAGTTTTGCCTGTTTTAACAACAGTTATACTCAAGCATAAGAGGAGGTGGTCATGTGATGTTTATTGGCTTTAAACACATGTAAAAAATGTGTTGCAATAAAATAAATATGCAAATATTTAAATAACTTTAACTCATAATGTACCTCTTATGATGTGAGCAGCTCTTCCGTTATATTTTAGTCCTTACTTTCAAACTTTTGGAAAATATTACATATTGTGCACCATGGCTAATGTTCAACATGCACCTGAAGAAAAAATTTGACTTAAATAAAATTTATCTTATGCAAAAAGTGTCACAGAATAAATCACGTTGATGTAAAGAACTGTAAGGATATAATATCAGGTCAAATAACATTATAACACTTAAAAACATGGTTGAAATAGTTTTTACTGATTGTAAGTTAGAAAATATATATTCACAAATTTAATATAAAAAAAATTAATTCTATTTGAATGATACTAAAGTCAAAATATTTTCATAACTTTAAAAAATTAAAGTATTTATTGCAAAATATTAATAAATGGGGATATATGCAGCATAGCATTGAATATGGACTTAATAAGCACTACCATTTAATACACACACAGTCATTCTGCCTTATCAGGCAACTGAGAAGAAAGACCATGGTATTTCTTGATCTTAACCTCAGAGGTAAACAGCTAATAAAAACTCACCGTCCTAGCTAAAGCGTGTTGGTGAGCAGCTTATCCATGTTTGTATACTATATGAATAATCACATAATAATAACAGCTGCAATGACAAAAATGTATGGAATGGACATTAAAAATTTGCCCTGCTTGGTTCCTTTAAGGTGTCCAAGAAATGGAGAAGGCTAAAAATCCCTGACTGCGAACCAAGGTTGTCATTTGATGATAAATTTCCATTTAGGTATTTACAATTGCAGATCATTTTCAAGTGAAGGAAGATTGCAAGAATTGGAAAAAAAAAAACTGTCTCATATTAAATGGGACATTATTGAACTTTGTGAAAAGGTGAAGAGACAAATGATTTAAAAAATGAATATATATTCTACTACAAAAGCACAAATATTGGAAGTACAATTGGAGTAGGATTCATTATAAATAAAAAGTGGAAGAATGACCTTGACAAGATTGATGGTCTATCAATAGAGTGGCAAGATTAGTTATTCAAATTAACAGCAGATACCAAATGCAGATAATTCTGATTTATGCTCCAACAAGTTCTCATAGTCATGAAGTAATAGAAGATTTTAATACGAATGTACAAAAGGCTTTTAAAATTGTTATGGAAGATTTTAATGCTAGAATTGGTAAACAAATGAAAGACGAAAGTGATGTAGGTAAATTTGATTATGGTAATAAAAATGAGAAAGGACATAGACTTGTGGAGTTTGCAGAAAAAGAAAAACTATATATTATGAATTGTTTTTTTTTTTTTGAGAAAAATGTTAAAATGAGATGGGATATGAAAGCATCCAAATGAAGGTACAGCCAAATTGGATTATATTTTGCCTAAAAAAAAATACATATTTCAAGATTATAATGTTCTTAATAAATTCAAAATAGATATTGATCATCGATTAGTAAGATGTAAGATACGTGATAATGCAAAACTAGAGAGACAAACATTATTAAGAAAAACAATATTTACAGTTGATATTCCTAACCTTCAGAAACATTCTAATGAATTTAAATTAGAACTTGCAAATCGGTTTCAGGTATTAGTAGATTTTGAACATGATTTAGATTTGAATGAAATTAATAGGAAAATAACTGATACACTTTCAAAAACTGCAAAAAAAAAAATATATAGCTGGTAGAAAAAGGCAGCAACTAACCAATAAATTTTCTACTGAGACTAGAAAATTTATGAAGAAAAGTATGAATGATGCATTAAGAAGGATTGAATATCTCGCATTTATAAAATAGTGCAAAGGAGTTGATAATGATATAAGAAAACATGATTATGAACTAGAAAGAAAAGCTGTAGAAGAGTATAAAAGTCTCAAGAATGTAAAATATTTTGGTATTGGCATGAAACTTATATGTGCAATAAGAAAAAAAGCTGGAACTATTACTATAAAGAGAGATGACATCATAAAATAGGTAAAAGACTTCTATCAAGAATTATATAATAATAAAGACTAAGTATCTCCCACATCTATTATATCTTCTGAATTGGCCAGGATTTTAAATGAGAAAATGAGACAAGCAATTAAATTTATGAAGAAGGGAAAAGTTCCAGGTAATGATGAAATTATAATTGATATATTAAAACAAGCAGACGAAAAAAATAGAAATTTTTTTGGCAAAGTTATATACCAAGTGTTTAAATGATAAAGATGTATCAGATGAGTGGAAGAATACAATATTAATATTAATATTTAAAAAAAGTAATAAAGAAGATATTGGAAATTACAGACCTATCAGTCTTTTATTAGTTTTATACAAAATTTGTACAAAGATAATTACAACTCATCTACAGAGAATATAGGATTTCAACCAATCAATAGAACAAGCTGAATTTAAAAATGGTTTTAGTATAGTAGATCATATTCAAATATTGGGAGAAGTTATAGAAAGAGCCAATGAATATGAGTTGTCATTATGCTTTGGATTTGTAGATTATGAAAAGGCATTTGATTTTATAAGCATTTCTTCAGTGATTAAAGCATTGGATCATCAAGGTATAGATCTAGGATAGTCATATACTGAAGAATATTTATAAAAGTATAACAGCAACAATTTCATTAAATAATGATACTAGGAAGGTTAACATCGAGAAGGATGTAAACAGACTAACCATATCTCCAAAAGTATTTTGTGGATTAAAATGGGAAGCTAAAGGAGTGAAAGTAAATGGAGACCATTTAAGTCATTTAGATTTTGCAGATGATGTAGTTGTTTTTACAAATAATGCTTCAGAGCTTCAGGAAATTTTGCGAGAGTTATCAGATGAAAGTAAGAAAGTAGAACTAAAGGCAAATGTTAAAAAGACTAAAGTAATGTTCAATGGATTTTCTCAAAAGATTAAAAATTAGATTGATTATGATGAATTAAAAGAAATTAATAACTACAAATACCTTGCTTAGATTTTTACTACAGAGAGAGACATAAAGGATAGAATTAATCATAGAATTAAACTTGTTTGGATTAAAAGAGAATATGCCTATGTGTTTGAAAAGGAAGATTTTTTAATGTGTTTTACCAGTTCTTACTTTTGCATCTGAGACTTGAATACTTAATAGAAGGTCAATACAGAGACTTCAGACCACTCAAAGAAGTATGGATAGATGCATGTTAGGAGCAACAAGAGATCAAAAATGCAATACATGGAAAAGAGAACAAACAGATGTTACTAACATCATTGAAAGAATTAAAAGATTGAAGTGGAGTCAGCTGGATATATTGCTAGAAGAGATAATAGGTGACAATTAAAATTTTAAATTTGATTCCAAGAGGTTGTAAAAGACCCATAAAGAGACTGCGTGATGGAAAGTGTGTAGGGGTGATATGGTGAAAAGACTAGATATTGAAGAAGATGAATTGAAGTTGGAGAGAACTTCATCCTGCAGTGGACTGATAATAGTTAACAATGATGATCATCTAATATTTATAGATGGCAGCACTGAAGTAAAATTGGCAGAAGTTACTCCTGAAAAGAATGCTTAAGCTGTGATTGTGTGATCTTTTTGGATTAATAATCAATGCTATTTGGATCATGTTGCCAGATCCTTCAAATTAAAATTTGTAACTGTGCTTATATTTGAAGATTGAAAATATCTCACAACTTTATGCCAGTCCAGCATATATAAAGCATTACCAAACCAGTCATCACACTATTTACTCTACTCCAGAGTCATCTATTGTGAGATTTAATAATCAAATTTTCAACAAATATATGCATATTATCGAGGTTATAGCCTCAGTAAATATTACTTATGTAATCAATGTGCGTTTAATAAATTTATAATTACAAATAACCATAAATTTGCAAATGAGTCAAAGGTATTTACAATTAGCATAAAACAAGTAAGTAATAAATATTGTTGATTTAATGCCAGATCTATATAATTATGCAAGTGATTTCAAAACCTTAGTGTTTTTGAATCTCAGATTGTTTTTAGTTTGGATATTAAAAAAGAAATAAATATTGCTATTAGATTTTCGAGTGCAAATTGAAAATTCTTTATTAAAAAGATCTACAGCCAGAAATTAATCTTGAGTTGTTGATATCACATTACCATATAATGTCCATTGACTGATTTGTAAAATGCACATGATTATAATAGTTTGATTTGTAATAGAGGAAATAGAGAAGATTACTATACTTAGCACAAAATATTATCCTGAATATGAAGCCTGATGGTGAATAACTGCTGTTAAACTATTATAAAAATAACAATAATAATGAAATGATTTATAGCTTAGGAAATATTATAGTATTCAAACCTCAGAAGTGATGTTGGGTTTTCATTTATAAATTCTTAGCTTTTGCCTTTGTCATTCTGATGTGCAAATTGCACAGAGCATAAGTTATTTTGAAATTCTATATGCTCAGATTACAACTCTAAATTTTAATTAATCAATAAATTAATTAGGAATAATATTATATAAGCACGTTAAAAATTTTAAACAAAAATATAAACAGTCATATCCAAATAATATATATATACTGTATAAAGTTTTAAACTATCAGATTATTTTTAAATTATTAACATTTAAGATCTGACATTCTAAATTTAGGAGTATTCTGTTGCTTGACATCCCCAAACTTCAGGGCCAATCAGAAATGTCCTAAATGGTTTCTATCAAAAAATATCCCTCTTCAGCAACAAAACATTTCTAATAACTTATTCTATCAACCCCCCCCCCCATAAAGTATGAAGAAACAAATTTATATTAATAGTAATGTAATATAGCTATGATTATGGTGCTATTGTATCGAAAGCATGCTCGGCATGAATAAGGTCAATTTTTAAAAGAACACATCTTTTCTTTACAAATGTCTGCACATTTATATGTTTAAATTTTAAAAGAGAGCAGGAACTACGATCATTGAGAATGAATCTTAACATTTAATATTTAAAGGTTTGATCAAATAAATAGAATTTTATATTTAATACGTTGTTTTAAACATAAAGTTAAATTAAAACGGTTATTTATTCAAATTATAGTTTTAATAGATAGATAAGTTGTTGAAATAAACGATTACCATATCCCAAAAATGATTTCAAATAAATAATTAATCGAATGGATTTATTGCTCAGGGGTCCGTAAAAAATTTGAGTGCCACAACCGCCAGAACTGCAATCGATCCTAAGACTTTCTGTTTCTATCTCATACTGCTGACACACTTGATCACACACATGTCGAAAAGATAAATAATCACCAATATAAGTGTTTCGTTCTAAACCAGCACTCGTCAGTTGGTCCTGATTAGGGTTTCCACACACAAATTCAATCAATGCTCAGCTTACATTAAGATAACACACCTTCATACTTTAATGGGCAGGCTTGAATCCACTCCACCCCACAACTCTTCAGCCGTCCATTTCATTGAAAATCTGATAATGGAACGCTCAAAGCCCACATTGATGCCAACCTTCTCATTCTACCCATGTTGAACTGTTGATTTGTTTTTGTTTGTTCATTTATTTAAAAATCAAATAAGGAGAAGAAAAAAATCTTTATATATATTTGACCCTTCTGGCATTCACCTTAACCACAACTTAAGATTGATTGAATCAAAGCTTGGTAAAACTTAAAAACTTTTTCAAGTTGTAACCAAGCTTAGAATATTTTTTCATTAAGTACCTAGTCCATAGCCAATTCAATTAGCCATGCAATTTTTAATAATAATAAAAAACAAGGTGGCGGGGAGATATCTATATACCCATTTCCCAAGAAATAGTTCTTATCTAAAGAATAAAACTAGTAAAAATACTTTCAAATCACACCTACAGGCAGTTGGATAAACCTTGACCCCACAGTGGTTATTTTATTACTATTTTACTTTTTACCAATATGTATATATGTGTGTGTACATATAAACTAGCTTAATGTGAGAAAACGTACCACAACTCTTCATAAAAAATTAAAAAAATCGGTATCAAAATAATAATAATAATAATAATAATAATAATAATAATAATAATAATAATAATAATAATAATAATAATAATAATAATAATAATAATAATAATAATAATTAAAAAAAAAAAAGATAGACAAAAAATATTTTCCATTTTTTGTTAGCTAAAACGTAATTACCATAATAAAAGTTAAACCTTAATTTATTTAAAAACAAAATATCTATTATTTACTAGAATTTCCAAAATTATTATATAAAAAAACTATATGAAAAACAGTCAAAATCTTATATATATATAAGTTTTTAATTAAAATTAATGACAACCTTGAGCTTGTTTTGAAAAAGCAATTTTTTTCATATCAGGCTTTATAATACTTAGTTTTAAGCATAAATTAAACTCAAGTATTAATTTTGTCCTATATTTGCTTTTTTAAATATAACTTAGTTCAAAATCCCTTCCTCGCATAAATACTGTGCAAAAGGACTCAAAAAATTTAATAGCTTTAAAATCGTTCTTTCCTCGAATCCAAAATTTGGTTTATTTTTAAAATATTCCATATGATTTTAATTTTTTTTATATCAGTTTTATATAATTCGAATAAATTATTTAAATGTCATTTTTTCAAAAATAGTTTTTATTTCGCATACCACGTGTAAGTCCATTGTGTACCACCAGTGGTAAGGAAATGGAAAAAAACAAAAACTATTTACTATTCATGATGTCCAAATTTTATTTGATCACAATTTTTTCTTGTTTAAACGTCTCAGCTTATCACAAATTTAACAAACATGCAAGTGTACCCAAAATTATTGGCAGCTAAGACCATTTGACAGAATATATAAAGATAAGATCCTTAAAAGTTAACTGCTTACAAAGTCACTTCACTGAAAGTTCAACATCCACATAGCCAGTATATTGACAAGAAATTCTTAATATAAATAATACCTATATATTAATTTTTAATATAATGAGCACACTAATAGCTCTGAACAAGCTCTTTCTGCTAAATGCGGCAAAAGAAAGCATTTAAAAATCTCTATCTAGAATTATCCCTATCCCCAAACTAGTTTCAAGCTAATGGTTCTTGTCAGTGAGGTGCTAGGATATTCAGATAGTGCCTCGCTGATGTGCTAATAGCTCTAAACCAGCATTTCCCATAAATGTGGTAAGAGAAAGTATTTAAAAACCTCTACCTAGAATTATCCCCATCCCCAAACGGGTTTCAAGCTAATGGTTCTTGTCATTGAGCTACTAGGATATTCAGACAATGTCTCACTGACAAGAGCCATTAGCTTAAAATCACTGAATATCCTAATGCCTCACTGACAAGTGCCATTAGCTCGAAACTGGTTTGGGGATAGGGATAAGTCTAGATAGGGATTTTTAAATGCTTTCTCTTGCTGAATTTATCAGAAAAGCTTGTTCACAGCATGTTCATTATATTAGATTTGTTATACAAGCTTATTAAGTTAAGTCACGTGATGTATGACTTAATTTTCTTACTATTATTTTTTACATTCAAACACTAGAAATTAGAATAAACTGTGATATGCATGATTAGTATGCATTGCCAAAATATCACTGGCAATGGTAGTTATATTGTTCTACAACCTTGTATTTCACCTGCTTTTGGGTGGAGAATTTAACATACCATGTTTTACATTAAAATAAAAGATTATATTCATAGCGTCTCTAGGTAAGTATTTTAATGTTTTGGGAAATTTTAACCATCTACCATTTGCATTCTTAAATTGAATTTAAATCTATATAGTGTCCTGAAATGGCATCTGATGATAATGAAAAGTTAAAGGACCATCTCATAATTTTTGTACAGATAATAAGAATCTGCTGAAGCAGAAAGCAATTGATCAACTGCATTCTGTTAAGATACAATCAGAGAAATTATAAATTTTACTAATTGTATACTGTGATTAAAACCTTCATGTAAACAATTATTCAAATAACATGATTTATTTTTAAATCTAAAAAACTGCATCCAAAAAAAAAAAAAAAATTCTCAGGAACAGAGTCAACCACACAAGATAGATAAAACAAATATATCACAATATCTAAGGGCAATAAAAATATAAGACTTTCATTAAATCTAAAGAATAACAAATTTAAATGCCAAGTTTATTTTTAGCAATATTAAATTGCAAATTGTTTAAAAATATGGATATCTATTTCACTTGAAACTGTAAAACAATAATCACATGATTTGTCATTTGAGAGTTCATACAAACAATGGAAGTTACAAAATTGAAGTATGATCTATGGACATTTAGTTCTCAAATAGGACCGCATCAAGCAAGGCAATGAACGAAATGACGTAATGAAAATCACAAACATCTCATTAAGGAATTTCTTCACAACATTAAAATAAGTTAATACAAAATGTTATCCAAATTACTGTTGCTCATTGCCCTTTTTGTACACACAAAAATAAAGTACATATTTCGATATAATAAAAATTTAATCTCCTCAATAGGGGAAATGCCACATTAAATTCATATTTTGGTTTTTATTGCATACATACTCATCTGATCATTAAAATTAATCTCTGCATTGGCTATAGGCCAGTTATCTAAAAAAAATTGTAAATTTTCTTGCAAATGTAAAAAAAAATTATAACAAACCTGGCATGAAATTAAACTTTTGGTTACAGTTATAGCAAACAAGTGTTTTATCAACTATGTCAAAAAAGCTCTTATAAATATAATAAAGATTTAACCTTAAGAAATAAATATATAATTATTTAATGAGAAAGTCTTAAAAAAATTAACTTTTGTTTATTAAAAACATTATACATATATTTTTAAACTAGATATTATAAGAAAAAATTATACTGGTTTAAGCAATAAATAAATTAATTATATAGTATTAGTAAATTGGTACAATATTTTTCCATCAGCAAATGAAATTGATAGATATTGTTATTTTCTTTGTAATTCAATACATGCACAATAGTTTTTGAAACAGTATTATATTTGCACATATATTTAGTTACTGATGCCACATACGAAGTGATGCAAAATGTGACCAAAATTTCATGGGAATGGTTTATATTTTTTGGCATATACAATGGAGGTCAGATATCTGCAACAATTTGTTCTAACATTCTTAGCTGGTAACATAGATTAGTGGATAGTAGTAACTATTATTTTTATAACATACTATATTTGCCTGTTTTTAATAATTTCACTCTCTTTATACAAGTTGCAATCTTTAGTGCATATATAAACATACTGAACCATGGATAAAAATGGGTATCCATCTTTGTTGTAAAAGGAGGTTGCCTTGGCAACAGATTGAGATTGTTGATATTGGGATTGTTTAAGTGTTGACTGCTTTCATGTATTTACATTTGGAAACCTATCTAGCCTTGAACATTATTGATATTTGCCTGTTTAATGAAATTTATTTAAAGTTCCTTGAATTAATAATTTCACTCTGTTTAGTCAAGTTGCAATCTTTAGTGTCAATATAAACACATTGGGCCATAGATGAAAGTGAGTATTCATTTTTATTGTAAAAAAAGAGATTGCCTTGACAACAGATTGAGATTGTTATTGATATTCATATTGTTTAAGTGTTGATTGCTTTTATGTATTTGTATTGCAAGTCTACAGTAGTTTTCACTTATACAAATATTTCAATATACCCTTTTTATCATGAATAAACACATATCTAAGATACAACTTAATTTTAAAAAATATATACTGTATATAAATTATAAAAGTGTATCAAGATTTTTTTAAAAAGGTAGAATATTTTGTTAAACAGCAAGAAGTAAAAATTAACGGATAATTTTACATTAATTTAAACAACAAAGTTCAAAAAGCATTAGCTGCATTATCAAGACAAGGTCTAGTGATTATTTCAATGTGCTATTTGAGGAACTAAGTTTATAGTTATTTAGTATCATTTCAGAATTGCTGATTGTAAGAATTGTTTTATAACTAACAGCAAATATTTAAAAGAAATGTCTTAATATTTAAATTCAAGTGTGTTATTTATATTGAACTTAATGTAATTAGAAGAGTTTGAACTTAGTCAGCTATCCACCCCACCTTATACAACCGATACACATGACCACATGTATGTAAAAAGAATAAACGATCTCTAATATATGTATTCATTCTGAACCAGTACTCATCAGTTGGTCCAGATCACCATGGCCCACATATATATATATAATCAGTGTTAAGTTTATATTAAGATAACAAATCTTCAAACTTTAATGGACAGGCTTCAATCTTCTCCACCGTCCAACTTTTCAGCCAGTCATATCATTGAAAGTCTGATGATGGAGCATTCAAAGCTCTTCTTGAAGCCAGTCTTATTGTTACTTACAGTCAACATGGGTATGACAATAAAATTGGCATCAACAAGAGCTTTGAGTGTTCCATCACCTCAATGATATGGATGGCTGAAGAGTTGGAGGGTGGAGAAGACTGAAGTCTGTCCATTAAAGTTTGAAGATTTGCTATCTTAATATAATCTGAGCACTGATTACATATGTGCGTGGGAGATGATGATCGGGATCAATGATGAATGTTGGTTCAGCACGAAATATGTATACTGGAAATCATTTATCTTTTTCATGTGTATGTGTATCAGTTATATAAGATGGAGTGAATAACTGTAGAGAGCTTGAAAGTCTGGTTCAAATCCCTTCTATTTTATAATAAAAATATACACAGCTTTATTAAGGAAAAAAGAGTAATTGATTTCTAAAAATTCAGCCTAAACCAAGAATTTTGTTTAAAAAAAGAATTATTTTATTATAATAACAAAAGGGAACTCACTATCAAGATTCAAAATTGATAAAAACTGATAGCTAATGAACAAATATTTTGCTAGGTACATTAATAATAAAGAAATAACAATACAAACATATTAGTAAATAAAATAAAGTCATACATTATGTGACATAATTTGATAAGCTTTCTTGATAAATGCAGCAAGAGAAGGCATTTAAAATCTCTATCTAGAAATAATTTGGTGAATAAAAATTTTATACTGTACAAATCCATAATATCACATGATCATCGTTTCATATGCTTACACAGGCTGTTAATAACTGTAGCAAACTCTCTTAGTGCCAACAAGCGCAAGCTTGGATAATCAATGGATGCAAGAAAGTTTGTGCAAAAAATCTGTATCTAGTAAATACTCATCCAATATCCCTAGACTAGTTTCTAGCTTGTGACTTTCATCAGTGAGGAGTCTTGGATCTGTGAATACTGCACCTAGATCATAGGATCTGGTGCAACTCTCCAGCAGCTACTTTTTACCCATTTGATTAACTATAAAATGAAAAACACCAAAAGGTATAGATACTGAACTGAATTTAGATCTATATGAGTATACAAGTGAATGAGCTTGGGTTGAAAACCATATTGTGTTTTGATCGTGGACTCATAGCTTTATAATTAACTAAATAGGTAAAATGTGGCAACTGTAGGGTTCCATTACATTGTAAGATCTAGGTGAGTGCTGTCAAATCCAAGGCTCATCACTTATGACAGCCATAAGCTAGAAAACTAGTCTGGGGATCTAAGATGAGTAAGCACTAGATAAGGATTGTATGCACAACCTTCCTGCATCCATTGATTATGAAGGCTTGCACTTGGTATCTATACTGTATGGAGAGTTTGCTAGTTATTAACAGCCTGTGTCCGCATATGAAATGGTAATCATGTGGTGTTTTGAAGGTTTTATACCTATTCTGTGCATAGGATAATGGTGACTGTGAATTTTTAAAAACCAAAGGTTGGGTTGAAAACCCTATTACGTCTTTATCTTGGGCTCCCAGCTTTATAGTTAGCCAAATAGGTAAATGGTGGCTTATAGAGGGTTGCATTAGATCCTAAGATCTAGGTATAGTCTTCTCAAACCCAAGGCTTCTCATTGATGAAAGCCATAAACTAGAAACTAGTCTGAGAATATTGGATGACTAGATACTAAATAGAAATTTTGTGCACAAACACAAACCTACCCTAAGCATTGATTATGAAAGCTTGCACTTGGTGACATTATTGTATGGAGAGTTTGCTATTGTTCCAAATCCATAACATATTAAATCAGATAGTATTCTGAATTATTTTATCAAAAAAAACAGTCCTAGAATACAATGTATAATTCACCAAGAAACATTTCGTGAAAAATTTCTATGTAAAATTAATGTAATGAAAGTAATTATTTAAAATAATTAATATTATATGAAAAGGCAATTGATCTCTGACACATCATAAGTTTCATGATTTCTTGAAAGAAATGAATAGTGCATATAATGATTTACTCATTCATATTGATATCCATTGGTTGAGTGCCTGGAAACATCTAGAACATTTTTTCATCATTCAAGAAAAAATACTTATATTTCTGGTAATGTCAAGTATGATGCTACACAACTTGAAAATGAAATACAAGATCCCATACTTTAATCAGATTTAATATCTAATACAGATATGACCAAGCAGTTGAATGATTTGAACTTAAAACTGCAGGAGAAACAATAAAATCAAAAGGCTTTAAAGTAAACAGAACATTTTAAAATCAACGTTAGCTAATAACGTTTTTACTTTTCTTATAAATTGCAAAGAACATTTTGAAAAAAATGTTGAATTTTCAGTCCATATAAATTATGTTGAGATAATCACAGAGAATTTTCAGAATTGATTTCATAACTTTAAAAAAAACTGAAGAAGATATTTCAATTTTTACTCAACGCTGGACTTTGAGCATTGAAAATGGAAAATCTAACTTTCAGTTGGAATTTTGCGATTTCCGAGCATATTTTTTTTAAATTAACGTAAGTGAAAACAAGAAAAAATTTTTTAGACTACCTAAAATTAAAAAACTTAGAACTCAAAAATATTATAAATGTATGGAAGGATTTATCTTTGCAAAAACACTTTTCAACAATGAAATTGATTAAATCAGGACAAGCTTGAAAATGATATAAATAGTTTACTAAGCAAAGCCGAACTAAATCATAAAGTTCTGTCTAAAATGATATTATAAAAGCTTCTATAAACATAACATTTTTATTTTTTAAAAATGTCTACTAAACCTATAACAAATGGTACAATTCTCTTAAAAAAATCCATTTGGCTTTATTGCTTAGAAGTTGTAAGAAACCATATAATACTAAATTGTCCAAGCACTTTACTACTGTCACACAATGCTTTATTTGCCACCCTTTCTTACAGTTTACAGTTTCAATTGCCCCAGAAATCTTCTTCAGAAGTTTATATCTCCTAACCTCAACTATTACAATCAAATTTTAAAAATTTTCTTCTTATCCAAGCTCTATTTCCAGTATTCCTTTATCTTCTCTAAGAAGTATACCTACTCTTTCTTATTGCATCTTCCAACCTTAACTATTAACAATCAAATTCTAACCTCAACTATTAACAATCAAATTTTGATTGTTAATAGTTGAGGTTAGGAAATATAAAGTCCTGAAGAAGATTGCTGGGGCAATCAGAACTGTAAACTGTAAGAAAGGGTTGTAAATAAAACATTGTGTAACAATAGTTAAGTGCTTGGACAATTTAGTATTATATGGTATACATTTGGCAAAGCAATAAGAAAGAGTAGTTATTATACTTCTAAAGTTCATAAGAAGTTTGAATGCCAGAATCGATCTTGCAACCTTCCAATTCCAAATCAGATGCTTTACCAATTGTGCCAAATTGCACAAAGCGATAGGAATCTCTAATAATTTAATATATGTACAGCATTTATTATTTTGGATGTGGTCCTCGGAAAATATTTTTTTACGAGACTGCGATTACTTAAGATTGAATTGCCCTGTGATATTTGTACTCCCTTTTAAATTTTCTTTAGAAAATTCTCATTTTATTTGAATTTGTTTAAACACTGACTTCTATTACTTATAGCTATTAATTATTGAATAAATATGTTTTCCTATGATTCTCCTTCAATTTACCAATAACTAGTTCTTGGTTTATTTTATTTTCATTACTTTTTAAAGATTTCATCTCTATTTAAACAGTTGCAACATCTATGACAATCCTGGTTTTAAAAAAATACTTTGATATCAACATATAATCCTATTAAAATCTATAGCCGAAAACATATATAATAGCTGGTCTTCCTTTGATTCTATAATGCAATAGTATTTTTTTAACAGTTATAGATGTAATTAATAACATAATAAAGACACCACAATAGACAAATGACCCCAAAATGCATTTCATGCTCAAGCAACACTCATCGGTTGGTCCAGGTCACCATCTCTCATGTATATCCTTATCTACAGTATTTATCCCTAGTAAATTGTTACCTTTTGATTTACAAGTGTCAAACTTACTCCACACACAACTTTGGATACCACCCATTCCATATAAATACAGTAATGATTAATACAAATCATTTATTAAACCAGAGATTTCTCTAGGGCAGATATAAACTAAACCTCAGTTAAAGATTAATATATGTTTTTTTATAATATATGTTTTTTTAATTAGCATACACACATGGTTACAATTCTCTTGATCATAACCTTCTACAATAATATCTTTTTTTGTCTATATAACCATAGCTTTTTCAATTTTTTCATTTTTATTTTTTTTATTTCTTCATTATCAAATTCTTAACATGTTTTGCTTTTGAGACTAATACAATACCTTCCTATTAGGTCTACAGTTACTCCTGCACTTTTTCAAATTCATTTTTTCCCTTAATTATCTCAATACAGTTCCCAGATTTTTACATTTTTCTTGATTTTTTAAAATAAAGATTCTTGGTATTTCCAGTGGCATCTAAATCGATGGGTTTAAATTTTATGAAATCATCATCTGGCTGTGATTTAAATTATTTTCCATTTTATATAAGCAAACACTGAACTTGGCCTAGGCAAAGGCTGTCGTTTTTCTAACATTTTTTTTTTTAATTGGTTACTTTAATAAAAAAAAAATTAAGATTTATTGCAAATTAAACCAAAGATTTTAATATTATATAAATAAATGTGAGAAATTCACAATTGATATATTTTAAAAAAAAAAAAATGTTTGTAAGAATCCAGTCTGTTTGGTATACTTCATAAATGTACACAGCAAGATATTAATGAAACTTAAATTTTTAAATATACCTATTATATTTGATATGTGGATTTGACAGCGATATGGATAACTCTAAAAATTACGATTTGTTAACAGCAGATCTTCGCATAAAATATGCTTCGAATATAAGTTTCTTTTTAGTTGGTTGAGAATTTGACACGTGACAGCTTTACAGATAAACATTCACATGGATTATATATATATATAACTAGAAGAAAATAAATAAATAAAATAAAATAAATGAAGCTAATGGAGAATATCAGTTGAAGTAAAGGCATATTTAAATATAAGTAGCTTTATTAAGTTCTTCAATTCCGCCATTATAGCCAGAAATTTGACAATCTTTAATTATATAGTTCATAATTTATATTGCCCGTAATCACTTAAATGACTGATGGATAAATTCTCATTTATGAAAGAGATGACACAACCAATTATGTGGAAGGTTCATACTTTAATGGTGTTCTTTTCTTTCTTTGTTTACATTTCTTCCTCCTCTTTTTTTTCAAGTATTCTAACACCAGCAATGGGCTACAATTATAAATTCACATTGGGGTAGTCATGTCAAGCAAGTCATTTAAAACTACAGGAGAAAAACTATTCCTATATACTATATAAAAAATTTTATGAATAAACAAAATATCATTAATGTAATAATCAAAAATTTGATATTTTCTAGGCAGTACTTAATAATTAGGGCGTGTTTCTTTTTTTGGCAAAATATCCTACTCAAGTAAATTTTATAATAAACAGTTATTAAAAGTAGGTAATACTATAACATGTTATTGATATATTCCATTCATTTTGATCAGTGCATGGGATAATCATTTCTGGTTCTAAATCAGGTATAGGCATATTTTTATAACTGTAAGCTGCATGGATTTCTATACTATCTTTAATATACTACATATGCATGTAAAGAAATGTTTTTCCAATACATAAAATACTAATTTCACAAAGATGATAACACTACCTACTGACAGTGAAAAGGTTATTAATATTTATCTTACTTAAAATCCAATACACCCGGGTCTCGTTTTATGCGGATTTATTTAATGCGATTTTGAAGTTATGCAATTCATGTTTCTTCTTAATATCTTTGTATGCGGTTTTCTTTTATGCGATAAAAATTATTAGATCAGAAGTCGAGCTTTAAAAATTATAAATTTCACGCACTCACATCATATTGAAAGTAATAACGCATTATCGGAGTTCGACTTCCATCTAATAATTTCAATATTTTCAGTGCTTTATAAGAGTACTGTAATAGATTTTATGCAATAAAGAAGTTCATAATTCACTTAAAATCAGAATTTTCCCATTTTATATATATACACATTAAATTTTACAACACTATATTGTAAATCTGTTCAAACGTTATAGATGAAAAATACTATGTGTGTTGTTGTTTTTGCATTTTAAATCACTATTTTTGCTTTTTATAAAAAAAGTACGTAATCAATTAATCATTTAGTGTCTGCAAGTTTATTTTTAAAATGTGAGTAACAGCTGGTGGCCACAATTAAATTTGACAATTAAAATCTGATTTTTAATTGTAATTAACAATTTAAAATTAAGGTGATGTGAAACGATGAAATTTGATTTTTAAACGGAATTGAAAATTAAAAAATTAAAAACAAAAATAAGAATTTAATTTTTAAATTTTGCCCAACAGTGGTGAGTCGGTGTCTTTTTCTTATCATAAGTCTAAGTTTTTATTTTTATTTTAAACTTTTAGTTTACTCTAACAGAGAGATAAAAAAAAACACCCAAGAAAATGAATTTCTTTGGAAACAAAAAATTCAATTTTAGATTGCTTAGCGAAATGGGAAGGATCAACAGCGATTGGAAAATGTTTTAGTTGTATTTCCTCTTGACTTCGTTTAAGGAGAAGCTACAGTACCTCACATCACATCACATCATGATGAATCTGATGTCTCAGTTAGCGATAATGATTAAAATACTGTACATGTATGAAAAAAATATAAATTACGCATAAAAATATATTGTTTTGAATAAAATTAAATACTGTAGTTAATAAAAAAAAAAAGTTTGTCTTGTATCAATTTTTTTCAAATTTGAAATTTTTTATTAGTCATATTTTATTTTCTTACTTTTTTTATGCAAATTTTAAAGCAATTTTACGTTGTTGCTTTGGTTTTATGCGATTTTTGGAAAATTACAGTACCTATCCTCCATTTTTCAAGGTAAGTTAAGTCTATTTTTGGGCAATTTCTTTTGTGCGCGTTTTCTGAGGAACCTGTCTACCACATAAAACGAGACCCAGGTGTACTTGTTTTACATTTGAAATAATCAACAAATTTCAATTAAAATTAATTTTTTGATTATTTCCAAATGTAAAACAGGTATTGCAAACACTAACTTTTTCACCATCGGTAGGTAGCATTATCATCTTTGAGAAATTTAACGAATAAATATCTCTCATTTAGATTGTTTTTATCAATCTGCCAACTAATAACAACATATGAGAAATTAAGCACATAACAATACTTAGGTAAGAAAAAATCTGATGTATTAATTTTTTATTAATTATAAAATTAATATTCTTTACTTTAAATAATTATTCTTTTGATTGATGTTAAGATAAAATGTGATTCATTATTAATTGTAGAATTAATATGCTTTGGCAGTTGTTTGTATGTTTATTCAACATTTACATTATTTCAACATGTGGTTTGAATACAATTTGTATTTCAGAAGCTTTTAGTATTTCAAAATTATAAGCTTGGTTTGATCATTTTTACATTTATGGAATATGTGGTTTTTTTAATTAATATACGTGTGCATTATTTTTTTTCCTTTACTTTTTCTGTTTAAGTATTTTAAATTCATCTTTCAGAAATTATAAGCTTTTACTTTTCTGAAATTATAAGCTTGGTATGATCAATTTTACATTATTCCAACATGTGCTTATGGGTATATATTGTAATATAATTTATATTTTAGAAGTTATAATCTTTTAGTATTTGGAAATTATAAGCTTGGTTTGATCAGATTTCTGCATCTTTTGGATGATACAAAGTATCGTCCAAGTCATCCTCCCCCCTCCCTGGATACTTTTGCACCATCATTATTTAATAACATTCTTATTTTAGAAGTTATAAATATTTAGTATTTAGAGTGTGCTCTCTGCCATTTTGAATTCTAAGGATCATCCAAAAACCACCAGTAACACATCCAAGTGACCCAATGTGGATTATTTGATATTATTTATCACTTGGAAGTGTCAGCAAAGATTTTGGATGATCCTTAGAACTCAAAATGGCAATGAATGCATTCTAAATCAGGATCATTGGGTGAGGTGGCACTAGATAGGGATTTTTTTTCACAAACCTTCCCACATCCACTGATTATGAAGGCTGGCATTTGGTGGCACAACCATATAGAGAGTTTGGTACTCTTATATTCAATATATATATATATATATCAGAATTATTTCTTTCTTTTCTGGATTATCATAATATTATGGTAGACTTTTATATAACTTAAACTTTTATTTAGTGTTCACAACATTTATATTCTCTCCATTGTTACTTTAATATTTAAATATATTCCATTTTATTCAAATTTATTTAAATAATCCATTTTTTAATGCAGTATATATGTCTCTTTTTTATTTTTAGCATCACAATCCCCTGAAATTATACAGACTTCTTTGATCTTGTGTGTCCTATCTTCTCTCTCCATACATACAATTCTAGCTATTGCTAAATCAAACTTACGGTCTGATTTCTGACCATGATGCATGAATACGAATGTATGCTAGCCTAATTGATAAATTAGCATGCTATTCTTTATAATTTTCAACATTTCACATAAATTGATAGCACAGAATTTTGTAAACAAGTTAATGTGCTGCCTCATGGGTAATTTATTCTTGGAAATTGTTTAATAATTTATTTAGCAATGAGGGAATTTGAAAACTTATGTGTGTCTTTACATATTCTTTTTAATTTTTGAAAAAAAAATTGGTACATAAGAAGACAAATCCATTTTTTATTTTCTATTGATTGAGGAGGAGGAAAGTTCTTTATTTTATTGTAAAATCTTTCGACCATTTTAGTTATTTTATTGTGGTTATATCTTAGATCTTTTAAATACAGAATGATTTTAAAACTGATAAATATTAGAGAGGCAAATCATATCAAGTCTGTAATTCCAATGGCACAAAAATATGGTGGATTGAAAGATTATTTGTATGGGAATAATAAATTATGTAAATTTGAGGCTGATAGAGAGAACAATATAGATGCTTATATAAGATATTTAAAAGATCTAGGATATAGCCACAATAAAATAATTAAAGCAATTGAAAGCAATAGAATTAAAAAAAACTCACCTCCTCAACCAATAGAGAATAAAAAATGGATTAATCTTCCTTATGTTCCAAAAATCTTACAAAAATTAAAAAGAATATGTGAAGACACAAATAAAATAAGTTTCTGAACTCCTCCATCACTAAGTAAATTATTAAACAATTTTAAGGATAAATTACTCATGGAGTCAGAACACCAAATTGTTTACAAAATTCAGTGCAACCAATTCATATGCAATGTTGTATATTATGGAGAATCACAATTTATCAACCAGATTAGCCCAGTACATATACTTATATAATAAGGCACAAAGGAGTGAGAAATCTACACCCATATTTATGGATCATGAGCAGAAATCAGGTCATAAGTTTAATTTAACAACAGCTGGAATTGCACGAATGGAGGGAGGAACCAGAAAATGCAAGATCAAAGAGGGCTGGGTAATTGTAGAGGATTGTGATACTATAAATACAAAAAAGTCATGTATACTCTCATTCAAAAAAATGGATTATTTAAATAAATTTGAACAAAACGAAATATATTTAAATATTAATGGCTGAGAAAATATAAATGCTATGAATACTAAATAAACTTAAGCTGCTATGAATATTACATATCCATGCAGAAAGCATGATTAGTGAGAATAAAATTAAAATTTAAGTTATATAAAAGTCTACCTTTCATGCTAAATGTACAAACATTTAAATAATATATATATATATATATTACTTCAGTTTTTAGTTTAGACTAAGCAAAAGATTTCTTCAGAGTTATAAATATATAATAATGTACTGTAACAGGGATCAGCAACTTATAGCTTGTGAGCTGCATGTAGTTCTTTGAACCCAAACGTCTAGATCTTTTATCATGTCAAACATAAAGACATATTGACTTTAGGTCAACATGGGTGTGATGAGAATCTTGGTCTCAGGGTGGCCTTTGAGCGTTCCATCATCAGATTTTCAATTGGACGGACACTTGAAAAGTTGGAGTGTGGAGTGGATTGGAGCCTGGCAATTAAAGTATGAAGATTGGCTATCTTAATATATATTTGAGCACTTATTGCATATATGTTTAGAGATGATAATCTGGACCAACTGATGATTGCTGGTTTAGCATGAATACAAATACTGGTGATTATTTGTCTTTTCGACGTATATGTGCTTAAGTGTATCAGTGTTATGAGATAGACTGGAGAGTGGTGGGTCATGTGAAAGTTTGTGCTCATATACCCTATATATTATTTTCACTTTGTCAATAAATATTTTCATGACTAGATCTAGGAGAAGAAAAACATGCTCTTCTCCATTGCTCCTTTGATAATTGAATATTACTGATATATCTTGAAGACTTAAAAAAATTGTGAATAAACCAAATTGTTCAAATAATTATTTTTTTTTAAGAGAATATTGAGAATTTTAATTTTCATTATATGCAGACTGATCTTGTTATATTATTAAAATAAATGTTCAAATATAACAACCATTCAGAAATCCATATTTTTCATCCATCTATTTTTCACCTCCTCCATTACATCTCTTTTGATTTTAATATTTAAACAAAATGGTTGCTAACCTCTCACTACATTATGCATATAATCTAGTATTTATAGTTTGAAAAAGACTGTTGTACAGTCAAAATTACAAGCTTTAAAGAAAATAGAAATTCCACAGGAAATAATTCCATAAATAGTGAATTAATGCTGGATACATTATTACACAACTGTATTTGCAAGTTGTTTTTTAAAGGTAATAAGATTATCTGGATTACGACAGACTTCCAGAACATATAATTATAACGCAATATAAAAGTATAGCAATGTTCAAAACTAAAATAAATTACTTAATTATTTTTTTTAAAAAAAATTGATTTATATTCATCAAGTAATAGTAATGAATCTTCATGCTGATAGGTTTATAATATGTAATTCCGCATATAAAATAGAATAAATTGATGGAAAGGACGGTAACCAGACCTAACACTAACAGGAGAAGCATTATGTATAGTTTCAAACCTCTGAACAACTAAATAAATATACAAACAAATTTTGATATTTATAGTTAGAAATAGAATAGTAAAATATTATTAAGCCAATAAACATCACATGATTACCATTTCTTATGCTTGATTATAACTGTTATTAAAAACTCTCCATACAATACTGCCACTCAGTGCAAGCCAGAGTAATCAATGGATGCCAGAAGGTTTGTGCATAAAATTCCCATCTAGTGCCTACTCATCCAATATCCCCAGAGTTTCTGGCTTGTGGACTTCATCAATGAGGAGCCTTGGATCTGAGAGCACTGCACCTAAATCTTAGGATCTGATGCAATCCTCCAGCAGCCACCTTTTATTTCTACTTAACTTCAAAACTATGAGTCTTAAATTGAAAACACAATATTTTCAATCCAAGCTCATTAGCTTATATAGTCATATAGGTCTGAACTCAGTTCAGTGCCTAATAGGATAGTGGTGGCTATGGTTATTAAAGAACCAAAGACATGAAAATGTATAAGTACTGAACTGACTTCAGACCTATATGAGTACATACGCTAATGAGCTTGGATTGAAAATATTATTGTCTTCAATTTTAAGACTCATAGTTTTGTAGTTAAGTAGAGATAAAAGATGGCTATTGGAGGGTTGCATTGGATCTTAAAATCTAGGTGCAGTGCTCTCAGATCCAAGACTCCTCACTGACTAAGGCTACAAGCCAGTAACTAGTCTGGGAATATTGGATGAATAGGCACTAGATGGGGGAATTTATGCACAAGCCTTCCATTGATTATTCTGGCTTGCACTGGGTGGTATTGAGAGTTTTGCCTATTTTAATTTATATTATTCTCTATTAAATTTTTCTTTGTATAAGCACATAATAAGTTAAAGATTCTTAAATATATACATTAAAAAAATCCACACCAAGCTAACGCTTTGACCCACTTTGTAAATATGACTAACTATTCAAATCTAGTAAATATATACATCAGAAACTGAAAAGAATGAGGTCCCAAATCCAGCAAACAACAGTATGAAAATCTAATAATTTATTACTAATTAAAATTACATTACCATCACAATCATAAGTTTAAAAAAATTAAATATATAATTAAAAAGACCAAGATCGTAAAATAAAATTTTATTAATCACAAAACAACTGATGATCAGCTAACAAAAAAAAAAAAAAACTTGCTAATTAAAAAAAAATTTCAAACTCATTTAAAAAATAGATTAAATATTCACACAATTAAAAAGTTGTAGATGAAAATCTACAATGCAATTACATCCCTATCAGGCTATCAAACTGAAAAGATTTGAATAGTGAAACCCCATAAGTCACCAGCAAACTAGCTTGACAGAGGGAAGATTGAATGGGAAGGCTGGAAAGCATTATCCAACTCTCTCTGCCAACAGCTCCCTGACAATAGACATTGTCAGGAGTAGAAAATAAAAGAAAGAAAGACCAGAGCTTGAAAAATCTGGGTCATCTACAAAATAAGTGGGATTAGTATGGCAATATGAAATCACGCCTTGCTATCTGCTGCTGTCTGGGGACTGATAATAATTCAGAGCATAATAAATAAATGCATAGACACATGCAAGACCAAAAGCAGGGAAGATCCATATGTTAACAAACATTCCAACAGTTATTAAATTATCTATTCAATATATATGTGTGTTTCTTGTTGTTCAAATGCAGGTCTGTGACTCAAAAAAAGTTTGTGAAAATGTCTACTTTGATTAACCACCACCATCAATAAGATAGTATCTATTTCTTTACTGCCACCAGCTGATCCTATTTCTTCATAAAATAATTATAGTAATAGATTAATGAGATTATCTCTGTATAATTTAATGCGGTGGTAAAGTATTAGACTGAAGCATAAGATACTCGGAAGGATTTTAGATACGATACTTCTGATAACGAACCCCTCCCCAAGCAATAAAGTCATTCAATTAAAGTTAAAAAAAACAATGAAACTTATAGCGTTTGCTTAAAGCATCTGCCTACTAGGTCAATGAGACATTCAAACCTAAGCTAGATTAAGTATATAAAAAAAATCAGGTAATAAACAGTCTTAGAGTGTTACTTTTGGATGTTGTCCTACAGCCAATCCAGATAGCTATTACATTATCAGTTAATAAAAGAATATGTAGCTATTATCAGTTAAACGATAAATCGTTGCTGGTTAACAAACAATACGATGCTACCATTACTACTAATGAGAGCTGTGTCATATCTCTATGTATTTTGAACCTACAGTTTACTTCTTTTTTTTGCCTTTATTAAATGGATGTATACCCAGATCCCTACCAGTCACTCCTTTACCCATTCTAAGGATTTTGCCTCTGATATTAGCATGCCATTTTCACTT
Source organism: Epiperipatus broadwayi (assembly GCA_028023455.1). Classification (NCBI taxonomy): domain Eukaryota; kingdom Metazoa; phylum Onychophora; class Udeonychophora; order Euonychophora; family Peripatidae; genus Epiperipatus; species Epiperipatus broadwayi. Next base: position 4,677,614 of record JAQFVV010012454.1, read on the forward strand.
TATCTTCTGGTGTATTAGATGTATACTTATATTTGGCCAAAATTCATGAAGACATTTAAATTACAATCATTAATAGGTTCAAGGCAATAAGAAACCATAACTAAAAATTGATTTACTTCAGTTTATATAATAAGATTTGCTGCAGAGTACAGCTATAAATGGCATTTCTTTCTCTCAGACATTTATTCCACCTAGTGTTTTCCTAAGAGTTTGTAATGATGGTATTTTAGTTGTATTTACATATTGGACTATTTCCATCATCTAATCTTGAGTATTGAAAATCTTTAAAAAAATGTAACTTTTATTTAAATTTTCCAATTACATTCAACTGTTAGTAATAGTGCCCAGGTTAGTATATGCACAATGTTTCAAGTGGTAGTCTCCTCTGTTCTTCGGTAGTCTCCTCTGTTCTTCAGGCGTTGCTGGCATGACTAGTGAAGTATGGGAATAGTACCTGGACCCTTATATTCTTGAATATTGAATTTAAAAGTAACACTCTAGTTTTGTTTCTTTATTCAATCCAAACTTTTATATTTTTATCCATGTATCCTTCTGTCTACAAGTTAGCATATAATATTTTCACCAATGTTTACTATATAGAGACCTTTACATAGCTCAATAAGCTAAGATTATTGTTGAAAATTCTGTTGCTGTTTCATAATAGTCTAATTAATATTGCCTCTACATAAAAAAATCAGATGTTTATTTGAAAATATTTTACTAAAAGAAAATTTTATTCTTTTACGCTCACTGCTAGAATAACACAAGTTCGATTGGGGGGGGGGTGTCCATTAATCCAATTTATAATTAGACAATTTTATAAGTTACTTGATACTGAAGGTCCAACCTATCGTATTCTGTACAATGACTTTAAACCAATAAACATCACATGACCACCACCTCATGATTGTGTATAACTGTTGTTAAAACAGGCAAAACTCACTACAATGATTTTATTTTAAAATTTGTATTTTTTTTGCTTAAACCGTAATGTGATTTTTCAGTTCATCATAATCATGTATAATGTTTTCAGATTGCTTAGTAGTCCTTTATTTTGAACATTAAAAGCTTTTACTTCATGAAGTAGTCCTGAAAATGAAGTAATTAAGTAAAATGTGTTTAAATAAAATGACAAGTGATAGAAATTCTTCCAGGGATTGATTTAAATATTGTATTATATTTTTAATTATATAAAGAATTATCTAATCTTGTGTTTAGTACATAGCCTGATATGCCCATGACCTAGGGTTCAACTTTTGGTGACATGAGGCATTAATTTTTTTTTTATATTTCATGCAGCTTTAGGAATTCTTGTTCAGATATACAGCTCACAGGCAATCCAACTAGCTGTCCAATTACTGTTTGGCAAGTAGGTTGCCATATACCCTAAAATAAGAGAGAAAACTGGTAAACTATTACCATGAAACAGCTGGTAAACATAATAATATCTTTTCCTTTCTGCCATTCCTTGGAGAGTTTCTGTAAATGCCTTTGTCCTATAGTGAGCTATTTAGATCTGTTATATCAGCGGTTCTCAACCTGTGGGTCGTGACCCCTTTGAGGGTCAAACAACTCTTTCACAGGGGTCACCTAAGACCATTGGAAAATATATTTCCGATTCATAACACTAGAAAAAAAAAAGGTTGGGGGTCATCATAACATAAGAAACTCTATTAAACGGTCGCAGCATTATGAGGTTTGAAAGCCACTGTGTTACATGTCGTTGAGGTTTTTTTTTTTTTACCAATACATATAAATAAACAAAAGCATCATAAAAATTGATCCCAATTATTAATATTTATAATGAATTACAATATGATTATTATAAAGAAACTATTCTTTTTTAACATATTCAATATATTGGTCCGCTTAAAAAAAAAAGGGTCAAGAAGCAATCTAGAAATGATTTTTTTTGTTACTTATATAATCAATATTCACTTATTTATTATGTAATACTCAAAACTTATTTAATATTCACATAGTGGAGTGGGAATCAATAAATAATTGTATTCTATGACTATAATATTCAATATAGTCATTACTAGCCTGTTAAGCATGTTGTTTTTGTACAAACTCATACACCAATTCTTTAAGAATCTTAAATACACAAGCTGTAAATTTAATTTTTTTTTTTTGGTAATTTAGATTGTGATTGGGTAAAACTGAGATAACAAATGCTTTTTACTTATGGATCACAATGCCTCTACCATGATATTGCTTTCCAGGAAACATCTGTTCTTTAAAATAAGTATTGTCTTCAACAATTCTAATAAGCTTCTAGATATCAACCAATATTTTCAAACAATTGTTAGTTCTTATTTTACAATTAATAGATTCTTTTGCTTTGCTAATGTTTTATTATTTATGGAGAATCTCTAATGTTTATAAATCTATATGAGATTATGATAGTTATTATTATGCTTAAAGAATGTTGTTGTTGTTATATACTTGCCCATAGCCAACTCAAGTAATAACCTAGTATTGGCTGGAGAATGGCTATCTGGATATTATTAACTGCTTGACAAAGACATCAAGTTAATCCAGGTTGGTTAATGTTGGTCAATGTGCTAATTGTAAAAACAAAAAATGAGAAATAAAAGATTATTATCTAATGATGAGAGAGTAATCATATTTCTACAGGTATTGATTTGAAGCTTTATTTATAAATTATAAGAATTTTATGCAAACCTTCTTGCATCCCTTGATTATTATGACTTCCATTAGGCACTATTGTATGGTCAGTTTGCTGTTTAAAATTTATCTTCTCATACACTTAGTAGTGTATCAATTATTTATTTAATATACTTATACGGTGTGTTATTGCAACCACATTACCACTTTTGAGAAGTGTGTTAAAGTAACAAAATTTAATAACTGGTAGATATTTAATCCTATCAGTGGATTGTAACATGCACAAAAATGCTTGAGATGGTATTAACATAAAGGTCTTTTAAAAAACAAGATTAAAGTATTTCTGGGTATAAACTGATATATGCCAAAAAGCCTTAAATTTATCTTATATATCAACAGAAAAAAAAAATTGTTTTCCTAGAGTGTATCCAATTTATTCTTTAAAAAACAAACTTGAAAATGTTTATTTGAAGTGTTATAAAATTTTCATGCCTAAAGTAGGCAGAAAAGAATAGTATGCAGATAAGAAAGCACTTGTTGTATACATGAATATGCAATAATAGCTGATAAAATCTGTCTTGAATAGATGTATTTTATTGGTTTTGCATAACTAAGAAATTATTGTCTTAAAAAGTGAAGATAGGCAAAGGATTGAATCAGTCCAAATGCAGGAACTGGAATACCAAAAAATCTCAAAGAATATAAAACTTTGTATCATTAACTGAAAGGAGACCCTTTGATTCCTCTTGGAGGCCTTAAAGGAACCGAGCAGGGCAAATTCCTAATGTCCACTCCATACGTTTTTGTCGTTGCAGCTGTTATTACTATGTGATTATTCATATAGTATACGAACATGGATGGGCTGCTCACCAACACGCATTAGCCAGCGTGGTAAGTTTATTGGCTTTTTACCTTTGAGTTTAAGATCAAGAAACACCATGGTCTTTCTTCTCAGTGCCTGATAAGGCAGAATGAATGTTTGTGTAAATGATAAATATTTTTCCAATACATATATACAATTATGACAGACAAAAATAAAGCATGGCCCTTATTCCCAGGAGGCTGTTAAGTCACCAACCAAGGCAGCGGTTGGTGGCCGAAGGCGGAAGGTGCTAAGAATCCCCTGATTGCAGACCCAGGCTGCCATTTGATGACGACTTTTTATTTAGGTACTTACAACTGCAGATCACTTTCAAGTGAAGGAAGATTGCAAGAATTAGAAGAAGAACTCTCGTATATTAAATGGGACATTATTGGACTTTGTGAAGTTAGAAAAAAAGGTGAAGAGACAATTGATTTAAAAAGTGGACATATACTCTATTATAAAGGCACAAATATTGGAAATACAAGTGGAGTAGGATTCATTATAAATAAAAAGTGGAAGAACAATATTGTGGAGATTGATGGTGTATCAGACAGAGTGGCAGGATTAGTTATACAACTTAATAGCAGATATCAAATGCAGATAATTCAGGTTTATGCCCCAACAAGTTCTCATAGTGATGAAGTAGTAGACGATTTTTATATGGATGTACAAAATGCTTTTGATCAGAGTAAACAACATTTTAAAATCGTTATGGGAGACTTTAATGCTAGAATTGGTAAACAAATGAAAGATGAAAGTGCTGTAGGTAATTTTGGTTATGGTAATAGAAATGAGAAAGGACATAGACTTGTGGAGTTTGCAGAAAAAGAAAAACTTTATATTATGAATTCTTTTTTTGAGAAAAATGTTAAAAGGAAATGGACATGGAAGCATCCAAATGAAGGTACAGCAGAATTGGATTATATTTTGACTAATAGGAAATACATATTTCAAGATTGTAATGTTCTTAATAAATTTAACACAGGAAGTGATCATCGATTAGTAAGGTGTAAGATACGTGTTAATGTGAAACTAGAGAGACAAAAATTATTAAGAAAAACAATATTTACAGTTGATATTCCTAATCTTCAGAAACATTCTAATGAATTTAAATTAGAACTTAGAAATCGGTTTCAAGTATTAGTAGATTTTGACCATAATTCAGATTTGAATGAAATTAATATGAAAATAACTGATAATACACTTTTAAAAACTGCAACAAAGATAGCTGGTAGAAAAAAGCAGCAATTGACCAATAAAATTTCTACTGAGACTAAAGAATTTATGAAGAAAAGAAGGAATATGAAGATATACAAAAATGATGCATTAAAAAGAATTGAATATCTCGAATTTTGTAAAATGGTGCGGAAAAGAGTTGAGAATGATATAAGAAAGTATAATTGTGAACTAGCAAGGAAAGCTGTAGAAGAAAATAAAAGTCTTAAGAATGTAAAACAACATTTTGGTATTGGTAGGAAATTTATATCTGCAATAAGAAAAAAAGATGGAATTGTTACTAAAAATAGAGATGACATCATGAAATTGGTAGAAGATTTTTATCAAGAATTATATAGTAATAAAGAACAAGTACCTCCTATATCTATTCCATCTTCCGAATTGCCCAGAATTTTAAATGAAGAAGTGAAACATGCAATTAAGTGTATGAAGAAAGGAAAGGCTCCAGGAAATGATGGAATTATAATTGATATATTAAAAGAAGCAGGTGAAGAAATAGAAACAATTTTAGCAAAGTTATATACCAAAGATTGGAAGAATGCAGTAATAATATTAATATTTAAAAAAGGTGATAAAGAAGATATTAGAAATTACAGACCTATCAGCCTTTTATCAGTTTTATATAAAATTTTTACCAAGATAATTACAACTCGTGTACAGAGAACATTGGATTTCCACCAACCAAGAGAACAAGCTGCATTTAAAAGTGGTTTTAGAACAATAGATCATATCCAGGTGTTGAGAGAAGTTATAGAAAGGTCAAATGAATATGAGTTGTCATTATGTTTTGGATTTGTAGATTATGAAAAGGCATTTGATTCTATAAACATTTCTTCAGTGATTAAAGCATTGGATCATCAAGGTATAGATCCAGGATATTGTCATATTTTGAAGAATATTTATAAAAATGCAACAGCAACAATTAGATTACATAATGATACTGGGAAAGTCAACATTGAGAAAGGTGTAAGACAAGGGACTCCATATCTCCAAAACTTTTTACAGCAGTGCTGCAAGAAGTATTTTGTGGATTAAAATGGGAAACTAAAGGAGTGAAAGTAAATGGAGATTATTTAAGTCATTTAGATTTCGCAGATGATGTAGTTGTTTTTGCAAATAATGCTTCAGAGCTGCAGGATATGTTGCAGGAATTATCAGATGAATGTAGGAAAGTAGGACTAAAGATAAATGTTAAAAAGACTAAAGTAATGTTTAATCGATTTGCTCAAAATATAAAAATAAAGATTGATTATGATGAATTAGAAGAAGTTAACAGTTACAAATATCTTGGTCAGATTATTAATACAGATGGAAACATAATGGAAGAAATTAATCATAGAATTAAACTTGGTTGGAGTGCTTTTGGTAGAAATAACTTGATACTAAAAGGAAATATGCCTATGTGTTTGAAAAGGAAGGTTTTTAATAAATGTGTTTTACCAGTTCTTACTTATGGATCTGAGACTTGGACACTTAATAGAAGAGCAATACAGAGACTTCAGACCACTCAAAGAAGTATGGAGAGATGTAGATCGGAAGAACAAGAAGAGATCGAAAACGCAATGTATGGGTAAGAAAACAAACGGGTGTTACTGACCTCATTGAAAAAATTAAAAGATTGAAGTGGAGTTGGGCTGGACATATTGCTAGAAGAGATGATAATAGATGGACACTTGAAATTTTAAACTGGATTCCAAGAGATTGTAAAAGACCCAGAAAGAGACCACATATGAGATGGATGGGTGAAATAAGAAAGTGTGCAGGGGTGATGTGGAGAAGAGAAGTTGAAGATCGGAGAAGATGGATTAAACTTGGAGAGACCTTCATCCTGCAGTGGATTGATAATGGTTGATAATGACGATGATGATCTCTGAATACAGTATGCAGATAAAAAAGCTGGATTACTGTGAAGATAGTATTAAAATGGTATTTTTTTAAAAAATTACTCCACAAACCAGTCTATTGGATATTTCTAAGAGTACTTGAATATTGCAAAATTCTTATCTTATATAACTATTCCACTCACTTAAAAACTAAGCTTGTGCCAAAGAATAAGAGTTCTTATGTATTAGACCTGCTGCTGGTGTTTGTAATGGAAGAATGTTGTACCTTTCTCCAGTGAACGAGGGTGTTTTGCTATGGCAAAATGCCATATTAAAAAGTCACAACTACAGCTCCCCTACTAGAGAAAGGTACAGCATTCTTCAGGCACAAACACAGAAAGCAGGACTAATATGTAAGTATCGGAATAAGGCATATATGGTGTATTTGACCCCCAAACTGGACAGTCACAAGCTTAAGACATATTGCACTCTTTAAAGATTAAGCACCATTCATTTTTCATGAAATATCTGTTAGATAAAATTCTCACACTTCTGTATAGACAATTAGTAAAGAATTTAACAGGAAGAACATTTTTAACAGAATTTTTAATATCTAAGCATTAACTGTGGCTTGTTTGAAAGAGTAGGTTCCCTTCTTCAAATATAAGGACTTAATAATGATTACTTTGCTAATGAAAAGGAATATGGTTTACTTGTTTACAAATAAAAGCTTTATAGAATTTGTTTCAAAAAATATAATTTTTAAATGAAGATAATCCTTACTGAGGATAATCTCTTCACTAATTTAAAAATTTATAGATAATATTCTAAACAATAATAAAAATCCTGCAAATAATACTTTTAATGGTGTAAAATCAGGTGGAACTAAAAGTTTCCTACTGATAAACTAATTAAATTACTGGATAATTTGATCAAAAGATTGACGATGATGATAATAATAATAATAATAATAATAATAATAATAATAATAATAATAATAATAATAATAATAATAATAATAATAATAATAATAATAATAATAATAATCACAAAACTAGACCAACATATATGAAACAGCTTCACAATCAATAAAATGTACAAAAAAAGATGATATAAACGTAAGATTCTTCATAAAAACAATAATCAATAAATTCGTTTTTTCAACTAATCTATCTTTGGGTTTATCCCTATTTTCAGAAAGTAGCTTTGTTTATGACTTTCCTCACAATTTCAGCAAGTAAAATTTATTTTGCTTACTTGGTTCAGAAATCTGTTTTAGTTTCTGTGCAATGTTTTTATACCCATGTTTTAATCAACAGATAGCAGCTGTAATTAGGGGGAAAATCTGACATACTCCCTTGAAAAAATAAACTTTCTGGTGTTTTATGATAACTATATTACTATGCTGCATCCTAAATGTGCATTAGTAAAGCTATTATTCTTTCAAAAAATTATCAAGCTTAGCGCTTTCGGGACTTACATATTCCCATATTCACAGCTTATGCTACTGATGATTTTGTGTTAGCATTAATGTACGTAAAGGTATGCAAATTACTTAACCAGCTCATTTCTTAGAAATCAAGCACCAGTGTCTAATCACACATTCAAACACATTACAAGTGAGATCGTGTGCTCTGAGTGAAACGACACCAAGCGCAAAGTAAAAGAAGCATGTTTCATTGCGGATGATCCTAGGGCCATCAATTTCTAAGAAATGGGCTGGTTAAATAATTTGCATATATTTACATACATTAATGCTAACACAAAATCATTAATAGCAAAAGCTATGAATATTGGAATATGTAAGTCCCGAAAGTGTTAAGGTTGAAAATTTTTTGGAAGAACAATAACTTGACCAATGAGCGTTTAGCATGCAGCATAGTCATTACGAAAGATTAGTGAAGTAAATTAATTATTACAGGGATAACTATATTGAAATTTATATCAATATATTTTGCTTTTTCTAAGTATTGAAAATGTAATAATTTCATCAAAAAAAAAAACATAAATACAATAAGCAATGTGATTTACATTTATTTTATGCAAATAAATAAATAAACAATTTATCATATTTTATTATTCTTAAAAATATATATGAATGCTAATATATATATTTTTATAAAAGCAATATATTAATAAAATATATTACTGAATTGTCAGGTACAAAAAAATTTGGAGAGTAATATGTTAAATCTAAAGAGTTACTTCTTTTTTCAATCAATAAGCAACATTCTTAAATAATTAGTCATTTAATTATTGTTTAATTAGGGCACTAGATTAAATAATCTTTTAGGTGTCTACAGCTCATTTCAGTCATTATTATTGAATGCTTTCTTTAAATTATAAAAAAAAAAATCATTAATTCACAAAGATTTGGAAACAAAGGCTTTCGTACTGATAATGGTCAATCCTCACTTAATAAATCACTGCTTAATCTTAGCTGAAACTGTTGTTAAGGGTGAGAAAGTAATTATGATAACAACAATTTTATTAGAAAAAGCAAATACAGCAATTAGTAATTCTGTCATTTAATTTTTACAAAATGAAAAAATCTTTAACACTAAATTATTTACTAAGCAAGATAGACTTATTATTTCAAATTAAAAAAAAAAAAAAACTATTTTGAATTTTACTCCTGCTTTTGATTATTTCATTAGGTTTTTTTTTTGTATTATCAAAGGTTTTTTCATATATCAAAAAAATCATGAAAGACACATCCCAGAAGATTGACACATTTCCTGGTACTTTTGTAGAAGCTGTATTACAGAAGTTTGCCAGCCATGTTTGTTTTAATTATCCATTTTCAGGGGCCTCAACTATTTCTTTATATATTTTTTCTAAAAAATATTTTATTGAACATGTGTTACTTATTAAAATTAAACAATATTAAAAAATGAATTATAAGTTGCTGACACCTTTGAAAAATATTATTAAAAGGCTTATAAATTTCATTTCACAACATATAGTTAATAATTTTTTTGATATAGGTGATAGCATATGAATATAAACATGTTGGTAACATTTGATTATATTTAGTGTAATATTATTTTTGAGCTTTTACTTGGTTTTTTTTTTATGGAAATGACATGGCAAAAGAAACAAAAATCACAGAGAAACTGCAAAATGACATATTGATTCTTTTTAGCAGAACTTATGTTATGCCAAATGCTTAAAGATGAAGATGCATTTGTGACCATGATGCATGCTATTAAGGATTTCTGCCTGCTGACATAAAAAACCCATGTTGGTAACACACCTTTGCTATACTTTCTTTGACCAGCTTTTTCATTGTTATTTATTTATATTAAGTTTCCTTTAATTACAATCATTTGTATTTTCTGTAGTTTCTTCTGTTTTTTTAGAATCATATTAAAAAATAATATTAAATATAATAATTTGTAGTCAGCCATACTGTTTGCAGGATTTTTTTTTGATGCCCCTGAAAATGGATAATTAAAACAAACATGACTAGTGAACTTCTGTAGTACAGCTTCTACAAAAGTAACAATTTTCTTTATTGTAGATTAATGCACATTTAAATTATTCTTCCTTTTTTTTTTGTACCAAGTTCTCTGATGATATTAAATAATAACTTGAGTTCATAATTATTAACGTTGTTTCCCACACAATCACTTAAACTCTGAAAAAAATTAACCTAACAAGTTTCTCAAACTAAATGCAATCTATGTGGTTGTGCAGTACATCATGAAAAAAAATAAAATAAACATCACATTAAATTGTTTTTTAATTCTAAGATAATAAATGAAAATTATGGGATTCGATAATGATATTCTTTTTATTTTCTCATTGGCTTTGGATCCACAAATTCTCATGGGCCCTAATGCACTATTATTATTTTTTAAAAAAAGGTGTTCCCTTTTTGTGGTAATCAAACTATGGTTTTGATATCTATCCAGAGGGGTAAAACTATTATGATAGTATAGTTCTTAATTATTGCAACATAATAATTCATGTCTGGATACACTTTTCTTATTAGGGGTTAAACCATGAATTTTTATTTCCTAATAAGCTAATCCAACACTTTTTATTGGTTACCTTCTTATAAAAAAAATTAGCATTGCTTAAAAAGACCTTACAATAAGAATAAATGGATTTCATTTATCTATCAGCTATATATTTTTTAATTTCAAGTTTGGCATAATTAATAACACTTAAACTATTTAAATATTTCACTGAATAGATTGTTGGGTCTCACAATCTCTAACAATGTATTATAAAACATTATTATAAATTTTACAATTTCAGTTATTACATAGTAGAGATGTCTGACCACCCCTCGTATATGTATTAAATGAATTATGGCCTGTACATGAGTGAACAGATTGACTTTAGGTCAACATGGAAGTGACGAGAATCTCAGCCTCAAAGTGGCCTTTGAGTGTTCCATCATCAGATTTTCAATTGGATGTACGGTTAAAGAGTTGGAGTGTGGAGCAGATTGAAACCTGCCCATTAAAGTATGAAGATTGGCTATCTTAATATATATCTGAGCAGTTATGGCATACATGTGTAGAGATGGACCAATTGATGATTGCTGGTTTAGCATGAAATACGTATATTGGTGATTATTTACCTTTTCGACATAGATGTGTTTAAGGGTATCAGTGTTATGAGATAGAGTGGAGAGTAGTGGGTCATGCAAAAGTCTGTGCTCATATACCCTACCTATAACTTCCAAATGAAAAATTATCTTTTCTATAGCTTTGAGAATTTCATTCCATGAAATCAGGTTGTTGTCACAAACTTCGAAAAGTAAATTGTTTATTATAAGCAGCAGCTATTTGTAAACAAGTATGATTGTTCCAATTCCACTAAAAAGGTAAGATTAATATAATAGATAATGAGGTTTGAATAGAATATATAAACTGATCTGTGATCTGTAAATACATCGCATATAAAACATTTCTAGTCCATTATATTGTTTATTTGATATTTTGCAATACTGACTTTTAAATCCTTTTAAATTAAATATTTCTTTCTGTCAGACTTCAATACTTTGTCTAATTCTAGCTTTCCATTTAACTCTATCCTTAACCACATCCTAAATAAAAATATGGTATCTTCGAAAATCTGTCAGCATTTATTTATTTCATGTGTCCAATCAAATGACCCTGTGCTAGTACAATGGTAGATTGTCAGACTTAAAACAGGCACAACCCTCCATACAGTAGTGTCATTCAGTGTAAGCCAGAATAATCAATAAATGCCAGAAGGCTTGTGCATAAAATCTCCATCTAGTGCCTACTTATCCAATATCACCAGACTACTTTCTGCTTGTGGCCTTCATCGGTGATAATAAAAAATGGTGATCATGAAATTATAAGACTCTTGAACATAAAACTAATTCTGTACTGGTATTTCTCAACCTCTATGAATTCTCGGGCAATAAAATCATTTGATTATATTCCTTTTTTAATCAAATGTATGATATGATTTTACAGTAGTATATTTTATATTATTCCAAAAACTAAAGAACATATTGATTGATTAATTTCATGATCTTGTTATCATATTTTCAAGATTTTATGGAGCATCCTTAAATAAAATTTGTCTAATGTCTTTATATTATATCAAAAAAAGGTCTATGTCTCACATCCATATAATGTACTATATAAAATAATTTCTGAATACAACTAGCAAGGTGATAAAATATCGTTTAATTGGATTAAAGCAGGGTCACATTGGAGTATGTGTGATCTCAAACCATCTAAATGTACCTTTCTGTTTAAAAAGCTACCAAGATATTTAAATTAGTCTTAGATTTTCAAAATTGATATCTGTCCAGGTTAAAAGTTTCTGAAGATTTTTCTATCATCATTGGCTGAAAAAGTTTTTTTAATGTTATTAAATCTAAGCCTTTAATATGTTGCATTCACATTTTTTAAATATCTTCCATAGACCACACTTTGAACTGGCAAGAACAGTATGAACATCAGCATATTATAAACCCAGAAACCAAAATGTTGAATTGCTTGATTTTGATTTGTTCAAAATTAAACATTCTATCATTAAACCTGTGTAGTATTTTAATCTGCTTTTATAAAGTTGTTTATAAACAGTTCCAGAAACTACTAACATGCATAAAAATTGAAAACAGATGCTGCTAGTATATAAACTGGTATATAGATATCTTTTCAAATGCTTTCAATTTTTCATTTGTAGTAAGAATATTTTCTCTCATTGAATTATGTAGAAACTTTATAACACAAACCTAATTAACTTCAAACAGTATCACAATCATGTTCATTTAAGAAACTCAGATGCCTTGTATTCCCAGACACATTTTTCTTATATTTTCCTGGAAAAAAAATCTTGCCTTTCATTCTTTAAGACCATACTGATTTTTTCCTTTGCTAACTGACTTAATAAAGTCATTGGAAATACCTTTTATATAATGGATATCAATGATATTCCATGGTAATTACTACAAATTTTGTCGATTTCCTTTATTTTTAAATCTTAAAAATCATCTGGCACAACATCATGAGTCCAAATAGTCTTTAAAGAACATACTAATATTTTTCAAGTTAACATGTCACCCCATATTTTAAAGCTTTCTCTGGATATTTCATCAGATCCTGTAGTCTCTGTTTTTAAGATTACAAAGCTGAATCTCTTGGTCCAAACCTAAATGGGTAGATAGAATGAGTGGTACTTGCATATTAGATCTGCTGTGAAAGTTCATTTTGTAATTTCCTGAGAGTTAATATATATATTTCTTACTTTTAAGTACAATTTGGGAATTGCTGCCCATCTTTGCAACGGCAAAATGCCTTATCTTTCTTCAGTAGGGGGGGGGGGGGCGATGGAAGAATACCATATTAAAAACTCACAGTGAAGTCTAATAAGTAAGTACCGAATGAATATATCATTAAAAGTCATTACTTCAATTCTTGACTCATTATTCAATAAATGATCAAAATAATCTAATCTATTTAAAATATCATTGTCATTTATGGATTTAATAGTATACTAGTTTTTCAAATCAATACATCATTTTCCATGAAATAATTATTCATTTTTATTCATGGTCTTTCATAAAGTATATATATTAATTTCAGATTAAAAATATTTTTGAGATACAAAAATTTAAAATATATATTTTTTTCTAAATTATTGTTAATATTTAATACCTCAATATTCAAATCTCTTATAGAAAAATGTCTTAAAGTAGACCACAACCTTTTTTTTATTATTATAGTAAAATATAAATAAACATTCGTATTTTATAATTTTTAATGATACAGATAAATATACAGTTTTAAAAGAAGAAGATTCATTGGCATGAGAAAAAATTATTACCTAATATTATATATTATTATAGCATACATATTTATGTCTATATCATTTTTTTTCTGGTATATCAAGAAAACCTATGATTCTGTACAATATATCTTTATATGGGTACACACAGACATATTTGTGCTACTGTGTATATACATTTAAATTCTTAGAAAATGAAAAAAAAATTTTTTTAAACAGTGGACATTAAAGAGAATGTATTTCTACAGTAATGGATTTTTAAACAACAGAAGAATTTTAAATCCCTACTTCTGTGAAGTCAAAGATAGTGAACAAAAGATGTTTGTCTATCAAATCAATAGATCTAGCAGGTGACCCTTCATCTATTATTACCACTGATGTAGTTCTTCACCCCTCTACCCAACTCGGCCATCTTTTATGACATAGATCTACTGTCTGGTGGTCAAGAGATAAAGGTAATGACTTGTCCTGATCAACAGTTCTCAAGCCCAAGTGATTGGTCAGCCACTTTGACCAATCAATTTCTTATGTGACTGGCATACAGACTGGACATTGTCAGGCAATGCATAGAATGTCTAGATTCAACTAACTATGCCTTTTATCTGCAACCTTAGAAAAGCATTCTAGCTGTCCAAAATTGTTAATACGAGACGGAAAGAAACAGTTATTTGCGATCTAAACTAAATGAGGAACAAAAACATTTAAAAATAATAATTCAGAATTCCATTCTTAAGCACAATTTATGATTGTTTAATTATTTAATAATTTTAAATGAAAAATCTCCCTCTCCGTGTTAATAGTAGTAAAAAATATAAGAGATTTAATCCTTTGGGTCATAAGATGCGTTATATACATATTTAGTTTTATTATGTGTGGTTATCCTATAACATAATGACATCAAATAAATTTTTTTGAAGATTTTTTTTTTCCCGGGAAGATAACTCCCTGTAATAATTACATATTTAAACTGCTAAAAAGTAATTATTCTTATGTTAGAGATAATTAAATATTTTTTTACATACTTATTTTTTAAAAACCCGCACCTTAATAATAGAATGATAACGATCAATTGTGGCTCTACAAATTAACTCAAGGGAAGAGAAAGTATGTAAAGTTAAACATATCAAGAAAAAATAACGCCCTCTATAGAATATGTTTTATGATTAACGATTAAAACAATACATAGTTTATTAATTTAATTTAATTAATAAAATACGAAAAAAATAATGCAAAATAAATTAATCAGAATCTCACTTTGTTTTTGTTTAGAAATTTTTTTTTCTTAATAACACATTACTATCAATTCCATTCAATTCATCGTTTTTTTTAAAAAAAAAATAGTAATAAAAAAAGATGTATTGTTAGGAACAAAAATATAAAATGAATAATACGATTAACGCTTATATTTCATGCATGTGGTTGTGAATACTGGGTAAAAATGTTCTAATGATTCTTAAGACGTATTTCCACCCAATTAGGCTTCTTCAATTAGGTCCTATCAAACAAATATAACCCCCTAAAAATCATATGAGACTATTTCGCATTTATATGTTGTACACTAAATAAATTTATCGCAAAATAATGTATAGTTGTCAAGCATTGGTGGTCGAGAGGTCAGCGACAACTGCTTTACAAGCAGTTGTCCCGGGTTAGCGAGTTCGCTTCCCGGCTGATGCTATGACACATGAGGAAAAAAAAATAGTGTATAGTTAACGAATACTTATTTAAAACACCTATTCTTTAACAATTTGCAATAACATATTTTAAATGTTAAGAGTGTTACCTGTAGTTTTAAGTACTATAAAATCATGCACATAACTAAAAAAAAGTGTATGATTAAAAAAGATTACCAATGATGTAAAAAAATTATACTTATATAATAACAATGTCACACCCCCCCCGAACTGAAAATGATTGTCATATGGTTATATCTATCACTATGTCCGAATCAGTCCCACTCAAAATGCTCACTAACAACATAGATAGGACTTTTCCCAAGCAGTAGAGCAACTATTTTTATTCTATTCACTCTTTGATTTCTTAGATGTCATTTCTGCTTCAGCGCAACCTCAAAAAACTGCAATCACATTTCTACAACAAAATACATAAAATTAGAGATCAAACCCTAGGAACTCCAGATATATATGCAAACATATGCAGCTTATTGACCTTACCTACATCACTGTAAGTACTGGTCATTATTTTTGTTTTAATATTCAATACTTTTCATTAGCCATATTATTTCTTCATCTTAAAAGTCATAAATAATTAATCAACTACTCAATCAAATACTAACCCATTAAACTTAAGAGCACAGCTCATATTAATTCTCCATTACTTGTACATAATTCTCTTTGAATCTGATATAAATAACATATATAAATATATGCAACATTAACTCCCTTAATCCAAACTTTCCCAACAACTCATGCATATGGGGCAGAATAATACAATCAGAAACTTATTTGATTTAGTTGCCTAGCAATGAAGCATAACCTAACAGTCCCATTTTTTTTGCCACGACCAACGGGTTATAGTATGGTGATGAATATTTTGAAACAACCCCCACATTCCATTATTTGAATTACTTGCTTCCTAACGTCCTCCTTGTACTGATGAGGTACAGGATAAGAACTAGATTGAAATGGCTTATCTCAGTTTGACTTATTGCACTATTCAAAACCATGGATCATACCTGGTACATCTAAAAAAACATTTTCTATCTTTCAAACATCACCCCAGTTTTCCAGTGATCATTTTAGTCTTTCTTTTCTTCCACAATTTCACTCATTTTCTCTCTTATAACTTGTAACACCCTTATTAAACTAAATAACTGTAGAGTTGTGAAATTCGACTGCTTCCTTCTTGCTTATGACATATTCAGTCCTGTAATTGAAAGCGCATTTATCTCTGTGTAAAAAAATAAAGTGTCATATATCAGAACCTTCATGATTAAACATACATGCAAGAATGGTTTTTCATTAATCTGAAGGTCTGCCCTTACTTGTTTGGGTTCTACCTTCACTTTTCTGTTATTTTGTATCCTTATCTCAACTGATTTTATTGGATGTGCCCATATGCTAGGTTGTTTGTGTGTTATATAGAAATATACTTCATCTGACAACTGGTTATCCAGGTCTAGTAATGTTTCAACTTCCATATGACTGATCATTACCAGGATCTTAGGGCAAGCCTATTTTGTGTAATTAGAGATTTAATCTTTCCATGAATACATTAAATTTCCTGTTTTCTTTTCTTTTCATAGGCTAACTCTGCCTTATTTGCTTTGCCTGACTTTTTTTTACTCCAGCTTCCTCCTTAAATTTTATTGCCCCTATTTCCAATGTTATGGATTACCTGGTTTCCCACCATCGTGATTGCCCATTAATCTCTATTTGTCCTAATATTTCATATATTTCTTTTGCTGACCTACTCCTCGTCCTCTCTAGTATACTGTTCATTTTCTCTGATGAATTTCTACAGACAATCCCCATGATTTGCCTTTCAGATAGGTTGCATGTTTCCAAAACCCTCAACATAGACACTTGGCATCTGAAAAAGTGTGCACCCTCTTCTTCATTTTCTTCATAGAACTTTTGATCCATTATCTAAGCTTTAATATTATCTTGCTGCTCGTCATTCCAAAACACCTTCCTTAGGATCATTTTATATTCTTGTAAAGTTTCTGATTGGGGTAGCAGTGATTCCCACCAAGAACATACCCTGGAGGTGGCTGTATGCTATTATTACTTTGCCATCTTCTGATGCCCTGTGTCTATTAAAAAATCTCTGCAGACTATCTAAATCTTCTACAGGTGTCACCCTTTTCTGTCCTCTAAATACTTTTATTTTGACTAACTTTCTCTTTTACCCATGCTGCCACATATTTTTGATACTCATGATCTTCTTTTCTATTCACATATGCCAGGCTTAATTTCCCAGCCCATGAAATACTATGCTATCTGTCATATTTTTCTGCATATTATTCCAACTACTATCCGCTTCAATATTCCTTTTTTTTAACACTACAAAAAAATTATTATATACTCATAACATTCAACACTCTTCGAAGCCCCATCTAATGACTTTTTTTCTCTTTGCTATCTATACTTTGATTGGTATTATGCAAGCCAATGTAACCTCCTCCCTACAATTTACTGAGATGGCTGTTCAGTCACCATTCACCTGGAAATGAGTTGTTTCTAAAACTTATCTCCCAAAAACTAATAAATATAAATACATAAATATGTGCTAATCATTCACTATTCATACTTAATATTTCCCTATCAGCATATTTAAGGACATCAATGGTAATTGATTCCAAGCACCAATCCTATTATTTATGTAAAAATTATCCTAAAGGGTCAATATGAAAATTTATATTAGCATAATAACCAAAGCCCGATCCTAGTTAGCTCACTATCTATACTGAATATTTATTGATAAAACCATTCAAAGTAAGTACATATATACCTCTTAACTAAAGAACTAATTAAGGGAATACGTAAAAGAAATAATAATACTCATTTGTTTCAATGAACATGCATATATCTAGATTTCACTATTCATACTTAATATTTCCCTATCAGCATATTTATGGACATCGATGGTAATCAATTCCAAGCACTAATCCTATTATTTATGTAAAAATTATCCTAAAGGGTCAATATGAAAATTTATATTAGCGTAATAACCAAAGCCCAATCCTAATTAGCTCACTATCTATACTGAATACTTATCGATAAAACCATTCAAAATAAGTACATATATACCTCTTAACTAAAGAACTAATTAAGGGAATATGTAAAAGACATAATAATACTCATTTGTTTCAATGAACATGCATATATCTAGATTTTAATGATTGAAACATTCTTTAAAAAAATATAATAGTAATTAAGCTTTAATGTCATTCATGCAAATTAAACGTGCAAATAATAAAACAAAACAAAAACAACAATGAGAAGAATTATAATTCATAAAATTTTTAATTAACAGAAAAAATATAAATATTATCTTTAGTCCCGGGGAACTAATATCATCCACATATACATAAAATATAAGCTTACTATATGAGGATATGGCCATTTGAATTGCATGAAAAATATCATTACTCTGTACTTTTGACAAAAAAAAAACCAGTAAATGAGATAGATTATTCTAATTTGTGAGATAAATGGATTTGACGCGGACTTAAATTTTATAGATGACAGGATCAAGCAGCTTAAAGCCAAACACATTTAGGACTTTATCCCCACCTCATCGGATTGGCATATGTATATTTTTCTTCCACACATGATTCAGATATATTTATCGGCAACAAATTTTTCAATTCTCTGAAAAATATTTCTTTCCACAGACTATGGTTTTATCTGGTCTTCTCAAATTTCATTCACATTTCTTTCCTCAAATTGGCTTCTCTGGTACATTTTAAAACTTTAAACAGATAAGTTAACAATTTCTGATTTTTTTAATATTTATCTTCATTTTTTTCTTATTCTGTCTCACACAATATTTTCCATAATTCCAGAAAATGTTCAACATCTTTAATCTGATATGGTCCGGTTCAATTAGTCTAGTATATCACTGTTTCAGACCTGGCTTTCTTTGTTTATTTCTTAATTTTTGACAAAAAAAAAATCTTTTAACAAGTTTTATCTACAACAGACCATTTGGAAATTTTTTAAAAAATAATTTTATACAACAAATAATAAATAAAATGAAAAGCGTGTGAAGCGATTTAAAAGAAAGAAATTATACACAAAATATAAATTATACATAGTATTTGTCTGAAGGTTTGTGATGCTGGTATATTATTAGATGTGATATGTTGGACTATTTCCATCATCTATGAGTGAATGTTGAATGTATAGAAAATTTTAGACTTTATTTAAACTTTCCAAATACAAACAACTTAAATATTGAGTTTCTTAACAAAAAAAATTTAAACATGAGGAAAGTCAATACAGAAACTTACGTTAACCTTTCTTTAAATGTGATTGGATAACCCAAACTGCTTTATATTATTTAATATACAAGTTATTCAGAATCCTTAGTTTTGATAAGATTATATGAGACTTCATCAAAATGCTTGATGACTTCTGCTGAAAAATTTTCGGAGTCTGTGGATTGAAAATTTTTTTGAAAGATTTTAATTAAACCCTAGCTTTCTTTTGGAGACTTTAGACAGATTTCTTTTATTAATGATCATAGGAATTTTTCAAAGCCGAATAGTAATACACATATTTCCTAAAAAATTGTTTAATTCAATTCTATAAAATATAGGGTATATATGCACAGACTTTCATATCACCCACCAATCTCCACTCATATACCCTATATATTACATATATTGATACAGATATATAATAAGCCTGTATTTCAGTTATTAATTCAATTCTGTTAATCATTAAAATCTTTGTTAATATATATATAACATTTAATATCTAACATATAGGATATATATACATACCTGTACAAACAATGTAATACATAGGGTATTTTGAGCTCAGACTTTCACATGACCCTTCAACTCTACACACTATCTCATACCACTGATACATTTAACCACATATATGTCTAAAAGATAACTAATATTTTGGCATTATCAAATTCAAAGATGTAGTCAATATCTGCAAGGTTCTCACTGATGAAAGCTACAAGCCAGAAACTAGTCTGATGGCATTGGATGAGTAGACAATGGATAGTGATTTTATGCACAAACCTTCTTGCATCCATTAATTACTAAGGCTTGCAATCTGATAAAATAATTAATAAAAAGCTTATGAATTAAACAAAAATCCAATATAATTTGAAACATGAAAGTTTTTCAGGAAACCATCCTTGAAGAAGATTAATGAGAACTTGCATCAAGATATTAATGGCATAGTTGTATGGAGTTTATATACTGGGATCTTTTGAAAGACTTTAAACAATGGGATTCTTTTGTAGACGTTAAACAATATTCTTTTATTAGTGATCAATTGAATTTCTGTTGGTGGCAGACTGATACATACTACTCCTCCCCAAAAAATAATTTAATTTCATATATATACATATAACCAGATTATGCAGATGCTAATATTGTGAGAAAGTATTATTCCTAATGCTGGAAAAATCTGAGACATGTGAACTGAAACTAATGTTGATCTCTTGAACACTTTATAAAAAGTTTCATGAAGCAGATTAAAGATGAGATATTTTTTTAATGAATTAAAAAAAAATTGAGTACTTCACCTTCTTGCGTCCCCGACATGCCGACGATTTTGCTATCTTTGCCGATTTAGAAAGATTTCCATAATATTTTTAATGCAACCTATAAGAATTTGTTTTAGAAATTAATTTTCCCAAAATTCTGAAATTTTATCAATCAATGGTAAAAATTTGAAATACAGGCATTCTTATACCTGGAACTTAATTGTAAATATAGGGGATTTGAACTCAGACTTTCAAGCAACCTTCAACTTTTCACATTATCTTCCTACTGATACACATGACCACACACATGTAGAAAAAATAATCACCAATATACATATTTCATGCTGAACCAATATTCATCAGTTGGTCCAGATTATCATCTCCCACACACATGTATATAATCAGTGCTCAGTATAAATGTGCAAGAGATGATACTCTGAACCAACTGATGAGTGCTGATTCAGCATGAAATACATATATTGGTGATTATTTATCTTTTCTACATGTGTATCAGTAGTATACGATAGTGTGGATAGTAGAAAGTTGCTTGAAAGTCTGAGTTCAAATCTGTTATATTTACAATCAATGATAAGAGAAAAATCTTTAGCAACTTGACACGTGTGTAGTCTTAAGAATGTGGATCAATTTAACACTTTGGTAACTTATTAATTAGAAAGACAGATTTGGATGTTAAAATGCAACAATTTCATATTTTTTCTGTATTTAACAAGTTAAAAGATACATATTTCAACACTGATTATACAATTACTTCAATTAAATTATTGAATATATGGACATTATTCTACTAAATTAGTTGTGTGGAAGGGAGACATATTCAGTGATGTTGAAACTATGATGTAAATGTTTGTTATTCGTGAAATAATTTCTATAATCATAAAAAAAAAATCATCTTTTATTTTTTTGCTCATCTTTCTGTCTCTTTTTTCTTCCTAAGATTAGGATATCCAAAAAGCATTTATGATTCTGTATGTTTTAGTGCATTGATAGGATGGAGATGTAAAGTTTCTTGATCGTAATCCAATTATGTCACTGCAGATGCTTAAACATCATACAATCTCCCAAATGATGAACTATTCATTTATTTTTACAACAATAGCAACTTTCTCTGTACAATAGCGCCACCTAGTGCAAACCCAAATAATCAATAGATGGTAAAAGGTGTATTTCAATCCCTATCCAGTGTATTCTCATCTGATATTCCCAGGGCAGTTCTCTACCTTATAGCTTTCATCAGAGAGAACCCCTGGATCTGGGAATAATATGCCTGGATGTTTTCATGCTTTTAATACCAATCCTAGCCAAAGGATAATGAGGACTATGGTTATTAAAAAACCAAACACACCATACCTGGATTGAGATCTGTGTAACTATAGAAACAAATTGCCTGTATTGAAAAAAATATTGTACTTTAATTTTGGGCCGCTTTACAGTTCCACACAGTGAAAGGTCAGTGCTGAAAGAATACATTAGATCCACAGATCCAGCTGCACTGTTACCAGATCCAAGGTTCTTCAGTCATGAAAGCAATAAGCTTTAAACAAGTCAGAGCATATTGAATGAGAAGACACTAGATAGGGATTAAAATGCATAATCTTCTAGCATCTATTGATTAGTAGAGTTTATACTAAGTGACACTACTGTGTAGTAAAATTTGATACTGTTTTGTTTCATATGATAAAATATTTTTTATTTTTAAGTACTTATAAATGGTAAGTTGTAAAGATTTGAAACAGAAAGTCACTACAAAATATACCATGTTTAGGGATTAAGTTAACTGTTGATTGCATTTTACACATTAAATGTAATTGAAGGTATTAGAACTTTATCTGGTACAGCAGTTAGCATAAAAACTCCAGAAAATATTCAGACTTTCTGTTAATGCCTGTGACCATTCCTGAATTATCTTGCCATTGAAGAAATAACTTTTTTTACTGGCGAAAAGTGACAACATTCAAAGCATCTTTTTTATATATCAAATTTAATATTAATAGAGTTTTTAGTGGGCAGTATTTAAAAAAATAAGATCCTGGTCTATTAGGTGTGGTATAGATATGTTACATTGTTTTAAAGCTAAAGTTTAGGACAAAGAATCTTATTTGTGGCCTTCTTAAAAATTCATATTCTCTATAATAAAAAAAAGAAGCTCAAAATGCAGTTTCTATAAGTGGAAAACCAACATATTTTGACCTATGGTCAGTGGTAATAAGCTGAATATTGTTGTTCTCTAACTTAAGTATCTACTGTCACATGAAGTAGGTAGAAATTCTCGATACTTCTGAGACTCATGGATATACTTTGACAAACATCTGGACTTGGTGAAAGTTTTTGATTATAAATTCGTTTCCCCTCACATAGAATATGCAATATTACGAGACTCCCAGGACAAATGATATTGAAGTTCATATTCTAACAAATAATTTCGTTTATGAAATTAGATTTATGTGAGAAAAAAAAAAGCTGTTATGCAATGTTAGTAGAACAGAATTTGAAAATAAAATAACACTAAAAAAATTTAATTCAATATATAAGATTTTAATAATTATATTTTAATATTATGCTAACGGATAAAATGGGATTTTTTTTTTTTAAAGAATATATTTTTTGAATAAACTTTATCTTACATTCGTCTTATGCATATGAACTTTTATCCAATTAAATAAAGAAATAAGATTAAATGCGGTACATGCATACTAATGTCTACTACGTGTATTTATATATATAAGCAAATACAAATATTTAACCTCAAAATAAATTGGAATAATGAGCATAATTGAAATAAAGTGATTATTTATAATTAATCCAAAATCGAAAGTCACAACGAACTCAACACTTCCTAATAAAAATTAATAAAGCTAAACTTATAGGTAATTTAGTAATTTTTGCATTAATTATTAAATATGTATTGTATCTTCATGAAGAATAATAATGATTAAACCTATTGAATAATTAAACGTGAAAATACAAATTTAAGATGCGAAAAGCGGTCGGCTAACATTATTAAGTGTAAATAATTACAAAGTTGGGAGGTAAAATATTTATTAATTGATTAGCGATACTTTTTTAATGTTTATGCAATTCAAATATTTTAAAAACAGAAATAATAATAGCTTGATTACGGATGTTGATGGCCCAAAAGCAAGTAGAGTAACTAGGCAACACAATTTCATGAATAAACAATATATCGCGATCATCGTCATTGATAATTTGCCACTTTTTAATACTATTTATTATACTGTAGTATACTATTGAGTAAATCCAATTTATAAATCACTCCTACAAATTATTATACTAGTTTTTATAGATGAACATTTGGAATTGTAGGTCTGTTTATCCTTTTTTATAATTCCATCCCCATAATAATAAAATAATCGAATAATTTACCATTCGAAAGATCATGTGACAGAATTGAACTACGATCTATGGACTTTTAATTCTTGAGACCACCAGTCTACTAATGCAATCAGCCAGACCACCCTCTACTATATTAATACCATTACAAAAAAAATACAGATAATGCTGTAATTGCTCTCTTCTTTTAATAAAATAACATGGATACGGTTTCTTTAAAGTGCTTAACCTTTGTTTATTAATATTAATTCTGTTGCAACTAACTCAGTTTTTATGGAAATTTTGGAATCATTCGGTCTCTCTAATCTTTTTAGCAAAAAATCCTCGCATTGTCAAGTACTGCGACCCCATCTAAAATGCCAAATGACCTGATACTCTTTTGTTCACAAACAAATAACTGACAAATTATTTACGATATCCAATATACTTTCTAATAATGACACAACTGTACTTATATATTTTCTGCCTAAAGCTAGGTTTTAAGTGTTTCCATGTGTTACTTACAAGTCTCATAAATTGATGATAGTATTTTTTTTATTGCAAGCAACAGCAGTAACTACTAAGAAGTCAATAACCATACATCCTTATGCTGTCGACAATATCAGCCTGTAGTCAAGACAACTTCCTTTAGCAATAAAGGTGG
This sequence comes from Epiperipatus broadwayi, assembly GCA_028023455.1. NCBI lineage: Eukaryota > Metazoa > Onychophora > Udeonychophora > Euonychophora > Peripatidae > Epiperipatus > Epiperipatus broadwayi. The sequence continues at coordinate 4,702,662 of JAQFVV010012454.1, forward strand.
TACCACCTTTATCTATGGTCTGATATGTTTATATAGATACTAAAAATTGCAACTTAACCAAGAAGTAAATAGAGGAGAAAGAGACAAACACAATGAAAGATGTTTGGTGACATTGTTTTTAATGGATCAAACAACAATGAAAGGAAGAGGGTTATATAAAAAAAAGCTGAATAGAATTAATTAATTCCTACAATAACTTTCTACATCCTTGCAGCAACCATGTAAAAACATCTTTGTTGAAGTCAAATATTATTTTGCTGAAAGATGAATATAGTTATTTAATATTTTGAATGACTGATGCCAAAAATGACTATGGATTATGGCAGCAGCAATATTTTTTACCATTAGTCCAAATATATTCTCCAGGCAAATAAAACAGAATGGTAGATAGTTTTAGAAAATCACCACCATTGCAATGTAAAGACTCTCCATTTAAATCATAATGAATTGACTGAGGTGAATATGGACAAGATATCTAGAGTGATGATAAATAAAATTTTAAATTCCTTTGTCTCAAATTCGAACCTGACAGGTAGATATACCTTCATTGTAACACAAAGTCCTTTTAATTAACAAATAAAGAAATGTATACATATAGCTTTTCCTGAAGGTTTGTGATGATGGTGTTTTAGTTGTATTTTTATATTGAACTATTTCCATCATCTAACATAAGTATTGAATGTCTTTAGAAAAATTTAACTTTATTTAAATATTCCAAATACATTCAACTATTAGAATGTTTCGAGAGGTATTATTCTCCCCTCATTTTCAGGTGTTGCTGGTATGTCAAGTGACAGTACTTTCATGGAATTTGAAACTGAACCCTTAGATTCTTGGGTATTGAATTTTTAAGGTAAAGCTCTAACCAAGAGCCATCCTATTAAAGGCAACAGTCAGTAGAAATTTTATGTACTTATCTACGAAGTTCCTCCTGATTTATCCACTTTTTCCTAAGAGCAAAGTTAATTAGTGGTTTCCATACATTATATATTGTGAGAATACGTCAAACTCCTCACATATGTATTTTAAAAAATGCAATATGCACACCTATCTTAAATATTATTATTAACAAGAATCGTTAAAAATTCTATTATTGATTTTTATATATTAATAATTGCTTACAAATTGGGTCATTTAAAATTATAACTTTCAATGATTTTTATCTATACTAACATATAGATAATCACAATGCAAAAAAAAAAAAGTCCTAAAATTAATAAAGGAAATAAATAATTAAATTTATTTTTGTTTGTCATCCATTCATTAAAGATACAAATAATAAAATGATATCATAACTGAAACAAGAAAAAACGTAAACTTATATCAACAAGATATATATATAGAACGGTTAACAGAAAAAGAGAAATAAACTTTTTTTTTCTCTTATTGAAAATGAAAGGGAGATTCAAATATAACTCTGATTAGTCAACACATTGAGTAAAATATAAATCTGAATCCATTGCTCAAAGTCATTTGACAACAATCAGTAAATCATCAATTTTTTCAAAGGAGAAAATAATTTCGGATAAAGAAGAAACGGTGCTTATCATTACAAATAGATTTAATCTATGTAAAAATACATTTTACAAGTATAAAAAAAAAGAAAATCTCTTTTAGAGGTCAAGAAACATCGGAGAGATGGAATGTAAACCATATTACTATAATGTCAAATCTGATTCTAAAGGAAAATAATTACCACCTGTCAATGATAAACACTAAATAAGAATGAATTACTACAAACCTTAGGAAATCCTTAGATGGAAATTATTTTCATAAACAATGGAATGGAATCACTCTCTGGAAATTCAAATAGCATTCGAACATGGAATAATATATTTTAAAAGATGAGAAAGCAAGGATTCTTAAAAAGAAAATTTATTTCATTTGTCAATTTAAATTGTTTCTAAATTAATCCTAGGCTCGACTACACGTTAATATCATATGTATGATTCTGTTTTTATATATATATTTTCTTTTAATAATAGGGCAAGTTCATTCAACTATATTCTAAAGTTATTGATATTTAATGATTATTAATAAAATATAAAGGTAAAGACCCCAAGTTAACTTAATAACCATTGTAACTATCTACAGACTAAAAGGATAAGACTTATTGCTCTATCTAGTTTTAGATATATATACTATGACAATTATAATGTTATATTATAAATGTAATTTGTATGTTATAATTAATATATTAATTAAATTTTTGTTTTGTTATTTGGAATGAACGATTAACATTCCGGTATAGGTGATCTATTCTATCATAAATTAACGTAATCAAGAATAGACTTCAAAATAAAGAATATTTATAACTTATATCAATGTGATATGACATCCTGCAAATAGGAAAGTCCATTATAAAATATAGATTACTATTTTGGCTATGATTATGAGGGATAACACCTCAAAAGCTCATTTGGATTGTTTGCTATTAACAGCTTCTTCAAACAGCATTTTAAAGCACTTGTATATACTATCACTATTTGAAGGAAGAGACAAATTTATTTTATGTTCATTTGGATAATAAATGATCACCCATTGTAATAGTTTATTAATGATAGTTTACTATATAATAAGGATGTGAGCATAAAGGAAGATCATATTTATTTCATTTTATTTTTTTTTATATAACTTATATTATGCATGTTAAATTGAATTATGAATACAGTTTGTTATTTATATGATTTCATTAAATGTTAGTTATTATAATTATATTCATGATTATTTATCTATTTCATAATTTACTATATTACAACATACCATACAAACATATGATTGGTATACAAGCAGGATATAATCATATCCCTGAACTAGAACTCATGTATATTTTCCCTCTATTTTCCCTCCAAATTCCATGGAATAACAAGAGCAGATTAGAGAGTACATGAGATAGGCAAATGAAATGAATTTCCTACTATTTTAATATAATAATTTCCTAATTATATTGATAAAATAATTTATATTATCCCATTGCATGTAATATTTGATTAATGTAAAATTTAAATCTGTTAGAATAAACCATACACACATTAATTACAAATTATAACTCAAATAACAAAATATGATATAAGACCAATATCTAGAGATAAATATCAAAAAATTATTATTTCTCTGAACGTTTTCGAAGGCTTACCCTTCATTATCAAGGACTACAAAATTTCTTATAATCTCCAACAATATACTGATATGCAAATATACGAAATGAATCAGGTGAATATGCAAATAAGGTTCAAAGTGCCTTGGCACGCCATTTCTTTGATAAAGCGTAAAAAGACTCCCTCTTATTTAATGCATGCTCATCCGAAATGATAAAAAACGCCTCTTTAATTTTCCTTCTCAGATCACTTCGCTCCCTACCTAATACTTTGGGCTCATCTGGTCTGCACACATGACCCGCAGCAATTGTGTGTTGTACAAAAATTGATGGGTGGGACGAATCAGCTAAAGTTCTATTATATGAATACGCATGTTGGGACAATCTAACATGAATGGGTGCTTTCGTTTCTCCATAATATGCGGCCTGATCATTGTTTTCTCTGCATGCAATTTTGTAGACTACCTTCTGTGCTTGAATCAAAGGAATGAAATCTTTAGTGTTATTTAAACACCTATTCAAGTTAGGGGGCGACCTAAAACATACACAAAACTCCGGACGAAAAATCGCACACATTTGATTGTAAATATTTCGGATATATGGAAACAAAATCCAAGGTTTATCTTGCTTAGCAATCTGATTATGTCTTCCTTTGAATTTCTCGATTATCTTATCAATAATCCGAGGATTATATTGGGCCTTAATGAGTTCATTTCTGTAGATTTCAATGTTGTTTCTCTTGTCATTTTCAAAACTACCCAAACAGTCGTTTCTATGTAGAAATGATTTTACGCCAGCAAATTTATGAATGTGAGGTGTATTTGAAATGATGTATATGGCCTCTAATGTGAATGGGCTTAATGTTCATTTTATAATAAAAACAGTCTGCTTCCATCATTACTTGTCGATCCAAATATCTAATGCTGTTTGGTGCTTCTGCATGACTAACATTTGTAGTAAGGCCTGATGCTGTAGTAAGGTCAGTTTTAATATCCTCCATTATTTCCTCCGGAGCGGCAATAAAAATATCATCTGCATATCTGGCGTACATCACTAATCCATTGTTCATGTATCTAGACAAAACGATCCGTTGTTAGGCATTCATCATAAGACTGGTGATAATCCCACTCATTGGGAGACCCATTGGCTCCCATTGAGCATATGAAACCATTTATTATTGAAAACCGCATAAATATTACGGTTCATCCATTCAAGCAAAGCTACAACAAATTTAACACATTCCAGGTCCATTCCATAATTGATAAGTGCTTCTAACTACAATAATCAACTTAGGCCTATCTATAGATCCATAAAGCTCTGCTACATTGAGTGTTTGTCTAACACATGTTCAATCTGTCATAAATGCTATTATGCATATTACCCTAGACTAACAAATTATCAAATGAAGGTAAAATGGCATTTATGTCATCCTGTTACAGTATAGTCACACTGGCTTATGGGATTGTTTGCCATTGTCATGTGAGCAACTTCTTTGTACATTTTCTTCTCTAACAAATATTTTTGTATTTTGCCAATTGAACATATGTTCATTAGCACATACATGGTCTGCTATCTTAGACACATCTGTTTCTCTCTTCTAAGCATCAGTTTGTGTTCTTGGAAGTGCTTTGTAATAGGATGACTGGACTCACCAACATATTTTCTTCCTTATTCACATGATATTTCACATGCATTTTTTTCTTTTCTGCATTGGTATGGCTCTGGAAAGCTGTCCTGATGTTATACTGATTGCAGATTTTCCTTAATCTGTCTGCTATTTTTGGAATATAAGGCTACACTACAGTACCAATAATTGTTTTTTTTTTCTTTTGATAGTTCTTTTTGTTATCTATTTATGGTTTTCTTCAACAGCTGATGGATAACTACTTTTCATAAGAGTTTGTTCTATATAGATCTTTTTCAAAATTGCTTGTTTCTGAATAAACTTATTTTGTTCTGTTTACTGGCTCTTGCCTTTGATAGAATGGTTCAATTGGTTAGAGAGTTATTTTAAAAATTCAATACACAAGAATCTAAGGGTCCAGCTTCAAATCCCATGCCAGAACTGTCACTGGTCAGGCTAGCAACACCTGAAGAAGAGGGGAGAATAATATCTCTCAAAACATTCTAACAGTTAAATGTATTTGGAACATTCAAATAAAGTTAAATGATAAAGACATTCAATACTCATATTAGATGATGGAAATAATCCAATATAAAAATACAAATGTACATATAGCATCTATAAGGCATCTTAACATTCAATACTCATATTAGATGATGGAAATAGTCCAATATAAAAATACAAATATACATATAGCATCTATAAGGCATCTTAACAATATAAAGAGCTTCATTATTTTATATTGTTCTAAATATTCCATCTCTATAAAGTGATGATAAATAAAAATGGATGCCAAGCAATGATAACCATGACAATGATGCATCACTTGTTTGATCATAGTATCTATATAACTTATCCCTTTACATAAAACACACACACCTATGTAATAATTTTAACATGATAAATTCTCCAAGCATCAAAAATATTACACATTAACTGGCTCTATTTAATTCTAATATTCATCATCATCAACCATTATCAATCCACTGCAGGATGAAGGTCTCTCCAAGTTCAAACCATCTTCTCTGATCTTTAGCTTCTCTTCTCCACATTACCTCTGCACACTTTCTTATCATATCCATTCATCTCACATGTGGTCACTTTCTGGGTCTTTTACAATCTCTTGGAATCCAGTTTAAGATTTCAATTCTAATATTACATGTATATATATATGCATGCTTACAAAATTTTGTTCTGTGACTAGGCTGTATTCTGTAGATAAATAATTACAGATTTGTTAAGATGGTTCTTCCTTTTAAAAGCAGTCAACATGGCCCTTGCTGATAAATTGTCAATGGATTATAGGTCTATGACATGCAGAATAGCAAGTTTATAACTTCGAGTCTTTGGGTAAAAAAGTTACTCATTAACACTTATTCATTACTAATGGAAACTCTCACTGCTTTCCACCCATTTAAATTACATAACATTTTAAATCCATTAAGCCATAGATAATATACTTATTAAAAGCCATCATACCAGTATTTGGAAATATGATTTACTATGTCAGGTATCATATACAAATTTTGTGACATCTGGAAAAAATAAGATGTATAATTTGCAGTTGAACACATTACTTTAAGACATTAACCAAAAGAATTTCTATGTAGCCTTTACCACTAGTGGAGGGGATTACCATTTTATTATAATTGAATGACTAGTTGATTCTAATGTAAGACACATGCAATATTCAACCATCTGTGATAGTAGAAACTAATTTAATAACCAAATTGTGAACAAAAAAATATAACGGTATTTTCTTGGAGGGTAAAAAAAAATGGGCCTAGATTTTGTTCTTCACAAGATGTGTAATATTAAAACAATGATGTGATGTGATATGGCTACTTCTTTGTCAAAGAAAGGAATCTCTCAGCCACTATGGCCAGCAAAATCTGTTAGCCACTTTATTTTCCCTTTCCATTCCCATCTTAAGTTTTTTCCCCTGTTCTTCCCTATCCTCCTCCATCCCATTTCCACATCATCATCATTGTCCACTCAATGGCTTTTATATCTAGATGTCCCTTACCTTTTTCCAAACCCCATATAAAAACCAAGAACCTGCTTACTATATAATCACTTTGTTTATATTTATTCTGCCTTCATTATTTGTACACTTTATACTTGTAAGCATTTACATTGAATTAGCAGATGTCTAATATTTCCCATGCCTTCCTTGCATAACTTGCAGATTAAATCACCCACATTTTTCCATTTACGTGTATATTCCCTTGTTACTAATCATCCTGTTTGAACCATAAACAGTAAACTACTTTCCTTGCTAGTATCATAAATTACCTTACACCCAATATTGTTTACTTCTATATATATTTAAACTATTTTTACTCTCCATAATAATTCTCCATCTCTCCAATTCTCTATTTTTTATTAATGGGTCCATTCTTCTATCCCATTCTTTGCCACTATAACACTCAACAATCCTCCTAACACAATCATCCCACCTTTTGTACAAATATACTGACATAATCTTTATCCAAATCTTATACATACTGTTCTACCTTTCTCACCTATCTTGCTGTCTGTCCTTTACTTGTAGCCCAATTAAATACTATTTTGGCTATTCTATTACTATCCATAAATTGCAATCTACCGAACATTTTCATTTTGCTTTCTGCATCTCTCATATAAAAACATGACCATCCCATTTCTCCTTTAATTGGTTCCTTTGTCATCGGAACATCTGTATCTAATGCATTTTCCCTATTTTTCTTTGTACTTTTTCTAAGTAATCTAACACCTCTTTACTCACACATAATGCATTGTTTCCATAAATTAACCTTGCTACTGCCACTCCCTTCCATATAATTCTAGCTTCATCACATTTATTATATGAAAACACTTTTAATTTCTTTATCAGTCCATTTGTTTTTTCTTTTCTTTTTTTTTTGTTTCTTCATTTATCATTTTTTTCTTCCATTCATCCAAACAAATCCTCTGATTACTTGAGGCGATTCCCAACTAGTTATACCTATTCACCACATTTCCCCAATAAAAAAATTTTCTTTTCTCTTTCCCCAGCATTTATCATCATTATTTTTGACTTTTCTTCACTAAATATAATACCCATTTCTTTACTTATCCTTGCGCAAGTCTTCAGCATAATTTCCATATCTTCCCTACTTTCTGTGCACAAGAACATATCAGAAAATAAGACATGATAAAGCATACACTTCCTTCCCATCTATTAATAGCATCTCTACCCCTTTTTCTAGTCTTTCTATTGCTCTCTCTATTTCTCTCAAATATAACAAAAACAAAATAGATGTCATAGGGCATCCTTGCCTTAGTCCCACCCCATTTTTAGTTCTGATTATATATTTCCTAATTGATATGTATAGTAATCATTTTCATATAATCTCTTAATAAGATCCACAAAGCTCCATTCATTCCCAGATTTACGAAACTTACCCATAATCTATTTCTATTTACTCTATCACATCCTTTCTCTACATCTATAAAGACTATATATAACTGCCTATCTGGTATTCCTAGTCATATCTATAAGTTATGTAACTACAAATAAACTATCTCCTACATGCCTATCCATTCCAAAATCTTGCATTTCTCCCACTATATTATTTTCTTCCATCCATTTGCCACCTTTCCAGCAATTATATAGGGAAAACTTTAAATAACACTGAAGTTTCCACTACCAGTCCTTACCCTTTCCTTTAAATAATAGTCTTTTCCTTTAAATAATAGTCTTATTTGTAAATTATGTCTTCTGTGCCATCTTATTAAAACATGATAATAGATTTAATTTTGCCCTATTTCCCAAATTCATCATCATACCTGCAGTCCATCAATGTAAACATCTTGCCTTTCAAACTTTTTCAATTTCTTCCCTGCCTCATTTCAATTCATTTATTGCAAAACTAATATTTCAATTACTATATGCTTTTATGTTTGTTACCACTCTGTCCTTCATGTCTAACATCTTTTCTATATACATTACATACTTATTTAAGATTGACTTTAATTCTCCTCTAAAGCTATACTCTTTTTCCTCATCATTTAGCAATACTATTTATCTCTCCCCTTCATTCCTTTTTTTAATATATTTCCAAAATGTTTTACTCCCATCTTTTCTACTTTTATTAAATCCTCTAATAATTTACTATTTAATTTCATTCTCTCTATATAATTATCTATTTTAGACTACTTCTTTTTAAAAATAGTTTTCACATTTAATATTAATATCTTTTTCACCTTCTTTGCTTTTAACAGATTTATGTTCTCTGTATGGTTTTCCCTTCATTTTTACACTTTTACTAATTCTCACTTTTCTATTATTTTTATTCTTCTGAATATTCTCACCTGAAAACTTATTTGCCACTTTTTCTACTTCACATACCACAGTGACAAAACTGTCCATATTTTATAACATATAATCATTTTGTAATTGTAAATTATAATTTACTTCTAAATTATTTAAAAAAAAAAAAAGCTGATTAATAAATTAATTATGATTTACATTAGAGATTTATTTGAAGAATAACTCTCTAATATGTCTAATTTAATGTTTTACAAAAGCGTTCAATATTTCTACATTCAAATTATTTACAAATACTAAGCAAGAAAATAAATTCTAAGTAAACAAAATAATAATAATCAAATAGTTAGTTGCTCAGAAGATCATGTGCCTTTTGAATGTCAGAATAACTTAATAAATGTTAAATATATAGCAGGTTTGATAATTAACAGAAAAAGTATAACATATAAACACAAAATATCATTTGTTCAAAATAATTTAGCCTGCATGCTTATATACACGCATACAAATTAAACTGAGCAAAGGTGAGATGATTTGTTTCTAATAGTGAAGCTCAGTATTAGATCTTGCTGTTAAAGCTTTTCTCGGTATGTGCGCGCGTATATGCATTTAAACTTTCCAAATACATATAATGGCACACAGGTAAATAAATAATACAATGTTTTGAGTGGTATTATTTTCTCTTTTTTAGGAGTTACTGGTTTGCCTAGCGACAGTACTAGAATGATAATCGAGCCTGAATCTTTAGATTAGTAAGTCTAACATATATTTAGTACCAAACTGCTATCATCACAAACGTTCAGACAAATGCTCATTTCCAGAGTAGTTTGTTCTCTCTCTTTTCTTTTTGGAGTTGACGATTTGCCCCGTTTTGTTTCTTATCTTGCTAAATTATTTAATACTATCTTCTCCTCTGTAAAAGAGAAATAAATAGAAGTAATGTAATGAAATGGAGAATTAATTTATTATTATTATTACCGTATTTATTTCATATTAACGCTAGATTAAAGAAAGATAATGAAGCAAATAGAATTCAGATGAAAAAGTAATATATATACATTACATGTTGATGTTTAAAGATCTTTCAAACACATATGTATCATCTGTGAAATGTTTTTATGAATTTTGAAATTCTACCCAATATTTGGCAAGTAAAAGCTTTGAAACATTAAAACGGACTGTCACAGAAGCGATAAGAATGAGGTCATCTAATGATGAATGATCACTGTTAACTAACTAATTGAATGTCACAAGTAAATCTTTGGACATTGTGTAATTTTTCTTAAATCCACAAATCTACATTTCTTACCTCTAATGCTTGAAGCTTTAAATAACTTTCAAATCAAGACAGATAAAAGGTAGTAGGTAAATCCAATTAGGGGGGGGGGGAGCTTGTTTGAATAGAGGATCCACATAATGCCTCCGCAATGCATTACTACGTTGGTGAAGCCAATAATTTATTTCTACTACGTGTATAATTTTACAAATAAATATGCTATTAACGACTATTTAAGATATGATTATACATATTTATCTAATTATTTATGAACTCATATACTGAATATATATATAATAAGTACAAGGATTTATAATCACAACCATAAAAGCGTTAAAATTATGAATAGTCTAAATAAAAATGTAAATTTTAGTTCTTTCTTAACTTTGCTCGATTAGCATTTGTTTAAATATTTAAAAGTATTATTATAAACGTTAATGTTAATTGAATTACTGATGAACATCGTCACTAAGGTAGAAGAGAACGGATTAGCAGTAAAAGAATATGAGAAATAATGAACATTGAACACATTACAGTAAATGAAATCAAAACAGAACAATTAAAACAATATAAGCGTGGTAAGAGATGTCTTAGAAAAGATTATCAACACAAATATCAAATTAAATACCACTAGTGAAGAGAAAAATGCCCAAAAAGAAATAAATAGGAAATTTTAGAGGGAAAAAAATGTGAGAAGATTTATAGTCTAACAAAGAGGCAAGAAGATGGAGAATTATCATAAACCATTAATAAACTAATAGATATTAGATTATAAACATTTACATTCTGTTGAAGACATAACCATCATCTTTGATTTTTATCTTCTACCTTTTGATTTTGCCTAATAATAATGTTTTTGAAATAATCAAATTATACTTGTGTTTATATGGCTTTTATAAAAATGTAAAATAAAATTTTTATTTGTTAATAATCTAACATTTAAATCATTTAATTATGAATCTTAATAATCAGTAAAGTTTATAAATATAGATCTGATATTGTATTACTACAATAACTTGTATTAAGGAAATAGCAAATTATTATTGATAACAATCAATTATTACCATTGTCTATTTATATTAGAGTTGGGAACCTCCAGCTTATCTTTCCAAAACTCTCAATCCAGCATGCAGATATTTTCAAAATTGTATATAAAATGGCCCTGTATAAAACTTCTCTTTAAACACACAGTTAGTGCAAATATTGAATTAAGAGTTAAGTAACATAAAATATTTACTTTCTCAACTACATCCTTTTATCTCTCCAATCTTTATAAGTCTTCTAATTCTTTCTATCAGAGGTGCAATACTCCAACAAATTATATTAGGTGATCTATCTGAATACAGATTTAATCTAGTATGCTGATGGGATTTTGTTTGTTTTTATAGTGATTTTTGCACTTGAGCATATAATAGAAAAAATAAAACTCAAATTCTTCTGATAAATGCTTAGCTAAAGAAAACATTTAAAATATCTGTCAGAACCCACCTCCAAACGTATGACCATGATTCATGTGTCTGAACCTACCCTATCACCTCTCTGAGGAATGCCAGAGCACGAAACCATGGTCAGAAGTTTGGGAGGGGTCCTGACAGAGATAGTTTAAATGCTTTCTCTAGCTAAGCATTTATCATAAAGCTTGTTGAGGAATTGGCAATCCTCACTATTTATAACTTACAAGCTTAATAGAATAGGGTCATGTGATCTATGACTCTTATTTTGACAGTCAAATTCTTCTGCTTTGTTTTATCATTATTATTTTGCATTAATTTTTTTTTTATAGGATGGCTACACAGAATAAAAGCAAAATTGATACAGAAAATAGTGGAAATTCAAAAGAAATGGACCAATGTGTATTTTTTATAGAAACAAATAGTAAATCAATGTGCACTTGATATGTTTCGAAAATATTTCCGTTAATAAAGAACACAACATGAAAAGGCATTATTTATCAAAACATTCTGACTACAACAAAATTATTGGGAAAGAAATTTTAAAATAAAAATCTTGAAAAGGAGTTTCATCAAATCGTTGGCATATTTCATAAAAAGTATAAACAAGTCAGAAAGTTATGTGAAAGCAAATTAATGCATTTCAAAAAAAAAAAGCAGGAAATTCAAACCCATTTTCTGAAGAGGTCCTAACCGCTGTACAATTCATCCATCAAGAATATAAAAAGAAATTTGAAAATATAAATGTCACAAAGAATAGTTACAAGGTGTTATTAATAATAATGTTACTTTATTTTTAATTCACAAAAAAATTATGGCTCTTATTTAAAATGGGAGTCGACATTGGCCAAATATACTAGGGTAATTTTTAAATTGATAATTTTATATAGCCCACAAATGATATAAATATCTAAATGGACCTTAGTAGAAATAAGGTTCTCTACTACTGACATATGAATACCACTATAATCAATTATTATTAATATACTGCCAAATTGTCTATGTAAACAGCATTTCTCCAGACTGTACCATTGTTTGACTGGTTTTCACCCTGCACAATTATGATCTTTACTATATCAATGGAAAAAATATACCTCATCATTATTGCCCTCTTCTATCATAAACAAAGATTTATTGCAATGCAAATTTTTACAAATACCACAGTTCAAAAGCAATAACATGTTCACTATTCTTGATGTGATGTTTAATGGTCCACTATTCTTCTTCACCAATATCTAAATTTTATATTCACAGAGCTACAAAAATACCATAGCTTAAATTATCTTTATTTTTAAAGATATTTCAAGTTTTTTTTATGGCAACTCTATGTAGTGATAGTCTGCAATAAATCTCTTCTAAATGAATGTTTTTTAAAAAAACTGTTGTCAACTTCATTGTCTTAATTACATCTAACTTCATAATTTTTTTTATTATATTGGCTATAACCCAATTTTTCACTATGTTCTTTAACTTTCTTATTAAATATTTTCACAATTTCTCTATTTTTATTTATAAATATGTTATAATTGCTTTAAGCTGCAAATATTTCTACCACAAATTCTGAACTCATTAGATCCTAAGATCTAGGTGCAGTGCTCTCAGATCCAAGGCTCCTCACTGATGAAGGCCACAAGCCAGAAACTAGTCTGGGGATATTGGATGAGTAGGCACTAGATAGGTATTTTATGCACGAGCCTTCTGGCATCCATTGATTACTCTGGTTAGCACAAGGTGGCACTACTATATGGAAAGTTTTTGCCTGTTTATTAACAAATATGTGCTAGCATGAGATGGTGAGCATGTGATGTTTAGTGGTTTCTCACACTTATCTCCATTTATTATATATTTATTATATAAAACAAATAGATAGGCCGACAACATTAAACCCTAATTACAACAAAGTGTATTAGATAATGACCAATGAAGACAAAATGCAATATATTCCTGCTAACAACTGCTTCTATAATGAGATAACATTCAGCATCAAAGTATCAAAACATGTCAGTTTTGACCCAATTGGCAAAGCACCCTTGATTGAGGCAGTTGCTACATTTGTTTTTAAGCTATCTACCTGTTTAAAGAAAATTGATGATAATGAAGTGCGAGTATAGAACCAACAATAAATTTATGATAATGCAATCCAAATATTTACAAATATAATGAAACAAAAGCAAAATTTATCAATTACACAACACATATAACATATGTACAAAAATACACTATATAAGGATACATTTTGTAATTTTCCATTCATTTTTAAATGAACCATTATTAATTATATAAATTGATATTTTATATATATTCACACAATTATCTTTATTGTACTTAATATAATTACTTTCATATATTTTCCATCTATTAGGTTATTTAATGTAGTTTAAAGATTAAATATTTTTATGCAATCTATTATATCTTCATATTTTAAATGGTGAATATATAATGCAAATTTATTGCATTACTATGTCCTTTTGCTCTTTCATCTAATTGTTTCCTCATATTTTCCTAGTAAATCATATTGTAATTTCTACAATTAATTTTATATGCAATTACTTTATATATATATATCATATTTTATTTTGTAATACATATTAATTCTAAATTTGTACTATTTGACCATCCTATATGTTGTTTTTATCTACATAATTTTTATTTTTCTAGTAATATATTATAAATTTTAGGATAGTATACAAGTTTTACCCATTTTTTTATTATTAAAATTATTATTATTATTATTATTTATATTTATTATTGTTATTATTCTATATTATGTTGATTTACTTTTCCTATCAATTACAATTATTTTTTATTTAACTTATAAATAAAACACATATTTTTATCTGTATTATATTTAAAATTTGTTGTGGATCTGTAGCAATTATTTTTCTTAATTTATCTTGTTTAATGAAATATTTTCATATAATTTTGTTATCTTTGTCTGTGCTAACTTTTAAACTAAATATTTTATTTAATTTCAAATTCTAGTTTCGTAAATTTAATATTATATATATTAAATTCATTAAAAATATTATTGATATCTTGTTTGTCATCAATTATTAAGATATCATTTAATATCTAGAATAGTGTATTATTTCTTGATTTATTATTATTTTTTTATAATTATATTAATTTGTAATTTATTTATAAATAGTGATGGTGTTAACCCACTAGCTGCACAACCCAACATTTTTATGTATTCCAATGTTCATTAATATATTTAAAATATAAACTATTATGTATTAATGTTAAACCTTCTATAATGTATATTATATTTATATCATTTGTGTATAATCTATATATGTAAACGTTTTGAATATATAATCAAGAAAAGAATACTGTTTTTATCATAAGAGGCAAAACTCTCTGCACGTATTGCCACTCAGTGCAAGCCAGAGTAATCAATGGATGCCAGAAGACTTGTGCATAAAATCCCCGTCTAGTGCCTACTCATCCAATATCCCCAGACTAGTTTCTGGCTTGTGGCCTTCATCAGTGATTACTCTGGCTTGCATTGAGTGGCAATACGTATAGAGAGTTTTGCCTGTTTTAATAACAGTTAAGAGCAAGCATAAGATGATGATCACATGATGTTATTATTATAGTTATAATTTATTGAGCATGCTTTGAAGTTAATGGTTAGAATTATAGTGCTCATATTTTGCCAATGTAACAAAATATAGGACAAAATTGGCAAAATAAGACACTATGATTCTAACCATCAATGTCAAAAGCATACTCAGTAAATTATAACAATAAAAAAAAATTATCTTTTTTTGGTAAAATGTTCAAAACATTTACATATATAAATTACAATAAACACACGAAAAGAGAAATAATATTTTTTCAAATTATGTATAATCCATATATTAATACTTGTATAGTTTTAATTCTTGGAATATTGGGATACATTTTTTCTTTATACTTTGGTTTCTATTCGGTTTCATATCATTTAATTTATTTATGATACCATCTGTATGTTTTTTATACTAAATTCTCTATATCCTATAATAATTGCTATTTTTTATTTAAATACTTGCAAAATTTCTGGTGGGTAAAGTTGTTAAAATGAAATAATGTTGTCAGTGGAGTTTTATCTTTAAGAATTTTAATATTAGTTCATTTTGTATAATTTTATATATAGTATAAGTGATACATTTTTCTTTTGTTTGTTGCATTTTTAAGTTTTTGTATTGCTTTGTCAAAATTTTACTATTGTTTCTGATTAACTTTATATGAAAAACAATAGATGTCACTATGTATAAAGAGTAAATTGAAGTTTTAAAATAGGTTACAATCACATTGAAATGGACATAAAATATTGCCCCAAAAAATTCTTATAAATAAAGTCCTTGTTTTTACTTCACCTTCAAGAAATGGTAAGTTTTAAATTGTGCTTTATGCAAAAAAAAGTGAACCTTAGTATTATTATAAGAATTATCTGGCTTAGCGCTTTTGGGGAACTTAGGTCTCCATATTCATAGCCTATCTTGGGAATGTCAGCTTACATTGAGATTTTAAGCAAAGCTTGGCAGTAATTTATGCAACATCACTATTTATAGAGGAGAGCTCTAAACAATGCTGAAAACAAATCCATATCGTGTTTGAACCCACTTTGGCTAGGGCACTGTGCACTGAGCGTAATGATACGAAACGAAAAATAAAGGAGGCATGCTTCATTGCAAATGATAACTATGCAATAAACCGAAAAAAATTGTGCTTTGCAATCTCCAGAAAATGGTCTATGCAAAAGAAAATTTGAATAAATTTTGCATAAATTACTGCCAAGCTTCGCTTAAGTTAGGCTATGCATATGGAGACCTAAGTTCCCCGAAAGCACTAAGTCGGATAATTCTTATAATAATACTAAGCTTCCCTTTTTTTGTGTAAAGTGCAATTTATAAATAAATAAGTACATAGGATTATTATATAACATCTTTAATAAGAAGTTATATAATATTTTGTTTATTTATTTAAAAATAATAGATATCCTTTTAGATTGTTTTTGTATGAAAGACTTGATAATACTGCTAATATTATTTTTTTAAAAATAATATTAGTAACATATATTAATACATTATGTTTTTGTTCAAATCTTTTTTAAAATAAATACTATTTACTAATGGATATTGTGAAAAAATGCTATTCACTATTAAATTATGTTTACATAATTTTTTTTTTCAACTATCTTTTAAAACAACAAATATAGAAATACTTTTTAAGAATTTCTCTTTATACTAAACACTTTTATATCGGTCATAATTTAACAGAATGAAAATGGCATGACTTATCATAGTAAATAATTTTTGTAATATAGCAATGCCCAATATGTTTTGCAATTAAAAAAGAAATATCAACAATATTTGCTTAACATTATAAAATCATATCATGCTTAAGTAGTAGTAATAACAATAGTAGTAGTACTAGTAATAAGAAATTATTAGAATTGTTAATTTACATCAATATTCTTGTTGAATATTAAATTAGTATTTAATAATAAATGTCATAATAAATATGGATGTTTTAAAATACTTTTGACTACTGACAACCGAAGATATCATAAATCTAAAAAAGACACTTCCAATTGTGATATTGTAAATCAAAAATGACAACTCTTTCTCCTAAAATAATATATGATAATCATTTGTGCAATTTCTCTCACACCCTGATCATATAAGAATGTAAAGTAATTAAAATTCAAATCACAAATTACTATATCTAAGAAAAGCCATTCTAAAAACATTTTTCTACCATAATGAGCAATTTTTAGCGTATTATAATAGATAAATCTTACTGTAAATGTAATCAATATATCCATAATAGAAACCATCCCTTATTCCTTTTTTAAAATTTATATATAATCCACCAAATATCTTATTCCTTTTAAAAAAACTGGACAATTTTTTTGCAAGTTTTATATGAATACAAATTATCACATAATGCATCAACAAACTGTAAATATAAAATAATTGTAGTGGTTTTGGCTAACCTAATGTGTGCCTATGAGATGACCAGAGAAATAAAACTACAGCAACAGAAAAAAAAAATTATGAATGTATTTCTTGTTAATATCTATCTAATATTGGAAAATTATTCAAAAACCTTAAACTTGCCTTACCTCTAAATAACACTACTATTGTGATCATTAATTAAAGTTTTTTTTAAAATGTTAGAAATGGTGCAATTCTGGGGAATACTTTCTTAAATAATCTTCTGCGAATAATCCCTGCAAAAGAAAAAAATTCAACAATCTACTCCATATATTAAAAATTTTTCATGCTCTATTATGCCTGTAATATAATAATCAGTCAAATAACACTGAACGTTTGTTTGCATAGCAAACACTTATCTTTACTGACCAGTATCTATTTTTCTACTATAGAATCAATGCTAAAAAAAATAGGCAGAATTCGTTAAGTGGAAAATAACTTTGTAACCTAACAAACATAAGAGTGGTTATATTTGGAAGTTTTGATAAGAATGGGAAAAGAGTGAAAAATGAATCGTACATTTATAGCAAGATGCAGACTTCTAGATTTTGTAACTAAGTTTAACAGTTGAGCATCAAATTTTTGAACAGATTAAAAATTTATATATTGATTTGTATTGATGATAAAACCTTAACTAAGGAAGGTTTTGGTATCTTGTTCAGCAAGAGTCGACACTACTCAACTCAAGTCACAAACTTATAAAATCCTCATAGAGATAATGCAGAGCAAGAAGTGACATTGATAATTGTTATTTGAAATGTAAGCTCATTGAGAAGGGCTAGTAAATCGGAAAATTTGAAAGGAGGAATAAAAATAAAATTGATATTATGGGGTTAAGTGAATTTAGGCGAGAAGGATGTGAAGTAAACCGTGGGGAAATGTTAAGGTGTTTATTCTGCTGACGATAATAAAGTTAATATGGCTCTTGAGAAAAAAAAAAGAAATATTGTAGCAAAAGTAAATTGGGTTGATGATAGACTTATGATGAAGAAGATAACTGCAAATTCTAAAGGTATGGTAATCATGTAAGCATGTATTCCAGCTATTCGTCATAATGATATAGATGAAAAATACAAAAAGATGGAGGAAATACTATGAGAAGATAAAAACATGCATGTAACAGTTATTGGATGATTGGAATGCTATTGTGGGGTAAGGTAAGGAAGAAAAAATTGTAGGAAATTATAATATTAAAAAAAGAAATGAAAGCGATAGTCAGCTTATAAGATTTTGGAAATCTCTACGTGATAACGAAGGATATCAGATAGACCATATACTGATGCAGGATAGACATAAGAATTCTATTAATGATCACATGCTTTGTCTGGTATTAATATGAATTCTGATCATAATATGGCTACAGCTTAATTAAAGGTGAACTAAAAAAGGATTTTAGAAAAGGAAAAAATATATATGTAAGATGAAATTTGGATAAATTGAAAAGAATAGTGAAAGGAAGGACTGGTTTTATATATGAAAAAATAATAAGAAAAATTGATAAAGATGAGAAATATATAAATAATTCTGATAAATGTTGATATAGTATTAAAGAAAAAAACATTAAAACTGCAAAGAATACAATAGGAGGTATTAGATTGTATAAAACTAAACAACTTTGGTTAACAAAAGGTTTGTTGAAAAAGACGGACATATAGAAAAGATGGAAGAATGCCAAAACTGAGAAAGAGCAAACAGCATATTAAAAAATTAATAATGAACTAAGGAAATAAACAGATTTAGCAAAAAAAAATCCTTGAAACAAGAATGCATAGAGATAGAAATGTTTCAACAGGCAAAAATACATGGTCTGATATTTGATAGTAGTAATGAGTTAAAGATGATAAGAATGAAAAGAGATTAACTGATAGGGATGGTATATTGAAAATATGGAAATAATATATTCAATATCTGTTTAGAAAAGAAAATGATACAATTAATTATGAACTTGAAAGAGACGATGCTGAAGTAGATGAATAAGTTGTGGGCAGATTGATAGAAAAAGTAAATAAATGAATTTGAAAAAATGAAAAATGGAAAGGCTATTAGACTTGGTACAATATCTATAGAATTTATAAAAAAAAACTATTATGAAGAAAGCTGTTGGACAATACAATATGATGTATAATAATGAAGTATGGACTAAAAATTCCTTGAAGACTATAATGATTCCAATTACTAGAAAAAAGCAGCTGATGGATGTGAAGAGTACAGGACAATAAATTTTTTATCTCATACTTCACTCAAAGAATTTATGGCTTTCAGAGAGAAAAAACTACAAATACAATTATTGCTATCACCAGAACGATTACAGAGATATGTTGGAAATGATAAAGGAATTGATATATACTTTGTAGATTCAGAAAAAGGATTTGTTACAGTAATCAGCAATAAACTTATGAACAACATATTGGGGAAAAAAAAGAGTATTTTGGAAAAAGAGAAGATTGTTTGGATGTGTATACTGGACAAAGAATAGGAATCAGATTACAGAATGAGACTGAAGTGAATATGTAAAGAGGAGTTAGACATAGATGTTGAAAATCACCTGTGTTTTTTTTAATGTTTATTTAAAGACATTAAATATTTAGACTGTGGAAGAGCTAATATTGCTATTACAATAATATATATATATATATGGATCTTAAGTTGAATATTGCTAAAATAGGCTAATCACACTAAACTTATGTTCTGAATGAGCATGTAGGATAGTAAGTATAAAACATCCAAGAGGCTTGCTTTATTGCTAGAGACAATCATACTATCGACAGAAAAGACATGTGCTACAATATATCCAAGAAATTGAATTCAAAAAATCATTTGCATAAATTTGCATTGCAATTAACTAGTTTCGTTAGTTGCAATATGGCTATGACTACCAGGGCTATGTCCCTTGAAAGCACTCAGCCATACTTATATATATTTATTTTGTAGTACTTTGTATTATTTTAATATATAAAGAATTTAAAAATTCAGCTTTGTGTGTGTATGTGTTATTAGTGCAATCATATTTATATAATTCCAAACTTAGTTTCAAGTAGCAATTATTTTTGTTTTCATTTTGGCTATCCTCTGTAAATGTCAATGCATGTTTATGATTTTATTTGTAATTAGAATATTAATTTGAATAATTATTGTTTTTAGAAAATATATTTTATAACCTATTTATTGAGATTTGTAATATAATAATTATATGACTTAAATGTCTTCAGTGTTATTGTCCCTAAATACTCAGCATTTTAATGCAATGTGCCCTTTGCACTCTCAACCGGGGCATCCTAGTTAGAATGTCTCAAATTATTTCTAATTAAGAATTCAAATTTTTAAATACATAAGATTTTTTGGTACTTATGAATTTTCAAATAAACCAAGATGGCAGCCTGTATTTTTGATAAATGTACAGTTTCAAGGGCCTATAATCTACAGAAGATATGTCAGTTGTTAAATTAAAACAAAATTAGTAAATCAATTGATACATTTTAAAAAAATTAATAAATTCCAAAAATTTCATTGAGAAACTTTATTTCAATTTTTTTTACTTATAACTTGTCAACAGTTTTTTTTTTTTGGTAAATTGTCGTAATGATAAAAATTTGGGGTCTTCCTGTCACAGAACATAATGCAGTGGACTATTTCCAAATGTATGGGTTCCTCCCCTTCCAAAAAATGTGTGCTAATGGTCACAATATGATTGTACACTGCTTGCATGAATAAATTGCAAATATTGTAATTAATTTTTCCACAATGATTTTTTTTTTTTAAATAATAGTAATAAAATGTAATTATTAAATACAATGTTTCCTAGCAGGCATTTTTTATGTAAACATTTTTGGAGCGCCCCCCCCCCCCCCCGAAACTATAGATTTCTCAAAAATCTAAGCTGCCATCAGGGTTTACTTGAAAACTCACAAATTTGCAAAAGATTAAACTAAATATAAAAAAAAGTTCTACATAACATAAATCTCATTGTAGACATTATCATTTATAACATTAGTTTACAGAAAAGTTGAGTATATTTTGTTGTTATTGTTGTTGGGGCAAAAAAATATCCATAAACTTCTAAATTAAACTTAAAAATAGAAAATATTTTTAATAAACTGTACTTTTTTTTTCTTTTAGAAAGTTTGCTGAAAGATTATACTAAAGAAATGGGATTTGACTGTTCGTAACTGACATTTGAAATAATGTTAAGATCTCTTTTTACTATTTTTTTTAGAAACACGAAACCTTTTCTAAAACTGATTTTTGGAGAAAAAAATAAATAAATAAAAGGTTATTTATAAATTAAAAATTCACTTAAATTGTTAAAAAAAAAATAATATTCATAAATTTTTCATCATAGGGCATTTTTCTAAATGTCAAAAATATTGTGTGAAATCTAAAAAAAAAAAATTATAAAAACCTTTAATTAAAATAATGCTATTTTAAATTTTAATTCCTATTTTAACTAATTGAGATGTAATTAAGTCATTATTCTCTTCAACGGTTAAAATATATTTTATTTTAAATATTTAAAATAAACTTTTGAAAAAGTATTACGAAGTTAAATATCCTCCCCAGAAATTCAGCTTCTTAATTATGTCTATTTTATGCCGAAATCATATTTATGGAATTAATTGTATAGATACCAAGCATACATATAAAATATGAGCATGCTTGCACAGTGCATAGATTCTTTTGAGGCTCTTATAGATATATAAAACAGCAGAACAGACTCCAAAGCAACTAACTCCAAACTACTCACCAGGTTGGCGGGTGGTGAAGGCTTTTGTGGTTTCGCTTCCTGGTTTATCCTCTAACTAATAATAACTATGCGTGAGTGTGTGTTTCTTTAAATATTTATTGTTATTCAACTGTTTTAAAAAAAGTTCTATAATTTAACCAATATTGTATATTCTTAAAAGCATTCTAAATCAAACTGCTTTAAATGTAATTAATTACTTTATGAAATCTGATTATGGTTCACCTTTTCTGGCTTCTTGTATCCAAGATTACAATTAATATAATTTTTACATTAAAAAATATCTCATCTTAAGAAAGAAATATATTTGCAGATTGGGAGGGGATAAAATATTAATATTAACTAAATTAAAAACTCAAAGAAGCTTCATAAAATTAAATTAAGGTCAACGAGTTGCAAAATAATGTGGCTTGATTTTTAATTTTTTCCCTTAAAATCTATGAAGCGTTTTATTTTAAAGGGAGGGGGGAGGGGAAATGCAATAAACAAACAAACAAATAATAAGCTTATTAAAATGAGCGATGTGATTACAATTATTAAATTTAGTCCGTTTATTCGATTTAGAATTTAATTAAACTTAATGAGCTGTACTCCGATCTGTATTAATTTGACAAACTAAAGCTTCTTGGAAAAAATCTTCTTATATGCTGCAGGTAATAAACACGAAACAAAAACAAATAAATTGTCGTTCGAAGACTGACTTATAGAGGAGATGGTAATAAAAGAATTACATTAAAATCAACAGTCGATGCTAAACAATTATAGAAATACGGAAAAACAAATTGGACTGATTAAAAATACTTGAGAATGGGGAGGATCTATTTTTAAACAACTTTTTTTTTTTATAGACAACTATTAAATTACATTTTATTGTTAAAAAATAATAATAACGTTAACATTTTAAACAAAAAAACTTTTCTTCTAAATTCTTTTTCTAAACTTAAATGCTAAATTTAAACATAAAACGGAATTTTAAAATGGTTTTAACCTAGAGAAATGAGTTCGCAATTGGAATTATATAGTTGTTTTGCCTGTATGAGATGTTTCTGGAGCCAATAAATCGACTTTCCAGCAAATAACAGAACAGTATATATATACACATACACCAAGATATAACACATACGACGAAACTTTAAAATTTTCAATCTGCTTGTTATTTAATAGGAAAGTCAACATAATTTTGCGTAACATATAGTGTACAAATTTGGGGAATTATCAAACCTGACTGCCAGCAAAACATTTAACGCAAATCTCTAGATATGTGTGTATATATAAAGTTTGAAGACGAACAGAAGGGGTTTAGTGACTCCAAACAAATTTTATGTAAAAAAAATGTGTGCGTATATATTAAAATTTTTACATCGCATTAAACATTAATAATAATAAAAAAGTTTGACTTTTTAATTATTATTATTTTTTTTTTAAGGTAAACTAACCTGAGGAGATTTGGTTCCAAAATCTCCCATTAAATGAATGGTCCTGCTATAAAAGAAATCAACCTGTAGAAAAGAGAATTTCACTAAGGAAATGCATCAAAAATCATTGTTCAGGCACATTCCATCAAATGTTTTGTCAATCAAATGCAGATTGAAAGAAGTGAGTGGTGTGCAGTCGAGCATGGCAGCGGCCTGCTTTGCCAGTCTCCCTCCACAATGCATAATTCAGCAACTAATGTGAACAAAGACTAATCACAATACTCCCACCCCTTCCCAAGTCATATCATCAGCTCTGAGATTTTAAATTATAAGGGGAATTGGCAACAGGGGGAAAGAAGGGAATCGAGTCAGCCCCTATTGTTGTACAAGCTATTTAGCCATGGCAGTGCCCGAGGCTTTATCTGGAATCAGAGTGCAATGCTTCTGGTGCGGAACTAAAAATATTGTTAATCAAAATTTAATATGGTCTTAAAAATCTTAATGGTACTATTAGGTGAATGTATGCAAATACGATAATGCACTCTGCGCGAGCTGTTGCTAGCGTTCGCAGGCAGACAATACGCAATCCGTTTCTTCTATCACAATGCACTTCTTTGAAAAGTGTTATTGATTTTTGGGGAGTAGAAGAATTTCAGCTAATGCTGCCTATCTCGCCAAAAATCCATTGCATATCTTGACAAGCCACGATGACAAACGGTTAGAGGGAGAGGGGGTTTTTTTTTAAACAATCTGCTGAAATACTGCAATTTTAATATTTTCACCAACAAAAATGTTCAGAAGAAAAGCTGGACATTTTTTTTCTCCATCCGTTTCTTCCCCATATTATTTTTATTTTATCAACTAATTTTTTTTTTTACATAAAAAAAAAAACTATTATCTTTATTTAACTAACCGTCCCGTCCATCCTACCCCCCCCCCCTGTTTTTATGTACGCGTCTTCTATTATCTTAGACTTGGCCTCTTTATAATTCAAAGAGAAAAGTTTGAGTTTTACTTTTGCCTCGCAGCCAAAATCAGATGGCAGATAACACTCCAATGAGTATATTAATATGTGTTGGTAATTTCTGACACAGAGCAATAAAAATTTGCACAGGGCGTTATTATAAAAACAAATAAAACTGACTGGGATAAATCAATATTCTGGGATCATCGTTATATGCCGTGCATAAACGGCAATCAAATTTTCATAACCCAGACCATACTGTTTCAAGTAATAATAATACCAAAAAAAATCGAAAAATGAAGAGAGAGAAAAAATCTGTTTTTATTATATGAATAAGAAATTTCAATTTTATTGCAATAATAATAAACAAGAGAATTTAACAACACCAATAAATTATTTATTTTAAAACTGATTATTTCTTACACCACGCATACACGCACTGCATATCCGAATTATACACATAAAAAACATATTACTGTCCCTGGAACCATAAACACTGTCTCTTTTAGGCCACCTTCATCAAGATTGTTTTTATCATTATTTAATTTAACAATTATCATAGGTTAAGAATCTTTCATACCCATTTCTGTTCATCTGATTACAATTTATTCTATAATTTCTCCAGCTCTCCCATTCAAACATACAAAAATCCTAAAAATTGATAAACTTTTTAAAATTACTTTTCCGACATAATTTCTGTATACACTATGAAAGCAGGAGTTGATAGCTAGATATATAAATCTAATCAGACGTGCGTCTCTACTTTTTGATGTGATAATATGCTGGACTATTTCTACCATCTACCATTAAATATTGAATGTCTACAAAAATTTAAACTTTTCAAATACAAACAATTGTTAGTAATAGTATACAAATAGACAACACAGTAGATACTAAAATTTGTGACTTGTTTCTAACAGTTGTTTGTATTTGAAAAGTTTAAAATTTTCTAAACGTTCAACATGGTAGATGATGGAAATAGTCCAATCTATTATCACATCCAATATACCATCGTCACTAACCTTCAGGTCTCCACTTTTTACTTCAACTAAATTTGATAAAATTTGGATTTAAAAGAAATTTTTGACATAATATTCTTTGTTAAGGTATTAATACAAAAATACCTCATCTAGAAAAAAATATAGTACCTACAAGATAAAATAAAGAGCAAATTTATTTTTATGATTTTGAAATTGAAGAAGAAATCGATATTTCATTGATATCTTTACAAAATTCATCATATATTTCTTTGCAAATCATTGGCGATGAAATGTCTAACATGCAAAACTTTCACAATAATTTTAAATTCAAATCTATTTCCAGTTGTAAATTTCCTCTCTTCTATCTTGTTCTCCAATATTGGGATAACATTGAAGGTTTTATTTGTTGTCCAGGATCTCTTCTATTTCTAACAACTCGTCTCCTGTTACCTCCTGTTACGGATTACAATTTATAAAAAATTAAAAATGCTTCAAATAAGGAAAAATCTGAAAAATATTTCTGGTAGTTTAAATATTATGTTAATCCTTTTAATTTGAATACTAAAAACTTATCTATGATTAATGATATTTGTGACAACTTACCTTCTAGGCAATAATTACTGGTGCTGTAATATTGGGACAATACTAGATAACCTTTTGTTTTAGGGTGTGAAATTATCAAGTCAGATGATTTTAAAAGTTCTCCTTATGCAGAATTTATTAATGTCCTTGAATATGTTGGTTCTATAGTTCTGATACCAAGAGAATTTTGTTTATTATTTATGAAATTATCCAATATAGAAAGCATTAGTCTACACAGATTTTACTCTATGTCTAAGAACTCTATTTATCATAACTGATATCATTCTGCCCTTGAAGAGATTCTACCATAACAAACCAAACAATATTTGAAGTCAACAGAATTTACACATGCCTTAAATCCATTCAGATTCTAATTTATTATAATTTTACGTACATTATTGATGTTAATGCACCTGCTGGAATGTTTTTACAATATTGTAAATGCTACCAAAGAAATCAAATTGTTGCATGCTCTACTCCAAAGTAATATGCAACATGTGGAGCTGATAAAATCATGCACACATTCTTCCAAAAAATTTACTGTAATATAAAATAGTCACTACTGCAATACTAAATACTTTACCCATGAACAAATAAACAGTCAATCCATCCCACATTATCATGCAGGGGAATGAGACAAATTGATCTTAGTCTTAACTATTAATGATCTGAAATGCCTAATAATAATATGGAAAGGTTTCATATCTTCCTAAACTCTAATAGCCCACTGAATAAAAAGGGTATTATATTATCTTATTATATAATGATGCTGAGTCATAATAGTGATTGATATAATTCAAACACTTCTATAAGTTTGCCTAGATCAATGCATGCCAATTCATTTGTTATATAAAAATGGGGAATGAAAACCACAGGGTGCTTTATTTATATATAAATCAATATATTGATAGTTAATACAAATTATTAAATACATAATATGAAATTCATATTTTAAATTAATCTAAACATTAATTAAAGCCTGTGCATTTTATAATATAATAATATTGTTAGAGTAATAAATTGCTTATGCACTTATTTGATATAAATTCAGAATAATGTCCCGGTAATGAGCTTAGTCATGTTTAAGCCATATCTTAAGTAGGCAAAATGTCTATCATAGAAGTTTATAACATCTTTCACACAAATTGCAATAATATTTTAATTTGCAAAGCACAGATAGTTGAAAAACTGAAATAAATTGAGATACTGCAAGATCTCAAGTGCTCATTACAAAACTTATCTGTCAGCCAATCAGATGACATGATAGCCATCCAAACGAAATCCAATCCTAAACACACAACAAAGATTTTACGAGAAAAGGGCAGCTACTCCTTTTCTCTACTTTTCTTTCTATATATCTAAGCCAGTTGTAAATGTCTAGGTTTGAAAGCTTGAAGTTTTAAATATCGTCACAATTAACTCACTGATTCTAAATCATAAACGTACAATGTGAAATCCCATGATTTCCTACGTAGCAGTTTTTAGAATACATAACAAGCAGTAAAGAATATAAATAATATTTTAATTATCTGCGCTTCGCAAATTAAAATATTATTTACATTCTTTACTGCTTGTTATGTATTCTAAAAACTGCTACGTAGGAAATCATGGGATTTCACATTGTACGTTTATGATTTAGAATCAGTGAGTTAATTGTGACGATGTTTAAAACTTTATGCTTTCAAACCTAGATATTTACGACTGGCTTAGATATATAGAAAGAAAAGTAGAGAAAAGGGTGGCTGCCCTTTTCTCGTAAAATCTTTGTTGTGTGTTTAGGTTTTGATTTTGTTTGGACGGCTAACAAATTGCAATATAAATTCTTTTGTTTGATGTTAACTTCTTAAATTATTATTGATCCAAATTTTCTATAATTCCTCATTTATAAGTTAGCAAAATATAACATTCCAGGTTCCAAAATAATAATTAATTATTAAAAATTTTAACTACGGAATATGCATATATAATAAAAAATACAAATGAGATTATATCCATGTAAACAGAGATAAATTTTAGTTTTTGGTGTTGCCAAAAAACTATCAATGACTACTAATTGATAACAATCCATGGAAATATTAAATTTAACACATACAACTCTCTGGGGGCCTTCCTTTTACTTCAACAAAAAAACCTAACAAAAGAGCTACTATAGGTTAATAAGAAAACTTGTTTAGTCTCAGTGTATAGCCTAGCACTAAATCATGAAGACTTCAATAATCATAGTGTTAATTTGTTTATGTATCATGGTCACATAATAAATTTCAAGATATAATCTTATGCTGACTCTATTTATACTTCAGATTTGAACCAGAGAATAGTTGTAAATGTTATAAGTGAATTAAAGACAGAGGCACTTAAGTACAGTTTAAATATTATATACATTTTTAATACTAACTGCTTTCCCAATTCCCTTTTTCAGAGCACTCCAACTGACTCGATCCAAAATTTAAGACAAAAGAAATATAAATTTTAATTCCATTCACTTTCATTTTTTTTCATACAGTTTATTATTAAACATTTTATGTTTCCCAAGGGAACATATGCCACACAAAATCTTTGAATGACAGCAATCCATGTTTATTCTAGAGGCCTGTCCAAATAGGTATGAACTTAGGTTGACTTACTAATAAGAATAGGCAGTATCATGGAAATATTCCACATTCCCCGATAATTATATTCAATCCTTAATGGAATGCACAATTGTCCATTGCTTGGTTACAGCTTTTGGGCATCCCTTTTTTGTACATCAGGTTCTGACATAAAGTTCCTGCGTTTGCTTATGGTTGGAACACTTAACTGATCTTTACTGCACCCCCTCCCTCCCACCGTTTGTCTTTCCAGATTGAGCAGTTAACATTTTTGGGACTCTAAACTGTACACCATTGAACATAATAAAATGAATTAAAATTACAGTTTTTTTAATGAATAAAAAGTTAATAAAATAACACTATACCCTAACCCTTTTTCTTGATTCAACCAAAATAACATTTAAAAATTTATCTTAAAACTCAACACTCTATTGTTGAAACTTTTATGTACAACTAACTTAGTTAATAGAGTCTAGAATTCTAATACACTATTTAGAATAAGTTCTTTAAGTAACAGTTTATATTTATCCTGGTTGATCAGCTGTTTCACTTTCATCAAGCAGGTACTATCCATATATATGATTTCAGTCCTGAAATACTGGCGTGGGTCTTTGATTTGTCCACTGGCTCTGTTGACATATCTTCAGCTAGCTTGTTGAACTCATCCTTTCCATAGTTGGAAATTGATCAGGCAACTCCAGGTGTGGCTATTAGACATATTTCCCCAAGGGGAAAGTTTTCAACATTCTGTAGTTGGAGAACATTTACTTGGTGCTGGTCAATGCACTATTTTTAAAGCAAAAATTCTGAATTTTCTTTTTTTCTCTCCTTTCCTTTTTTTAATGAAAGCAAACTCAGCAATTTATGTTTTTCATGGACGGGATTCACATTTTTCAGTTTTTTAGATACATTTTGGAATTGGTCCTTTTATTCTTGCTGCATTTTTAAATAATGAAAAAATTATTCCTCAATTAGAGCAATAGATAGAGTCTAGCAATATTTTTAATTACAAATACTTGTTTTAATCTTAAATTTCAACAATAGATTTAATTGCAAAAATCTATAATTCCCCCCCCCAACCCATGTTTTTCCAAGAATTACAAAAAAAAAAAAAACTTTTAATGAAAATAAATCTCAAGATCTAATTTTATCTTGAGTTATAATTAATAAAATGAAAAAATCCTGATTCATTCGAGATAAAAAAATTTGAAGATTTCAAAGAATTTATTAATTTAAAATATTGTTATAACTACAAACACTTTTATTAAAATAAAATATATGTATATTTATAGATGGCAGAAAATATGATATCAATATATTACAATAATTGAGTTTCAGTCTATATTCAATATTGGCACAATTCAAGGTGAAAAAATAAATGGATCGAAAAATTCAAATAATTTTTCACACAATAAACTGCAGTCAGTCATTTTTTATTAATACAATATATTTTTTCTCATTATTAAAAAAAGTAACCTTACTGCTGGTACTAATTTGTTTTCTTCCCCAAAATGTAAGTACTCATCAAACAAGAGGTATTTCCAGTTAATTTTAATAAAATAGGCTGGATATTGTCATAGTTCATAGTTTGCTGTTCTTTGAATCATGTGACTTTTACGTTGTCATACTTCATCTAATAAAATAAGATACTTCTGATACAAATGATTCACTAATACATTGCTAGATAATTAACCCCCCAAAAAGTACAAAATCTTAAATTATAAATTTATTTAACGCACAATGATTATGTAAGTAATATTTACTAAGGCAATAATAAACCTTTAAGCATGTGCACTGAAAATATGAAGGTAGGGACCTCTACAGGTCTTAACCACAAGCTTATTCATTTCTTCCAAAGAGTAAGATTGTGGTTAAAACCTGTAGAGGTCCCTACCTTTGTATTTTCAAGCACACATGCTTAAAGGTTTATTGCCTTAGTAAAATCTTAAATTGTAAAAATATTTTTAAATTCTGCTAAATGCCTAAATAAAATCCCTTGCATAACCAGAAGATGCATGCTTAACAGATTAAAAATAATTGCTTTAAATCAATCCAGTATTAATTAATTGGATCTGACCTGATTTTCACTCACTAAACATCTTCTGCATAATATAGATATATATATTATTTTCTAATCATTTTCTTCAGAAATGCATTCTAAACCATATAGAATAGTATCTGTATTGTGCGAGTAATTTTCTCAAAAGATGAAAATACATATTGATTAAGATGAATTAGAAGTTAACAGTTACAAATACCTTGGTCAGATTATTACTACAGATGGAAACACAATGGATAAAATTAATCATAGAATTAAACTTGGTTGGAGTGCTTTTAGTAGAAATAACTTGATACTAAAAGGAAATATGCTTATATGTTTGGAAAAGCTTTATAATGAATATTTTACCAGTTCTTACTTATGAATCTGAGACTTAGACACCTAATAGAAGAGCAATTCAGAGACTTCAGACCACTCAAAGAAATATGGAAAGATGCATGTTAGGAGTAACAAGAGGAGATTAAAAATGCAATATATGGATAAGAAAACAAACAGGTTTTATTGACATTGTTGAAAGAATTAAAAGACTGATATGAAATTGGGCTGGACATACTGCTAGAAGAGATGATAATAGATGGACAATTGAAATCTTAAACTGGATTCCAAGAGATTGTAAAAGACTCAGAAAGAGACCACATGTGAAATGGATGGATGAAATAAGAAAGTGTGCAGGGGTGATGTGGAGAAGAGATACTAGAGATTGGAGATGGATTGAATTTGGAGAGATCTTTATCCTTCAGGACGAAATAAGAAACTGTGCAGGGGTGATGTGGAGAAGAGATACTAGAGATTGGAGATGGATTGAACTAGGAGAGATCTTTATCCTGCAATGAATTGGTAATGGTTGACAATGATAATAATGACAAAGATCTCTAAGAAAGCAAAATTTTAAATTATGATTTAAAGATAGATTGAACTCCACTTCCATTTTATAATCATTGATTACTCAAACTTAGTAGATGGTGCCATTATATAGAGAAGAAACCTGCTCTTCTTTAAAATGATGAGTTCTCTCATATTTTTCCAACACCAAACTGTTATTTCCATAAAGTGTTTAGTATCACGATTTGCTTAAATACAATGTGTATTGTGAACTTGTGAAGTAACAATTCACATACTTTAAAAATAAAATGTATTACTATAAGATGATTATAATTGAATCTATTATTGCTTTGATAGAGTAAAGAAAATGGATATTTTGAACCCTTGGGCAGCGAATGATGTGGCAGTTTGTCATTTCCAAACACATGCTTATTTATAAAACAATAGAAATTTGGTAATGTTTCTCAATAAATTGCAGAAAACCAAGTTATATTACCATTACATTTACACACATATGTATAAAATAAAATATTAAATTCGTATATCTGCACATGTGTATCTGTATATAGGTGAAGACTATTCAATGATATCATTTGATTATATTAAATCACTCTGTTTTATGTCTTGAGTTTGAAGGAGTCATGGCCCAAACAGTATACTAACCACTCACTAGGGTTCAAACCTAGAATCCCATTCCATTTCACCATTTATTATATGTATAGTAAATGCATAAACATTAAAAGTACTTATAAATGTTTATATTTTAAAAATAGAAATTGTCTACATACTTGAATATATATGTATAATAAAGATGGATGTAGAATCTACTAACATTATTACAAATATTTTATATATGTATGTTATGTATAACAGGACAGAGAGGTGATGCAATATGTCGAGGTTCATGAAAGCATTTAGAAAAATTACAATCGGGGAGGGGGGTAATTGAAAATTTACTTAAATTTAGGGATAAGATCACTAATGGATACTCTTTTCATTTTAAAATATTTATGTTAATCTATTTGAAAATCCAGAAATATATTTTGAATACATTTCAAGCCTTGTCAACTATTTGCATCTTCTTAAACAAAAAGACAGAAGCATAGTTTTGTTCAAATTAATCAGGCAAAGCAAACCTACATTGATTTTGCCATGGGCAAGATTTTGCAAAAGCATTTCTGGAATAACTTGGTGTGATACAAATAGGGCCAAACATTAATATCAAAAGAGAAGAGTGTTCTATTAAAAGTCATGCTATTAACCTACTCCATGCCACTAAGAATTTTGATAGGATGCCTGAGCAGAGGGAATAAAACCACCCTCTCCTCGCTCTTCAGGACCATCTCCTCACCAGAATGCCATTACTTCCCATCACCTGATAAACTGCCCAGTGTAAATAAAATTGTAAGCCCTAGGGAAAGCTTCCTGCCATCAAAGCAAATAACCACTGCCACTGGAGTCCATTAACTGCCATGCACGAACAAGAACCAACTAACTTGTCAGAGCCCCACAACACAAGGTAGTACATAACCACCACAACCAAAGACTTCATATTATCTGAAACTAGTTCTCAAATTCCAGAATTAACTTTTCCTACAGTTTTGGAATCATGTCTATATATATATTTGTTTTTCATCGAACAGATATGGTATGACACCATTGACCGATCACATATATATTAACTATGTAAATGACTCTCTAGATATTTACCTTTATAAACAGTAAAAATTGTTTATGATTATTAATTATATTTTGTATTTTACTTGTATGAAATTAATATGCCAATCCAACTCAACCTAGCGAGTCTGCTCACTAAGCCTTTTTAAAAATTAAACCCATTTTTTTATTTTTATCAGGGTCTTTAATAGCCCATCCATTGATTTATTGTAAATACATATGCTCTGCCAGTTTGAGTTGTCTTTTATGAATATGTTTTCTGAAGTTATATTTAACATGGGTAGAATAAAATGAGTTTATTAATTGATCTAATAGAAATCTATCTTGTTGACTAATGCTACCAGATAATTTATTGTTTTTTTTGTTTTCTCAATGAAATGACAGTCATTTACATTCATACTCATAATCCAGTCTACACCCTCATGAAATCTTGTTGCTCGACTGTAAACTTCCACCTATTGCTTCAAAGTTTTTTTTTTC
The DNA here is from genome assembly GCA_028023455.1 of Epiperipatus broadwayi. Taxonomy (NCBI): domain Eukaryota; kingdom Metazoa; phylum Onychophora; class Udeonychophora; order Euonychophora; family Peripatidae; genus Epiperipatus; species Epiperipatus broadwayi. The sequence goes on from JAQFVV010012454.1 coordinate 4,736,690, forward strand.
TTTTTGAATGGGAAGGGATAAACTCAAGGTTTATTTTATTAACTAATAATGTATGTGTGTTAGTCTAGCATAGCACATGTTTAGACTTTAAACAATGTCATTAAAGATACAGTCATTATAATACAAGGATTAAAGTTATTTCAATGTTGTTAGTGATGTTTTCTTTTTCATGTTGTTGATATTGGCCAGTCTTTTGAACACAAGTGCTTTTAATATGGGATATTCAGAAGTCCAAACCAATGGATATTTATACATTTCTCAATGTCAGGAAATCTTGCCACCTTGAAAAATGCTCTTAAGGAATAATACGCTACAGAAATATAATTTGAATACATTTCAAGTTTATCAACTATTTGCATCTTCTTAAACTAAAAGGATAAAGGCATAGTTTTGTTGAAATTAATCAAGCAAAGCAAACCTAAATTGATTTTGCCGTGGTCAAGATTTTGTCAAAGCATTCCTGGAATAACTTGGCGTGATATAAATAGGGCCAAAAATTAATATCAAAAGAGAAGAATGTTCTAGTAAAAGTCATGCTGCTAACATACTCCATGCCACTAAGAATTTTGATATGATGCCTGAGTAGAGGGAATAAAACCACCCTTTCCCCAGTCTTTAGGACAGTCCCCTCACCAGAATGCCATTAGCTCCTACCACCTGAGGAACTGCCCATAGTGTAGATGAAAGCATAAGCCTTAGGAAAAACTTCCTGCCACCAAAGCAATTAACAACCACCAATGGAGTCCATTGATCGCCGCGCATAAACAAGGACCACCTGTCAAATGCCTGCAACACTGCAAGGTAATACATTATCACTGCAACCAAAAACTATATTATCTCAAACTAGTTCTCAAAATCCAGAATTAATTTTTCCTATGGCCTTTGAATCATGTCTATATGTTTTTGAGCGGCATGATATGATGCCATTAACCCATCACATATATATTCACTATGGAAATGACTCTCTAGATCCTTACCTCTATAAATGTCTATTTCTTTCCTGCTCTACATTTTTTTATATCAGGTTTTGATGTGGTAAATATTGTTTATGATTATTAATTATATTTTGTATTTTATCTACTTGAAATTAATGCCAGTCCAACTTAACCTCACGAGAACACTCGCTAAGCCCTTTTTAAAACTAACCCCCCCCCTTTATCAAGGTCCTTAATAACCCATCCATTGGTTTTTTGTAAATACATATGCCCACCAGGTTGAGTTGTCTTTTATGCAATATGTTTTCTGAAAATTTGTATTTAACATGGGTAGAATAAAATGAGTTAATTGATCTAATAGAAATCTATCTTGTTGCTTAACGCTACCAAATGATTTATTATGTTACATTCATACTCATAATCCAATCTACACCCTCGTGAAATGTTGTTAGTTGAATGTAAACCCCCACCTATTAAATGCATATGGGATTTATTGCTTCAAAGTTTTTTTTTTCTTTTGAATGGGAAGGAGTAAACTCAAGGTTCATTTTATTAACTAATAAATAATGATGGTATGTTAGTCTAGCATTGCACATGATTAAAATTTAAGCAATATCATTAAAGATAGAGTCATTCTAATACAAGCATTAAAGTTATTTCACCATCATTAGTGATGTTTTCTCTTTCACATTGCTGACATTGGCCAGTCTTTCAAACACAAGTGCTTTTAATATGGGATATTCAGAATTCTGAACCCATGAATTTTATTTATCTTTCAATGTCAGGAAATCTTGCCACTTTGAAAAGTGCTCTTAAGAAATGGTATGCCCTGCAACAGGATGATCCCGGGAAGCCTGGTCCTTCGCATTGTCCTACCTGTTTTATCTAAGAACTGCTCTGAATAAATAGAGGATCTTAGCCATGTTTCTTTTGTTTATGAAGCACTATTCGTCAATCAATGTGAAGATCGTCTATACAATGGCCATTATGTCAATACCATGATATATATTGTAATTTTGATTTCTGCTAGTTTGACATCACTCTTTAATGGTATAATGAATCATAACCTATGCTCTGCTCAAGTATATTAAATCTTTTGTTAAAAAGTTAAATGAGTTTCACTCATCCTTTGAGCTCTCTTATATTTTCATCAAAGCCTATATACATAATTAATTGTATAATTATTGTCAATAACTGTGACCGGGGAATTTAATTAATCATCTCAGAAATGAGGATAAAACAATTAGCTCTTGTAAAATGGTATTTTAAAATAAATAATGTGTGTATATATTATAATGATCCGGACTACGAGACTTAACGTAATCTACATTACAGGGCACCACTAGGCATTTGAACCTAGAAAATTTATATAGTAGGCAGATACGTAAGTTAAAAAAAAAATTATTGGTTGATTCCGGTCGTTAGTCCATTGTCACAAGCTCAGTGGAGCAGCAGAGATTTATATTTTATAATAAATTCTTATCTAAGAATATTTTTTAAAAAAAGAATAAAATAAGCCACTGCCAGTAATTAACACACAAACATTTATTTACGCACATATATATAAAATTTAGCGTTATTATTTTAGTATGTTTACATTTTAGCATTTTAATCCACATTTTTAACTTTTATTTTAGATTTTAATTTACATTTTTATTTTATAAGTTCGCACAGATGGATTTATAAAAGTTTGTTTTATAAATGTTGAGTATAGATCGGTTACATAGATTACACGGTCAAAAACATTTCAAAATAAACATAAACGATCAAAATATAAAGTCATTGATGGAAATGCAGAGGGAAATTTATAATAAACCCAATGGCATTCATCATAAGATGCCGCATAGACACCAATAACTTAAAAGACATCCTAAATAAATACATCCTAGATACTCACCGTAAGGTATCAGTATTTACCGAATGTCTATATATTTTGATCAAATATGAAAGCCAAAAACACAATTAACTGATAACGAATCCATGCAAGCGTCTATACCCAACTTAAATTTAATGCATTTTTATTTAGAGTGTCGAGTATGAATAGACTACATAGATTGCATTTGAAAAGAAAATATTTTATCCCTTATTTAACCTTAGGCCAAAAGTTCGCAGTTAAACCAACGTCAATCCATCTGATATATCGATGTGTTCAATGTAATACGAATACGACAGCACAATTAGGTTAAGAGAAGAAATTGCCTCTCATCAGATAGGAATACTACATCTATCTGATGATAAGAGCAATAAAAAAAACTCCATAGGAAGGAACTGCGGTCTCCGTCTTATAATTCCTTCCGTAGGCAAAATGAGAGTGTGCGGCGTATAAAGCGATTCTGCCCGTAGCGAATCTCGTACTACATCTACTAATTACACCAATATATCCAATCCATTGACCCAATTCACCTACAAAATGAATAACCTAAGATTACTCTCCCCTAATAAAACTTTACAAATCTATATAGCCATTCACGCCCAACTTAAGTTTAACATTTAACGAAAAACAAAAATCACAATAAAAACTTAAAAGAACAAAGAAAAATAAATGGAAATGATTTTTTAAAAAAGAGATACATCAAATAAAATTATAACTAATTAATAAATAATTTAGTTTGGTCAGATAGGAATCTATTTCTATTTTTTTTTATATACTGGGAAAGTTTATATTTTAAAGTTCTTAGTGTTTTCAAATTAATATTCATTTAAGTTCATAACGTGCTTACGGTTTTAGAAATGTTCATTAGTTATCCATTGCTTGCCATGCAGTTACCCGTTGGTCCTTTATGGTTGATGGTATTCTTCCGGGCCTTGATGTCCTGTGGTCCGCAATATTGGAAAACGATGTTTCATTTTTTTTGAACAATTGAAGGAATTGAAAGTGCATCTTTCAATCCCTTCTCCTCCAACCCTCTCCAACTTAACACATATCTGTCCTCTCTTAATAATCATTCTCCTTTTATTTCCAAACCTCATCTTTTATATGTAACTTTAGGATCTAATGGACATTATGTCATCGATGATGATGATCCTTCCGTTGATGTCCGATTTCCTGATGGATTTCTTTCATTGGCCATTAGTTTCTATTGTTTTCCTATCTGACCATTGCTTATACATTTAAATGCCCAAGGGCTAGTTCACTTGGACTAATTAAATTAATCATTTCCATTTTTTCAATAACATTAATTAATTTGTTTTGTACAAACTTAGATATATTTTTATCTTTAAATCTTTACTGACAATTTAGTTTTAAAATACTTTTTCTTTTTTTTAATAAAGTTTCTTTTTTTTAATTTCTCATCTGTGCGATTTTAAATATATATGAGTTTAGTATAGAATTTTAATTTTCAATTTTTAATTCTTAACAAAAAAGTTTTATTTGCGAACTTTTATTTTTTTCATGATTAATAATAAAAAAAAAAAATGTAATGTCATATGTGCCCGTTACAATATATATATATGATGAATCACACTTATGCTTTCTTGACCTTTTGTTTTGACATGAATAATGAAATGTAAACAATCGAGGTACATGTGTTTGGAGTATATAATTCAGTCATTGAGTGTTATCTTATATATTTATGTAAAAGCATTAATGCAATTATGAAATGAAGAGTCTGTAAATATATATATTGGCATATTAACACAGCACCTACGTCACTATGTATCATTGACTTTCAATATACCTTGAGTGTAGTAAAATCTTATTTTAAAGTAAATATTGTATATATATGTGTGATAAAACATACTTATGCTTTCTCAACCTTTTGTTTTGATATAAATAATGAAATGTAAACAATCAAGGTACATGAGTTTGGTGTATATAATTCGATCATTGAGTGTTATCTTATATATTTATGTAAAAGCATTAATGCAATTATGAAATGAAGAGTCTGTAAATATATATATTGGCATATTAACACCGTACCTACATCACTGTGTATCATTGGTTTTCAATATATCTATGTGTTTAATCCAGAAAGAGTATGCGATACCTTGAGTGTATTTGATACTGTGGAGTTTACTGCCATGATGGCATATATTCACCAGTGCCATGCACCTACTTATATGACCTATGTATTTATATACTTGTTTGTCGTATTATTAAAACATTATACTTATCCAGTTTTCTTGTTTGAATCACTTTCTCATCAATTTGCTGTATCTCAACGTAATGGTTTAACTTCCAAGACTTGGGATGGGATTTAAACCCAGATATCCCAAAATTTATAAAATGATCATCATTTATCCCATCGTTTTAATATTTGAACAGCCTCTTTAGTCTATGTAAACGATATCTTAATCCATGCCATTATGTCATCCATCTTTAGAGTGTCTTGTCTTCTCTGCTGTCTCCGGGCCAGGAATCAAAGAAGTTCATTGTATCACTGTAGATGTTGCTCATTAGGTCAGAGATCTGGAAAAGGAGTAAAATAGGTTTGAAATCAGGATGGTCCCTGACCTGTGCATCTCAGGCTGGACTAAGTTTAAAGTATTATTACTTAGATTCTAGATCGTGTTGAATGAGTAGACTTGTTCGTCCGGTACAAGTTTTGGAAAAATCATTAAAGTAAATCAAAAACAGATTTATAAACCTACTGATTTATAATGTTCTTTTAAATATATTGCTTTTAAATATATAATTATATATACACATATAGACATGCATAAACAATAATTTTCACATTCATAAAATTAATAAATTACTCGTGTAATTCATATTATTATATATTCATAAATAAAATAGTGGACATATATATTCCAATAAATTAAAACAGGCAAAACTCTCCATACAGTATTGCCACTTGGTGCAAGCCAGAGTAATCAATGAAATGTCAGAAGGCTTGTGCATAAAATCCCCATCTAATGCCTACTCATCCAATCCCCAGACTAGTTTCTGGCTTGTAGGCTTTGTCAGTGAGGAGCCTCTGATCTGAGAGTACTGCAACTAGATCTTAAAATCTAATGTAACCCTCCAGAAGCCATCTTTTATCTCTACTTAACTACAAAACTATGAGACTTAAATTGAAAACACAATAATATTTTCAATCCAAGCTCATTGGTTTATATAGTCATATAGGTCTGAACTCAGTTCAGTACACATACATTTTGGTGTCTTTAGTTCTTTAATAACCATAGCCACCACTATCCTATTAGGCAGGATTGGTTTTAAGCCAATAAACATCACACGATCACCATTTCTTATGCTTGCTTATAAGTATTATTAAAACAGGCAAAACCATCCATACAGTAGTGCCACTCAGTGCAAGCCAGAGTAATCAATGAAATGCCAGAAAGTTTGTGCATAAAATCCCCATCTAGTGCCTACTCATCCAATATCTCCAGACAAGTTTCCGAATCAAAAACACCAAAATGTATAGATACTGAACTGAGTTCAGACCTATATGACTATATAAACTGATGAGCTTGGATTGAAAATATTATTGTGTTTTCAATTTGAGATTCATAGTTTTGTAGTTGACTTCTGGAGGATTTTTAGATCCTAAGATCTAGGTGCAGTGCTCTCAGATCCAAGGTTCCTCACTGATGATGGCCACAAGCCAGAAACTAGTCCGGGGATATTGGATGAGTAGGCACTAGTTGGGGATTTTATGCACAAGCCTTCTGGCATCCATTGATTACTCTGGCTTGTATTGAGTGGCAATACTATATGGAGAGTTTTGCATGTTTTAATAACAGTTATAAGCAAGCATGAGAAATGGTGATCATGTGATATATTCCAATAAATTTAAATTATTGAGCTCAGTAACCATTATAAGCACCTCACTTCGTAAAATTGTTAGCACATCAATATCACCTAGAAAAACCTGCGATCTTTACTCTCTAGGTAATAATAGATGAACTATTTATACTAGATTGATAGTGGGTTGATTATAGGCCAGCTATCTTGAAAGGTAGAAAAAATTAGTTCTATGCATGAGAAGAAAAATTTTTTACAGTTGATTTAACTTGGGCCCATGCATTCTAATAAGGGCCAATAAAATTAAATACAAACAAGAACTGATAGAGATATTTTTGATTGTAAAAATGTTTACGAGAATAATTATATCAAATAAATTATGACTTGTCGATTTTAGTTCTACGTTCCTAAAAAAAATTTATTCTTAAACTAAAATATTTGTGGACATATAAAAAAACACTTCTAATTTACCATTCTTGCATGTGAAACAATAATTCTGACTGGGATTAATACTCATGCATATATATAAACATATTAATTAAAATTTGAATATATTATGTTTTCCTTTTTCCTAATATTACATACAAAATAATACTCACATACAAGACTATGATAAAGATTTTAATTATAAGTTTTTATTCATCGTGGCTTTCACACCTGACTCTAACATCAACTTTCAATTAACTTTTAAAAAAACTTGATGACAAATATTTTTTTATAATACATTTCATTCGCATATAGTTTTCAATCTCTGTTGAACTTATCTCACTGCTCAATTCTTCAGATTTATTTGAGCTATAAACATTTTATTCATATCCGTTGGTATTTGTTTGTAGCAAAAAAATAATTAGTGCAATAATATGGTATTTTGTTGGTATTCATACATATAGGTAGACAATATATAAAAGTGTCAGAAAGTGTAAAAAGATATAACTATTTAAAAAGTCTACTGCAGGGCAAAATTTCCTGCAATAGTTCACGTAATGGGAAAATATTACCAATTTTTATCAGTCCTACAGAAGACTAGAAATTAATGAAGGACTAATAAAAATTATTGCTATCTAGTGCTTCTCTTGTCTCTATCTTTTTTAAGTAGTACACACTTGTCTGTTTTTTATAGTAGAACTTTATTTTATGGAAGCTCTTTGTTGTATAAAAGGCAAATTTATACATACTTAATTGTAAAGGATTCCTCTTTAACAACAAATCAGTCTCCTTCAAATCAAGTTGAAACATCTTCCAGGATCTAACCACTTGTAAAATTTATTTAAAAATAATTTTCTTTAATAATCCTGTCAAATAATCTGACTGTTGATTAGTTTCCTTCTGTGATTTCAAGAAATAACATCCCAGAGTTGGAATCGTTAAGAAAAATAGCAATAAATAAACTATTCATTGTTACATTATTTTTAAGAAAAGTTTAGAGTTTTTGTATCTTCATGTCATGTTTACAAAGTGAAATCTGAATGTAGATATTTGGGGAAAATTTTAAAGTAATTGAGAATCTCCCCCCCATTAGATTTTTACAATTTCACAACTTATTTCTTATTTGGAACATCACTGAACATGTCATTTTGTTATAAGCATCTATCAAATAATCCTAAAGCAGAAGCATAAAAAGTTGGTAATATTCATGCAGTCAATACAACTTTATCATCATTTTTGCTTTAGAAGAAGCACATTCTTAGGATTCATTAAATATTTATATTTTTACCTGAGAAAACTTTCTTGATCATGTTCGATGACTTTAAAAGCCAATATGTTATAATGTACCATCACACCATTGACATTTCAAGATGATATATTGATGTGAACAAGCTTAGATCTAGTAAATATTTTCTTATAAACTGTTTTCTATGTTCTCACCTTTATTCATATACTAATGTATATTCAATACCTGTCAGACTATGAATTTTGCTAACTTATGCAATAACATATTTTGTCACTGATTTCCCCTAAAAAATATACATTTTAATAACATCTGCTAAACTTCAACATGACTAAACCTAAATTCTAAATCGTAGCATTAGCTCATAAAAATTCATAAGTTGGTCAGGAATTATATTTTTTAGAAAAAGACAAAAAAAGAAGAAGAAAATAATGTAAATTATTGATCTAAATTTAAGGAACACATGTCAAAACATGTAGAATGAAGAACTGTTAAATCACAAACATGTAACTAAAATAAATATATTTTTTAAGATTTCATAAAATGTGTCATGTCTCAACATGAGTTTGCAAACCCTACTGCTTAAAGTTAATGTTTCTTTCATATTCGCAAAATTACAAATAAAACTAGTTCAGTCTAATTCCTAACTGATTTCCCATTTTACTGAAATCATGGTAGTACTTTCCAATCAGGTTGTTGTTATAGCAGAATATAAATAAACTTTAATGCTGAAGAAAAAAAAACAGTCAATCAAAGTCTAGTTTTAAAAAAATTAAATGAAATACATATACTGGATATTATTTATCTCTTTCACATGTGTGTGCTCACGGGTATCAGTTGTTTGAGATGGAACAAGGGATGAATACAGACTGAAAATCCTAAGTTCAAATTCCTCTATTTATTATAATAAACATTCAGTATACTGAATAATAGGTTAATTAAATGGAGAAAGAAAAAATTATTAAAATAAAAAAAAACTGAAGTCTAAGTCTTAAATTTTTAAAAATATTACATTAAATTACTAAGTGGAAAATAGAAAAGAATTACTGAATAAAATGACCCAGATTTTAAACAATGAAATAAAGAGGAGATTGATCACTAAAAATAAACTATTGTTTTTGAATAAAAAAAATTATGCCTATTTAAAAATAAGCATATACATCATTTTAAGGCTTAATATTGTTATTAACTTTTCAGCCTATGCATATCTCCCATATGATTTTTACATGTTTGTATTTGATTGTTCAAATGTAACTTATTAATCTATCTGTAAAAACTATATTTTTTATCATATTTATAATGCACATAAACTATAAACATTATTTTTAATACATAATAAATCAATAATAAATACTGAAAAATTGAATTTTAAAAAAGTACATTTCTTTGTTTATATTAAATTACAGCTTAAAAGAAAGTTGTATTGAAAATATAGTGGCGTTGTGAACTATGCTGTATTCAACTACATTATTTCAATTACATGCTATCCAAAGAAAAATCTAAACAAACCTTTAAAAATGTAATTAAAAAATGAAGGGGGGGGGGGAACCCCATTAAAATTTGTAAATTTTACGATATCTGAGCAGCCATTTTTTTTTCTCTGAGTGGCACATGCAGTTGTTTTTTTTTTTTAAAGAAGTAAAATTTGTATATAAATTTTATAATTATGCCAGTAGCCATTTTTTCATCAAGAAGTGTCATACATTAATAAAATTTCTTTGGTTTATGTTGAAAGCACATACATTTTATTCTTTCCTTATTAACCTTTCCAAATTTGATATGCAGTATTTTGCGTAATAAAATATTTTCTGAGCATAATGTTAAAAGCTTTACAAAAATTTTAGAACATACTAAAATTTGATATTGATTTTAAAACAGTAAAATAATTAGCAATTCTAATTTCTTGATAACAAAACTATTAATATATTTCTACATGAGAAAAAATTTACTGCAAATAATATTGCCGAGAGTGTATTCAATAGCAACGAATGTCAGGTGTTTCACTATTCACTTAATTATAAAAATACTGTAGTTATTTTTTCTTCTTATTCTTATTGCTTCAGTGAATGCATGAGTGACAGAACAGTCACTCAATAAAATATATGTAAATTCCCCTCAATTTATTAACAACTATACCATTATTTTTAAAATAATTTATATTTTTATAACTATACCATTATTTTTTTAAATTATGTTTATACCATAATCTTAATTTATATATATTGTCCATATAAAAAAGCATTGTATTTATATATGTTGAAAAGTACTGTACTCTTGCAGTTGAGTAAACAATGTATTATATTATAATAAATGTATATTAACAAAATAGCTTACACACTATATATGTTTGTATATGAGGGTGGCTTAGAACAAAATACAGCATAGTTAATGGCTCCATAGTATATTATCAAAGAACTTAATGCACAATTCAATGAATGCCATTAGGAATAAATTTTTTCAATTATAAATATCAGTATTTTTTTAAAACTAATTAGAGCTTCTATCTATTGACTAAAACTAAAATTTAAAAGTATGGAATGTTGAATGTAAAATTAGAGAGACTGCCGAAAGCAAAAGTAAATACTACCATTAAAATTTCAGGGTGCTGTATAGAACAGAAAATGTAAAAGAATTTGATACTATCTGCTCTGAAAAATTGCTAGTCCACTGGAAAAAATTACACCAGTTATTGATATTTGTGATTGCAATGCCCAAGGGTTATTTTGTGAACTAAAAAAATTATTATCTCTTTTTTATTAATTTACAGTATATCTTTCTTTTTTTAATTGCAGATAAAATATGGAAATCAAGGATACAGGAGAACGAACACATTTTTGTTAATTTTTTTTTTTTTAAAGTAAGTAGTTTCTTTAAGGATTTCAGCTATTTATGATTAGAGATAGATTATTTTACCCTGGACTACTAAAGTACTTTATGCATTAAGTTGTAATTAATAATTTGTAAAGTGATATTAAGGCTATAACCTTAAGACCGTGCACCTAAAATGCAACAGTAAGGACCTCTACAAATCTAAACACAAGATGAATGACTTTAAAAGACAAGAGCGGCTTTAGATTCACCTATATATTTAGAAATTAGGTCGTTAATCTTGTGTTTATATTTGTAGAGGTCCTTACTGTCGCATTTTAGGTGCATGGTCTTAATGTTATAACCGTATATATTATTTATGCATTAAGGTAAAACTTTGCCCTCTTTTTTTAAAAAAAAAATCCATTTTTGTCCATCTTGAGTTCTTTACCATATTTTAGTCAACTTATTTAACAATAAAATCTATAGTTGCATTATCTTCATATATATATATTTGATAATAATCACATTAACATTAATTATCGTTACTCTATATAGTTCTTTTGAGATTGTAATAACTATTTGTAGGTCATTGTTTTGGACAGAAGAAGTGGATAAATGCTTCCTTTTTTGTAAAACTTTTATTTACTGCAGTATACTCACCATATTAACATATTGTACATAAGGTGAGAGCATTTTCTTTATTAAAAAATATGGTATTGAACGTTAGTGCCAAATTTACATAAGTTATTCAATCCATAATTCCTTTTTTGTTCATACTCTAATAAACTTGCATCATACTAATGTTGTTTCTTTCTAGGTGATGCAATTTCCTGGGATTCAGTTACTCATCTTTTATAATCTTTACCAATAACGTATCCATCATAGCTTCATTTCAATCCCTTACTTCTTTCAATAATATGAATTTTCTTATTCGTGCATTTTGCTTTTCAACCTCTAATCGTTAATATCTCTGTACTTTGTTAAAAGTAATGTTTCTTGAACTGTTCTTCTTTTGAGTAACCATGATTTCTGACTCATAATTAAGCAATAGTAATTCATTTATTAAAGACCTTTGTTTTTAGGGTCATAGACATATTTCCCTTTAAGACAGAATTATTTCTACTAAAAGTATTCCATCCAAGTTTAATTCTATGATTAATATCATTTATTACATTTCCACCTATAATACGACTAAAATATTAACTGTTAATTTCTAGTCATTATTATCACTCTTCCCCTTTTTTTTGACATGTTATTAAAACATTGCTGTCTTTTTAGTATTTACGTAATCCTTTTTCATATTTAATCTTATTTCATTTATTTTCATATTTGCTGTAGGTCTGTGACATCACTTGCAAATACAACCATATCATCTGCAAAATCTAAAAGATTTCCATAAACTCTTATCCTTTGCTTCCATTTTACCCATAAAATACTTCCCTATAAAACATTGTTGTAAAAAATTGGGAGCGATGGATTAACACCATATTAATCTTTCTGTTTTCATTCTGATAAATACATTTCAGAATTTGGCATGGATGTTTAAAATCTTTATATCATAATATTTTTCCTGAAATCCAATTTTAAAAAAGCGATTCTCACTCATTGTTCCTTCTGTAATTTCTTTTAACATCTCGGCATGATATACCATGCTGTAATTACCTTTTGGATCCAGTTTTTTTGGGTTGGCTAGAGTTCAGATTATCTGAAGATAATTCATGATAATCATTCTAAATATCCTTATTTTCCATATTTGATGATATCAGATATGATCGGCCTGCCCTTGCTCATATCTTTTTCCATTTTTCATACATAATAATTACACTATTGCATTCTTCCAATCATCAGTATTTCTTTTATCATTTAGAGATTTTATATACAGCTTCTTTAATAATTTCTCTATTTTTTAATCTACTTTCTTAAAAATATCAATAATGATTTCATCACTTCGTAGATCTTATTTGATCTTCACATCGCATATATCATTTCTTCATTTAAAATTACATAACATTTCAAATAATGTCATTATTGTACAGGAAACTTAACCTTCTCATGCTTTATTAGTATTTAGTTCTTTGGCACATTTCATAATGCCATCTTGACTTTAGAAATTATACCATCTTTTCTTCATTTCTTCATTTAACTATAATATTTAAAACAGCATTACGCTGTTGCACATGCGCTTTGAAGATTTTAACTATAAATGAATGAATACTAACACTCAACCACATGATAAAGTCTTTGGAAAAGTCTATAACTAATAGTTTAGTTGTACATCGTTGAAACTTATCATCTTTTATAACATTCTTGATTAATTCATATTCTCACTACGTTATCAATTATTCTTTTCTGCAACATCTGACCAAATTTGAAATATTATGTTCTTTTAAACTGATTATTTTCATATTCCTTCTTTAATTATTTTCAAATAACTTCTTCATATAAGATATATCTAGTTTCAACATATTTATTTTTAATATTTAAATAAAAGTATATTGTCTATACTGAACTTAATGTAATTAGAAGGGTTGTATAAGAGGGAGTAGATAACTGTAAATCTGAATTCAAATCCTAATTATTTATTTTTTATACAATATTTAATTTTAAAAGCATTTAATCAATAGACAACATATGTTTAGAAGTTTTCTCAACCAAAGTTTTTCATCCGTTCTATTCAACATCAATAGTACTCTGTCCCATAAACAGGTCCAGAGAATAGTTGCATCATCAATTCATCCATATTTCCACTCTATTCTCTTCATTGCCCAACTCTTCCCATCTCTTATACCATTCAACAATGTTAATCTTTTCCATTCTTTCTTCTTATTTCCATTCACCATTCTCTTCAAAATATCTTACATTAAACTATACTTTCTTCTTAATATGTGTCCAATCCAGTTTCTCTTTCTATAATACTATAAAGTATAAATACCTAATTATAAATATTACCAATATGGTGATAATATAATATAGATTTTCACAATTGAGGAGAGGACATCATACTATTTGTGGGTGCTGAATTCATAGTTGTTTTACTTTTTGAACTTTACCCTCATTTCAAGTTTATAGCCTAAACTGAGCCCATTTTTATTCATCTCGTGTGAAGGATTACGAATTTATGGCTCCTACAAATAATGTTTATAGCAGAATTAATAAGATTTAACACTATTCTGACACCAGTTCTAAAAAAATACTGAGCACCAAATTAAAATCTATGTATTGGTGAGCTAGGGTGGGGGAAAATGGGATACTATATGTGTAGTTGGATTCCTTGCCTTAAAATATTGTTTTTTTTTTTTACATTTATCAGATGACTAAAGAATAACGTTATCCAATCATAGAAAGCATTAGAAAATATCAGTTCCTATTATTACCATGGATATTATACATCTAGTAATTTGTCTGATTCTTACCACTCTTTTTATATTGATTATTAATTGTAAATAAGATTTAAAAAAACAACAACTTATCTTTAATATATAATCATTAATAACATTTTCTCTTGAAAATTATATTCTAAGTTGACTACTAACTACTGACTAATTTATTTTTATATATACATTATAGGGTATATGAGCACAGACTTTCACATGACCCACCATTCTCCATTCCATCTCATAACACTGATACACTTGAACACATATATGTCGAAAAGATAAATAATCACCAGTATATGTATTTCATGCTAAACCAGCAATCATCAGTTGGCCCAGATTATCATCTCTACACATATATGCAATAAGTGCTCAGATATATATTAAGATAGCCAATCTTCATACTTTAATTGCCAGGCTCCAATCCACTCCATACTCCAACTTTTCAAGTGTCCATCCAATTGAAAATCTGGTGATGGAACGCTCAATGGCCATCCTGAGGCCGAGATTCTCATCACACCCATGTTGACCTAAAGTCAATCTGACTCCTCATGTGCAGGACATAATCCATATAATACATATACAAGGGATGGGCAGACATCTCGACTATGTAATAACTGAAATACAGGCTTATTATATACATGAAGGGTCAGACTGACTTTAGGTCAACATGAGTGTGATGAGAATCTCAGCCCCAGGGTGGCCTTTGAGCGTTCCATTATCAGATTTTCAACTGGATGGATGGTTGAAGAGTTGGAGTGTGGGGTGGATTGAAATCTGTCCATTAAAGTATGAAGGCTGGCTATCTGAGCACTTATTGCATATATGTGAAGAGATGATAATCTGGACCAACTGATGATTGCTGGTTTAGCATGAAATACGTATATTGGTGATTATTTATCTTTTCGACATATATGGGTGTTCAAGTGTATCAGTGTTATGAGATGGAGTGGAGAGTGGTGGGTCATATGAAAGTCTGTGCTCATATACCCTATATATTACATATATATATATATATATACAGGTATATAATAAGCCTGTATTTCAGTTATTATATACATTAAGATATTCGCTCAATAGCAAGTTTGGTGACTTATAGAAGTCTCTTCTGAATATGATGTTATAAACAAATTAATAATAGATCATCGCAGACTGACTTATTTGAAGTGACTTATTTTCCCCCCCAATTTTTAAGAAAAGTTTAAAACTACATCTGTTAATTATTTAGTAAATAATCTTAACAGATATTTATCTTGACCTCCACAGATACGCTGCCACTTTGTGAATTCCTGACTGCTAGACTTCCATTTACAGAACTCTCATTAATCTGGGATTAGTAAAATTTATATAAAGTATCAATATTAGATACATTTTAACGTGATAAAATTTAAATAAATTACTAAGAATTATTAATGTATATATATTTTAAACTGTTATAATTCAAAACGCAGCAAACAAATCAAAATGTATTCCTAAATTGAATCTGTTCATATTTCTAACATATGCTCTATAATATTAATTTTAATATGGGTTCATAAAAGGTTTCCGAAGAAAAAGAAACTGTGACAATTTTTGTCACTGTAAACTTCCCAATAATGGATGTCCTTTGACTCTTCTGTGCTCTTTTTACCCCAAAAGAAATGCAAGTTATGTTGCTAGGCAACAGTGAACAACAGATTTGACACAATTATAGAGATTTCTGACAGATCTTAGATTTAAAGTGAGAGAAATGATTTTAACTAATATTATAAATCGCTCTGTGTATATTAATGATAGATCACCTATATGTTTTATGCACACAACAAACTCTGGGTAAACATTAAAAAAAATACTAAATTTGAATACAACAAACCAGTTGAATACTTCAATTTTATGCATCGATAGAGATTGGAGGGGGGGAGGGGAGACATTCTTTTAATAACCATAATAAAGATAAAAGTTAGAATAATAAAAAAATTAGCAATATAAATATCAATAAATTGTTCGAATTTTTTTTTTAAAGTTTTTTGTATTAATACAAAAAGTGGGGACTGGGCAAAAATTTTTTTTCATATGTCATAGCATCGGCCGGGACGCGAACCCACAACCGTCTGCAACCAACTACTTGCTTGCAAGGCAGCTGCGATGACCTCTCGGCTAACAACGCTTGACAAAAATGCAAATTTAGCTAGATAATTTTATTTTTTTTTAATTTGATTTAATAAATAAAAATTCAACATTTTCTTAAAAATTCAAGCTTCTAAATGTAATTTATTTTTTAAAATTTAATTAATGCTTTTTAAAAAAAAAAAAAAAATTAAGACTGAAGTGGAGTTGGGCTGGACATATTGCCAGAAGAGATAATAGATGGACAATTGAAATCTTAAACTGGGTTCCAAGAGATTGTAAAAGACCCAGAAAGAGACCACATGTGAGATGGATGGATGAAATAAAAAAGTGTGCAGGGATTATGTAGAGAAGAAAAACCAAAGATCGGAGAAGATGGATTGAACTTGGAAAGACCTTCATCCTGCAATATATTGATGATAATGATGATGATGATGACACAAGTGTGTATAGCCTATTGCAAAATTCCCATTCCCAAAATGAAATACTGAAAGAAATTGCATCATCTACTATCATCTGATGAGTGATCATGATTTTAAGTTTTTCATCCTTACTTTGTCCTCTAACTAAGAGTAGTTAGTTAAATATCCATTGACCACTTAATATCCACTACTAGATAAATTATGAAATGTTGACAATGAGTAATAAAATTAGGAAAAAATTGGGAGCCTTTGGGATGTGGACATGAAGAATGGGAAAAATTTAGATGGATGAATAAAATAATAAATGAAGACGTTTTGAAAAAAATAAATGAAAAAAAAAAAGAGAAAGAAAAACTGGATTGGACATATGATAAGAAGAAAATATAATTTAATGAATGATGTTTGGAGATTCGAAGCAAGAGGAAATAATAAAAAAGATTGACATTGTTGGGTAATATGAGAGATGGAAAGTTATGTGGAATTGAAGAGTTGGATGGTGAAGAGAATGGAGTGGAAAATGCATGAATTGATGATGTAATTACTCTCTGGATCAGTCCATAGAATTGAATATTATTAATGATGACCAGATAAATTGATTACTGCTGATTATTGGTAAAATGATCCTAAGACTATTTTGAATCTGAAGAAGTTTTATTGCCAGTTCATAAATCTATAATTTTTTCACTTTTCTAAAATATCGATACCACTGTTACATTCTTCCAGTCATCTGGCACACATATTCGGCATTACAATCATTTTACTTCTTCACCTGCTTAATTCTTCACAATATAATTTCACATCTTATCCTTTTACTAAAAATATGCTACATTTCAAATGATGTAATTCATAACTGAATGAGCTAAATTTATTTTTCACTTTCTTTACTACAAACTAGATTTAAAAGCTGTTTTAGCACAGTCAATCACATCCAAGTATTGAAACAGGCAAAACTCTCTATACATATTGCCACTCAGTACAAGCCAGAGATTTAATGGATGCCAAAAGGCTTGTGCATAATATCCCCATCTCTGGCTTGCACTGAGTAGCAATATGTACAGAGAGTTTTGCCTGTTTTAATAACAGTTAAGAGCAAGCATGAGAAATGGTGATCACATGATGTTTATTGGCTTAATCCAAGTATTGAGATATTTTAGAAAGAACCAGTGAACGTGCGTTGTCATTATGCTCTGGATTTGTAAATTATGAAAAGGGATTTGATTCTATATGCATTTTCAGTGATTCAAGTTTTGGACCAACAAAATAAAAACCTAGGAATATTGTCATATTCTAAAAAATATTTATCAAAATGCAATATCAGTGACAAGATTATATGATGACAATAAGACGATTAATATGGGTAATGGTATACAATGGGTGATCCCATTGCTACAAAACTTTTTTTTAAGTGTCATAGCATCGTCCAGGACGCGAACCCGCAACCCGGGAAACTACCTGCAAGTGCAAGGCAGTCGTGCTGACCTCTCGACCACCAATGCAAGACTTCTACAAAACTTTTTAAAGTACATTTACAAAAAAAAAAGGATTTTGTGGATTAAAATGGAAAGTTAAGGGAATAAAAATACATAAAAATTATTTACATTATCTAGATTTTTCAGATGATATGGTTTTGCAAATAATGCTTCAGAGCTTCAGGGAATATTACAAGAGTTGTCAGTAGAAAATAAGAAAGTAGGTTTAAAATTAAATACTAAAGGGACTAATGTTCAATGGATTTTCTCAGAAAAAGAAAATAAAGATTGATTATCCTGAATTAAAAGTCAACAATTATAAATTCTTTGTTAAATTATTAACACAGATGTAAACACAATGAATGAAATTAATCCTATAATTAAACTTAGATCGAGTCCTGATAAATATAACAATAATTAAAAAGAATATGCTGATGTAATTCGAAAAGGAAAATTTTTAATAAATGTGTTTTACCAATTCTCATTTACGGATCTGACACTTGGGCATTTAACAGAAGAACAGTTCAGAAATTTCAGATTATTCGGTAAAGTATGGAGAGATGTATGTTGGGTGTAACAAGAAAGGATCAAAAGCATATTACTTGGGTGAGAAAATAAAGATATCACTGACATTATTGCAAAAATTAAAAGCCTGCTAATAGAAATCATAGATGCATGGCTTGGAATACATATTTCCTGATAATCAAATAAAATCCAACTGTACTATTTCCACACTTCGGATATTTTCACTTCCATTTCTGTTTTGAGGTTTTTCTCAAAAAAAAAAAATTATAACATAGAAATTATAATATTTTAGAATTTACTAATTTTAGGACTTAAATAATTATATGCATTACATCATCCTTTATATATATATATATAATTAAAAAAATTAAAAGTAATAATCAAATGGTTTTATTGCACGAAAATTCGTAAGTTTGAGTGTTGGAAGGAGAAGTACTGAAATTTATTTGAGGGCCTTACACTCCAATCTGAATCACATGGGGTAATTAAAAAATAAATACATAAATAATAATAATAATAATAATAATAATAATAATAATAATAATAATAATAATAATAATAATAATAATAATAATAATAATAATAATAATAATAATAATAATAATAACAACAACAACAGCAACAACAACAACACAAGGATGAGGAAACACAAGACCATTTCATACATAACTGTTCAGGACTTGAAAAAGTAAGACAGATGATGGTTGGTGGATATAGAAAAAATGAAATCACAATAGATGAGATACTACAAACATTCAAAAATAATAGAATACCCACCATAAGGGCAGCCACTTTCAGCCTATATGCATTCTGGTGTACCAGATGCACTTTTACACTCGGGAACAACACGACAAGGCACCCTAACACCCATAAAAACAAATTGCAAAAAATAAGCGAAAGAGACAGCATTATTGCACCACCTGGTATCTTGGCAGCAACATGGTCTGTTTTTAAAATTCAGGCCACTTTATAATAAAGGATATAATAGAAAAGGACAAAGGCAAACATAAAATTCAGTGTTGCAAAAACGATACAGGCAAGAAGTAACAGGATGGAACATGAAGAGTCAAATACAGGAACAAGGCACACAGGAAAATCTGAAGTGCAAAGAGACTAATCAAACATACAGACTGTAATGTAATAATTGTGTAAACCTATGTATAACACTATGTATAATCAACAACCAATGTAACCACTTGTTTTTGAATAAAGTTACCTTTGAAACATCATCATCATCATCATAATAACAACAACAACAACAACAACAACAACAACAATAATAATAATAATAATAATAATAATAATAATAATAATAATAATAATAAGAAGAAGAAGAAGAAGAAGAAGAAGAAGAAGAAGAAGAAGAAGAAGAAGAAGAAGAAGAAGAAGAAGAAGAAGAAGAAGAAGAAGAAGAAGAAGAAGAAGAAGAAGAAGAAGAAGAAGAAGAGAAGAAGAAGAAGAAGAAGAAGAAGAAGAAGAAGAAGAAGAAGAAGAAGAAGAAGAAGAAGAAGAAGAAGAAGAAGAAGAAGAAGAAGAAGAAGAAGAAGAAGAAAAGAAGAAGAAGAAGAAGAAGAAGAAGAAGAAGAAGAAGAAGAAGAAGAAGAAGAAGAAGAAGAAGAAGAAGAAGAAGAAGAAGAAGAAGAAGAAGAAGAAGAAGAAGAAGAAGAAGAAGAAGAAGAAGAAGAAGAAGAAGAAGAAGAAGAAGAAGAAGAAGAAGAAGAAGAAGAAGAAGAAGAAGAAGAAGAAGAAGAAGAAGAAGAAGAAGAAGAAGAAGAAGAAGAAGAAGAAGAAGAAGAAGAAGAAGAAGAAGAAGAAGAAGAAGAAGAAGAAGAAGAAGAAGAAGAAGAAGAAGAAGAAGAAGAAGAAGAAGAAGATCATCTAATGTATAAATTAAATTACTTTTTTGGCAATTCTTATCAAAACACCTGTTAACGACAATTAATAAACAAAATACCATGATTTTTTTCCATCTTATTCATAATATATGCCTCCAAAAGCAGTTCTTTCAATCTACCATTGATATACAATGGAGAAAACAATTGCACTCAAAAGCATACTATAAATAAAGTTTTATAGAAATTTATAAAGAATAAAACTACATCATTGTATAATTCGCATTTTCATTAGTTGTTTATAAATAAATAAATTATTATTTATTTATTTATGAAAGCATTAATTCATTATGGAATCAAATATTAATGACTAAAACAAACAAAATTTTTCTCAATTATTTAAGCAGTGAAGGATTTACATTTTTTAACGAACTACACTTTCATGATGCTTCTTTTAATGGTTTCTTAAAAATAATTTTATTTCTATCAATTTTCAAGTAATAATATTATAATTTAAACATTATTATTTAAGTAAAAAAAAAAAACAATAACAAAATAATTATTCTTTTTATCATTATGTTTGTTGCATGACTGTCCTAATGTACACTTAATAATTGCATCACAAATAATAATTCATGCTATTACTCTATTTAAAAAGCCATCTATAGAAGCATAAGTAATCGATATGATTCAGACACAAACAGATTATCTGATCTACTGCCTTTTATACATAGTTCTACTATCTATTATTAATAAGTAAAATACAGTTGATTTATAATGTTTCATTATGTCATGAGTTTTATGCAACTTCATGATATACAGTGAATCATGACTATTGTACTCATAATCCAGGGGTCCCCAACCCTATGCTGCAGGCACCATGGTGCCTGCAGACCATTTCGCATGTGCCCGCCGCTATATGAACACGATAAAAAATTATTTATCTGATACAAATAAATTTAATTGTTAAGATTTCTTATAAATTATTGTATTATATTGTAATCAAATTGTAGGTCATACTATACTTTTACAGCTTAAAAGGGTCTATCATTAACAATATCCAACTATAAATTTACATTGAAAAAATAAATGGTGCCCGCCACCTGGCCGGTATTATAGAATGTGCTCTTAAGTGCAAAAAGATTGGGGACCGCTGTCATAATCCATGTTAAATGTTTTAGTATATGTACTTTTGTCTTCATATTCTACTATTAATTTTTTTTAAATGGTAGACTATATTTTTTATATGCTGAGATTAATTGCAAACATAAATATGTTAAATAGTATATTACATAAACATGACTGATTATCATTATGAATGATTATTTCCATTACAATACTATCCACTAGTGATGAAACCAAAAATTATAACCAATTAATTTATATTAATTTATAAATTAAGGTATTCCACCATAAGAGAAAGAGCTCTCAAACAGTCCTTGGATAAAGAGCAACAGTAAAATAGGCACCACAATTTAGCTAAAAATACCTAGCAGCCATTAACCAATCAATAATCGCATGGCTAGATGGATTAGTTATGGATTAGTTACCTTTAAAAAAATTTAAGTCTATTTAAAACAAAAAAATCAAATTTTATTCACCAAGCATTGACCCATAAAGCCTTTGTAAATATATATAATCCAATAAATAAATTTTCTTATTACTTATTAATAACCGGATTGTTGTTAGTTTATGATTTTTCATTAGGTTACTTTAAGAGAGTGTGGGATTTTTTCTTTAACGTAGCAATTTACAAAAGTTATTCATTTTAATCAAGTGCAAAAAAAAAAAATCATTAAATATTTATTTGTTAATTAAATTAATAAATTATTAATTTTTTTATTTATTGATATGTGATGTGATGCACTGTTATACAGAGTCAGGAATCACTCAGAAACTATATCCAGAGAAACCTGTTAGCCACTTTAACTTCCGTTTCTATTCCCCACCTTATGTGTTCCCATATTCTTCTCTATCCTGCTCCATCCCATTTCCACAAATAAACTTTGTCAACTCCATGGCTCTTATATCTAAATCCCCCTTTTCGCAAACCCAGCATAAAAACCAATAACCCACTTTCTGTATAATTACTTTGTTTATATTTATTCTTCCATAACTTTATTATTTGTACCCTTTCGACTTTCAGGCATTTACATTCAATTAACAGATGCCTAATATTTTGTAGGCATTCCTTACACAACTTGCAAACTAAATCACCAATTTTTTTCATTTATGTATATATTCCTTTGTTGCTAAAGATCCTATTGGAGCCTTAAACAGTAAACTACTTTATGTTTTTCTGAAGGCTTGTGATGATGGTGTTCTAGCTGTATTTTTATATTGGACTATTTCCATCATCTAATATGCGTGTTGAATGTCTTTATAAAAGTTTAATTTTAGTTAAATATTCCAAATGCATTCAACTGTTAGTAATATCACAGTAAACAGGTTAGTATATGCACCAACTGTTAGTAATATCACAGCAAACAAATGTTAATAATATCACAGCAAACAGGTTAGTATAGTGCAGTGTTCTTCAACCCTTGGTCTGCGGCCCGGTGCCGGGCCGCGGAATATTTCTGCAGGTCCGCGTGCTAGACGGGCAGTAAAAAGTTTGTAATAATAAATAATAAGACTTTAAACTTTTAATTAATATAGCCAATTTTTATTTATTTTTTCATCTCATTTTTACTCAATTAAAAAAAAAAGAAAACAGAACGAAAACAAAATCTAATCAATCATTCATAAATTAATTTGTTTTTCTAGTTATCACAGATGTTTATGGGGGGAGGGGTAGAATTAAATTTTTTATTACTTTTCTAAAAAAATTTTAAAAAAAGTTTTTTATTATATAAACTCCATATATATATAAAACTTTATCTTATATATTTAACATTGTTGTTTTGATCAGTTATAACAATTATGCTTATCTTTAAGAAAATTTATCTATAGACTTCTGCCGGTCTGCAAAATCTAATCCTTATTTTTGCTGGTCAGCGGAACCTTATCCTTATTTTTACCGGTCCGCAGGTGTGAAAAGGTTGAAGACCACTGGTATAGTGCATATACTAACCTGTTTGCTGTGATATTATTAACATTTGTTTGCTGTGATATTACTAACAGTTGGTGCATATACTAACCTGTTTGCTGTGATATTACTAACAGTTGAATGCATTTGGAATATTTAACTAAAAGTAAACTTCTCTAAAGACATTCAACACACATATTAGATAGTGGAAATAGTCCAATATAAAAATACAAGTAAATTACATTCCTTGCTATTATCATAAATTAACTTGCACCCAATATTCTGTTTACTTCTCTATATATATTTAAACTCGATAACCAGACAAGAAACTTAGGACTCCCTTATGTGGTGCGTAAATATATTATAAAAATAAAAAGTAATGTAGATCAATATTTTCTTTAAAATATTTGTCAATGCAAAATATTATTACTTTAATACAGTGCTAAACAAGGTCTTCAATAATAAGAGCCAAATATAATTATTCTCATACACTTTCCACTGTTTAAGAACCAATGTCAAAACACTTTTACCAAACAAATATTATAAGAAAATCCACATTAACAACACTTTTAATTAATATTATTCAAAAGCTAAAAATTTTAAGTTTCAAAATATGTACTTTTTACTTATCTTTAAAGCATTTATGAAGTAAAATATTCTAATATTGAAACACTCAAAGCTGCTCACATGACAATGGCAAACAATTCCATAAGTCAACCTAGTGTGACTATACATAATGTATAGAAACCACTAATCAACTTTGCTCTTAAGAAAAAGAGAACTCGGGATGAACCTCATAGATATGTATATGAAATTTCTATTGACTGTTGCCTTTGGCAGGATGGCTCAGTTTTAGAGCGTTATCTTAAAATTCAATACTCAAGAATCGAAAAGTCCAGGTTCGATTCCCATGCTAGTACTATCAAGTGTCAGGCCAGCAACACCTGAAGAAGAGGGAAGAATAATACCTCTCAAAATGGTGTGTATATACTAAGCTGTTTGATGAGCTATTACTAACAGTTGAATGTATTTGGAATATTTAAATAAAGTTACATTTTTCTAAAAACATTTAATACTCATATTAGATGATGGATATAGTCCAATATGTAAATACAATTAACATAAAAAGTTTAGGAAAAAATAGAAAGGAAAATCAATATTTGTATTGCATCGGGAGCTGTGCAAAGGAGCTTTGGGAAACACATGCAGCTGGTGAGCCACAAGTTGCCACCATGTCTATCTGCTATTTAATTAAAAATTGTTTTATATAGAGAAGATTATTTGAAAGGGATTAACATGAAATGTATTGATGAAAATAACTCAAATTTTATATCACAACATAAGGTTTATAATAAGCCAATAAACATCACATGACCATCACTTCTTATGCTTGTGTATAACTGTTGTTAAAACAGGCAAACGTATAGTGAGTTTTTCCTGTTTTAAGGTTTATAATAGTTAGAGTTTTTTTTACTGATTTTTATTTTCTTGAAACTTCACAAGCCAATTGAAAGTCTAGATGTAAATATTGCAAGATGGAATTAGTATCATTGATTTATACCATTTGTTCGAAACATGAGAGGAAAGTTAAAGAATTTGTATAAAATAATATATTTGGCAAATATATATAATAAAAGACATAATATAAATGAGGTACTACTTATATCTATGCCTATGTGTTTGAAAAGGAAGATTTTTAATAAATGTGTTTTACCAGTTCTTACTTATGGATCTGAGACTTGGACACTTAATAGAAGAGCAATACAGAGACTTCAAACCACTTAAAGAAGTATGCAGAGATGCATGTTGGGAGTAACAAGAAGAGATCAAAAACGCAATGTATGGGTAAAAGAACAAACAGGTGTTAGTGATCTCATTGAAAAATTAAAAGACTGAAGTGGAGTTGGGCTGGACATATTGCTAGAAGAGATGATAATAGATGGACAATTGAAATTTTAAACTGGATTCCAAGAGATTGTAAAAGACCCAGAAAGAGACCATATGTGAGATGGATGGATGAAATAAGAAAGTGTGCAGGGGTGATGTGAAGAAGAGAAGCTAAAGATCGGAAAAGATGGATTGAACTTGGAGAGACCTTCATCCTGCAGTGGATTGATAATGGTTGATGATGATGACTTATATCTTAACATTACTAGCTTTCTAAATGGTTGTATCAAAAGACAAAATATTACAGATTCAAACAAATCAGTATCAAATTTAAATGCTCTGAAAACATCAAAACAGTTTTCTGATTCTAGTGAATGATAAGATATTGCTTAATCAGGTTTTCTAAACAATGAAAAAAAGCAAGTAAATTAAAAAGAGCAATTTAAAAAATATAACCTTTTGAAGAAAGGTCATTAATCAAAATATAACCAACAGTCCTCCTGTATTTGCACTTTTGCTGATGACATGGATAAATGCAATGGACAAGTTATCATTTTGAGACCAAAGTTGGTTAATTATCTCTGTCTGCTTGATCACCTGAAGCTAATTAATACCATGCAAAATCTAATTATATTGATTTCATGAAGTCTTATGCTTAACTACAAAACTAGCATAAAAAGCATCGTAAAATAACAATAGATAAGAACTACAGATTCCATAATAACTCATGTTAATATTAGATATAAAGCACTGGCAAATGGACACAGTTGATTATTGTTTTTTTCTTATTGCCTGATTACACTGCCAAGGGACTCCAGAGCGAGATGAAGCTTTTCAAAAGACAGCACTGTACACATATCAAGCTCTCAATTTAGAAATGGAACTCCAAAAAGATTTGATTTTTTTCAGATAGCTGAGAATTTTCAAGGCAGCATAGAGATATTTTTCTTTAAGTAAACAAAAAAAGAAAATCGATAGAAATCCTCACCAGGGCAGTTGACTTGCTAGGTAAATGTGTATTCCCAATGGTTGCTTATATGTATGTATAAACGCTTATAGATGATTTTAATGAAATTTATATGTATAATATGAGCAAATGTATACATTTACAAATATATAAACAGTATTTGTTGATATGCATGCAGATTTCTTTTTAACTATTTTCAATTCTTATAAATAAATAACTTTTTTTTATCATTTCACAGTTAGTAATTTTTTTTTTTTATAAATAATTGTTAAATATATATTTTCCCAAAGTTGTACAGAAATCAGCAATTTTTATTATTATTATTTTTTTTCATTTGATTTCTTATAGTGAATTCAATGCAAAATAGGTTATGTAGTGTCAAATTATAAAAGTCATGGAGGAACACAAAAAAAATGAGACAACTTGAATTAAATAAATTAAAAACATGTAACTAATAGTATGAATCGTTTTTTCCAAGTTCAAAATGTATTTTTACACAGGAGTAAAAAGTTGTAAAATGTAGCAATTAAGGTGTATCAAATTTTATTTACATACAAATTTAAATCGTATTTTGCAATATTTGTCTCGTGGAAAATACAGTTCTTAACGTAGTTTCATTACACTAAATAGAACTCCTACGATAATTTTTATATTGAATTTTGTGATAATCTTTAATTTCATAAATGATCAAGGGTAATCATTATTGTATTTATTGAGAGTGGATTGTGTCAAAATTTCTGGTGGAGTAAGTTTGACATCTATAAATCAAAATTAACAATTTACTATTGATAAATACTGCACATATGATGAAAATGTGAGAATATATATGAGAGATAGGGATCTAGGCCAATTGATGAGTGTTGGTACAGCTTAAAATGCATATGGGAGGGGGGGCATTTATCTTTTGAGATGTCTTCCTTCATATGTCTTAAAAAGAAGGTAATGTGGTGTTGTGGAAGTTATTAAATAAATCTAAATAATACTAGTAACAATTATCACAGCATATTTTTTGTTTAGAGAACATAAACATGTGAAAAGACATGGTAACATTAATTATAATCACATGACCACCATCTCTTATATTAGCACATAATTGTTTATAAACAAGGCAAAACTCTCCATACAGTAGTGCCACCCTGTGCCAACCAGAGTAATCATTGGATGTGGCCTGGGGATATTGGATGAGTAGGCATTAGACAGGGATTTTATGCACAAACCTTCTGGAATCCATTGATTACTCTGGTTGGCACTACTGTATGGAGAGTTTTGCCTTGTTTATAAAGCATTAATTATAATAAAAGTGTCTGAAAAAGCTAATTATATACTTTCTACTACAGTATAGGAAGAATTTCATTAGCATAAAACTGTTTAGTCATAAACATCAAATTATATGGTATTATAAAAAGGTTTTAGCTGTTAATAATAAAAACCCTAATATTGTGTTAAAAAAAAACGTTTAGTAAAAGATATTATGGCTAATTTAATTTCTCTATCAAAAGTACGATTTAAAATTGCAGTAAGCTAACCTAACCAGCTCCAAGGATTAACCTATTAGTTACACCAGCATTGTTTTTTATTATATCAAATGCATTGACCAGGAAACGAACCCGGGCCAGCTGCTTGGAAAACAGTTATGCTAACCACTAGGCCACCAACACTTGGCTATACCAGTATTGTTAATAGCAGGATACTGAATAAGCCAAATTTCTACTGTAATGTTAAAAAAAATAATGTTCTCATATTATTCATCAAAAGTGCTATGATAATATTATTTGAGATGAAACAATTATATAATCCTTCCAACTATATACTTTTTTGTCCTAATACAATACAGTAAAAACTTCATTAAACCAAATCTGTATAAACAGGACATAACACTTTACATGGACTTTTCAATCGATTTCAAATCAGATAAAATATCTTCTTTTTTTCTTTCTATGTTATAAATCTGGTTACAGTGAAGATCACAGAACTTTTATGACAATAATGCTCCCTTAAGGATATTAGTAATGTTACAATTGTTCTAGATCAAAAATTTGATGATTCATTATAGACTTTTACCTTGCAATGGAATCATGGATAAAAATAAAACAAAAAATACCAATTCAGTATAAACTGCAATGGTGAATGTCTAAATTATTTACCAATTACGTTTGTCACATAAATATATTTCTAGTAATGTATATAAAAATTTGCTACATATATAAAATATTTCTGAATTATATCTTTAATATGTTTAATGCCGTTCTTTAATACATTATTAAATATTTATGATTGATTAAATATATAATTTGAAGTCACTAAGTATTTCTCTTTTTGTGTAGTTTGGCTTCGAGTACAAAAAAAAAAATGCTTTTAAAATAATTCAATTGGTCCAAAATGTATAGATTATTTGAAAAAAATTAAAAGAAAATCAAATAGAAAGAATGTGATCAGTGATGCAAAAAACATTTAATCATCACTAAGAAACATTTGGATAAACCATTTGACAGTTTGCAAAAAAAAAATAATACCACACACACACACATAAATTATTAGTTTGCTTATATATATAAACAAAATCATTTTTATATTTCAATTCTTGTTTTTGAGGCAAAATAAATATCAGTATCTATAGCCCAAGCATCTTCAATTGAAAAAAAAGTTTAAATAACCTGTCTAATTACGTAAATTATGCAAATTATATATTCAAATCAAAACTAATATTTACATAAATGGATATTATCAATAAGAATTTAGACATTGTACTCAACAAAAGTTTTAAAGAAAAAAACTGTTTTGAGATCTAAGTAATCAACTTTAAATTTAACTATAGACAAATTTTGTCAAAAAAATATGATAGTAAAATAAATTCAAATACAAACACGGACAATAAAGAAAAAATATATTTTTCCAAGAACAGTTCTCTTCATCCTTGTAAATGCATTAGTTCCTGCTTTGAACTCTAGATCTTCGAGAAGGCAAAGACTATAAACTGATGTAAATATGTAGATATATAATCACTACCATCTAGTGTTTAGTCATTTATCAATTATATAGTAATTTATCCATCTTACTTTGAACATTTTATAGCAAAAAAATTTATTGTATAATATGTACACACTATCTTAGTTTCGACTGTCCTACAGTCTTCTTCAAAGCCACTTCTATTTTAAATTCTGAAAAAGTTTTAAGAAATTAAAATAGGAGTGACTCTGAAGAAGAGTGCAGGACAGTTGAAATGTAAGATTGTGTGTACATATATATAAATATTTTTTTTTTTTTTGCTAACAAGTGTTTAAACTAAGATGGATAAATTGCATTTACATAAGATATTACAGCAAAATAAAAGAAGTGATGGATTTAGTAACATTTGTGAATTCTAAAACTATTGAAGAGTATTACTCTCTCAAAAAAATGGTTAGGAATAAGTTTTAAAAGTCATATGATATTTTATTGATACAAAGAAGAAATCAAAAAGCTTTAAAATTCAATGAATAAATATAAGCTTATTTCATCATTAAATGATAATGGCAAAAAGGAAACCATTATAAATTGCTTAAATATTATAGAATTTATAGGCATTCCTAAGTCTCCAAGTGTGTGGGGAAATGCTGGTAATGCCCATGACATATCTTTCCATATCCAAGATAAA
This sequence comes from Epiperipatus broadwayi, assembly GCA_028023455.1. Lineage (NCBI taxonomy): Eukaryota > Metazoa > Onychophora > Udeonychophora > Euonychophora > Peripatidae > Epiperipatus > Epiperipatus broadwayi. Next base: position 4,767,044 of record JAQFVV010012454.1, read on the forward strand.
TCTTTCCTAATTTTGACATTTAGAAAATAATAATATATCAATAGAATTATACCAAGCAAAACAACTCATGCCTTTTCCAACCTTATTCTCAATATCCATATTTCAAACAGTAATCCATTTTATTATTCTGCATCAGAGCCATCTATTGTAAGCTTGGAAAATTAATGAATATTAAATGGTAGTCTGTAATTAAGGGCAATAGCTAAAAATTGGTCTAGAGATTTGCTCGGGATTATCATTTTGTATCTATTGATTACTCAAACTTACAATAGAAGGCTCTGGAGAAGACTAAAACGGATCAATTTCTAATAAATATATACCAAAGAATTCCATATGAAATGGCTCAAATGTGCAAAAGATTCATTCAAATGACATATTGAAAATCATCAGTCAGATTTACCTTAAAAGATTCCTGTGATCCATTCATCTACAAACAAAAAAGGAAAAATAGACAAAAATAAATACAAAAATCGTAAAATTAAAAAAAAAAATTATCCAGAATTACATTTGCATTATCACCAATATAAGAAAGATATAGAAATAAATAAAGAGAAAAAAAGTAAATATACAAGTACAAAAGAACCTTAATTTACAATAAAATTAGTTCATACATATATAGCAAAATACTGACAAGTGAAGCAGCAGTTATGCACAATTCAAAATACAACTTCTTTATCAGTATTTTTTAACAAAATACTACTACGTGGAAGAAAAACTTGAAAAATTAATCCAGGTAGTGAGGCAATTTATGATGCATACACTGTATTAGTGGACATCTTTAAATGGCTACGATTATTCTATTTCTGGAAGAAAAACATAGAAAGGCAGAATAAAACTTTGACTGTTCATTTTTACGCTTTTTGATCAGTTATTAACTTGCTTTTAAATTCCAATATCATTTACAAAATAAGGAGAGAATACTATATGTTTCTGATTAATCAAATCATTAATAGTAGTCAAGCATTGTTAGCCGAGAGGTCAGCACAGCCACCTTGCAAGCAAGTAGTTGGTTGCAGACGGTTGTTGCAGGTTCGCCTCCCGGCCAATGCTATGATATAGGGGGGGGAACATTAATAGTACATCTATTGCCAGAAAAATGTGTGCCACAAGACATCTTATTAATGAACACAAAATTAAAATATATATTAATTTTTTTATATATACTAAAACCTAGCTGCAGAAAGGAATTTGCTGCTAACTGAAAGGATACTCTTTGATTCCTTTTCGAGACTTTACAGGAAGCAAGCAGGGTAAATTCCTAATATCTACTACATGTTTCTATTGTTGCAACTGTTATTTCTATGTGATAACTCACATAGTAAACAAACATGAATGGGCTGATCACCACAAAGCAGCATTTGTTTACTGCATTTTTACCTTGAGGTTTAAATCAAGAAACACCATGGTCTTTCTTCTCAGTTATTTGATAAGTTCTTCACTGAAATATGAGTTGAGTTTCTTAAAGGCAGGATAAATGTGTATGTAAACGATCTCTTATTTTTCTTAAATAGACATTTAAAACCATATTAGCCAAAACTAAATTATGGCCCTCATTTTCAGATTAGAAAATCACTAGAAAATGAAGCAGTCAGTGGCCAAATACAGAGTGTGCCAAGAATCCCCAAATTGCAGACTCAAGATACCATTTGATGACAACTTTTCATTTATGTTCAAATGAAGAAAGAAAGAACTGTCTAATATTAAATTGGACTACTTAATATTAAATTGGACACAATAGTAAAGAGACAATTGATTTAGGAAATGGACAAGTTATCTTCTACAAAAGCACACATATTGGAAATATAAATAGAGTGGAATTCATTATGAATAAAAAATGGAAGAATAACATTGTAGAGATTGATAATATAAAAGACAGAGTGGCAAGATTAGTTATTCAATTAATAGAAGGTACAAAATGTAAATAATTCAGATTTCTATCCCAACTAGTTCTTATTGGAGTGAAAATGTAGAGGTATTTATATGGATACATAAAGTGGTTTTGATAAGACTAACAACAGTTTAAAATTGTCATCAAAGATTTTAATACTAGAATTGGTAAAGCATTGAAAGATGAAAATGTAGGAAATTTGGTTAAGGTGATGAAATGAGAGAATACATACTTATTGAGTTCACAGAAGAAAAAACATCCGTACATTATGCTTTTTTTTAAAAAAAAATGTGACACAGAAATTGACATGAAAGCATTCAAATGAAGACATAGCAGAATTTGATTAGTAAATAATACGTATTTCAAGATTGTAATGTTCTTAATAGATTCAATACAAGAAGTGACCATTGGAGACTTTTAAGATACATGTTACCGCAAAACTAGAGACAAAAACTATTAAGAAAGTCAGTATTAATGACTACTATTCTTAATCTTTAGACATACTTCATTGAATTTAAGTTAGAACTTACAATTCACTTTAAAATATGAACACATTTTGAAAATGTTTGAGATATGATTGAAAATTTAAACTGAGAGAACAATAGCTGGTATTTATCAATAAATTTTCTACAGAGACGAGAGAATATGTGAAAAAGAAGAAGAAATATAACAATTTTTAAAAAATGATTCATTTAAAAAATTGAAATCAAATTAATAATTTTATAGAAAATATAATCATGAAATGGCAAGGAAAGCTACAGAAAAAAAAGAAAAGTCTCAAAAATATAAAACAATATTTTGATATTAGAAAAAAATTTATTTCTGTATTTAGAAAAAAAACTTGGAAATTATTATTTAAAAAAAAATGACATTATGAAATATATTGAAGAGTTCTATAAGGAATTATATAATATATAGGAAGTTTGAACTCAGACTTTCACACGACCCTCAGTCATCCATGCTATCTCATACCGCTGATACACTTGATCACACACATATCGAAAAGATAAATAATCACCAATGTATGTATTTCATGCTAAACCAGTACTCGTCAGTTGGTCCAGATTATCATCTCCACACATATATATAATCAAAGCTCAGCTTATATAAACATAGTCAATTTTCATACTTTAATGGACAGGCTGAATTCAAGCTACTTCACATCAATAATAAAGAACAAAAAAAAAACAAAGCATTTCCTATAGTTATCATATCTTTTGTATTGCCTAGCATTTTAAATAAAGAAGTGAGCCTTGCAATTAAATGTATGAAGAAGGAAAAAATACCAGAAAATGATGAAATTATATATATATATATTGGATGTTTAAAAGAAGCGGGTGAAAAAAAGGAAAAAAAATGTTAGCAACGTTATATATGAAATGTTTAAATGATAAAGATGCTCCAGATGAATGGGCAAAAGCGATAGGAATATTGATATTTAAGAAAGGTGATACAAAAAATTGTTAGAAATTGCAGATCTATCAGTTTTCTATCAATCTTAACAAAATATTTGAAAACATAATAACAACTCATCCACAATGAACTTTAGATTCTAATCAATGAAAAGAACAAACTTGATATAAAAAGTGATTTTAACATAGTGGATAACATTCAGGTATTGAGAGACATTATAGAAAGTCCAATGAATATGAGTTACCATTAGGCTTTGGATTTATGGATTATGAAAAGGTATTTGACTCTATAAGCATTTTCAGATTAATTAAAGCTTTGGCCCATTAAGGTATAGACTACAAATATTTTCATATTCTGAAGAACATTAATCCAAATACAATATCAATGATTAGATTATATAATAATATTACAATTAACATGAAAGGAAGTGTATGACCAAGGTCATTTTATACATCAAAAACTTTTTCAGCAGTTTTACAATAAATATTTTATAGATCAAAATGAAAAGCTAGATAGCAAAAGTAAATTATTTAAATCATCTAGATCAGTGGTCTTCAACCTCTTCACATTTGCGGACCAGCAAAAATAAGGATAAGGTTTTGCGGACCGGCAGAAGTGAACAGATAAATTTTCTTAAAGATGTAAACTGCTTAGCCTTAGATGAGCATAATCGTTATAACTGACCAAAACAAAATACTAGTTACTGTGTATTGTAATGATGTTGCTTACCTCCACATGCTGAACACTCTCGAGTTGCACAGTCATACTGCTACAGAAAACAGTACAATAACAATCGTTCTTATTAATGCGCCTGCATTGCTAAGTTTATTATTTCATTGTTAAAACATGCAAGAATAAAATGTTATTCACCAGAATGTTGGGAAATATCACAGCTAGTGTAATTACATGACAATGATTATGATAAATGTAATATCTATATTTAACGTTAAATATACAAGAAGTTATATATATATATATATATATATGGAGTTTGTATAATAAAAAACTTTTTTTTTAATTTTTAATTTTTTTAGAAAAATAATAAAAAATGTAATCCCCCCCCCCCCAAAAACATCAGTGATAACTAGAAAAAAAAATTAATTTGTGTAGGATTGATTAGATTTTGTTTTCATTCTGTTTCTTTTTTTTAATTGGATAAAAATGAGATGAAAAAATAAATAAAAATTGTTTATATTAATTAAAAGTTTAAAATCTTATTATTTTATTATTACAAACTTTCCTGCCAGTCTAGCGTGGACGGGCAGAAATTTCTGCAGACCGGCGTTGGTCCGCAGACCAAGGGTTGAAGACCACTGATCTAGATTATACAGATGATGTGGTTGTTTCCACAAATAATGCTTCAAAGCTTCTTCAAATGTTGTGAGAATTATCAAATGAAAGTAAAAATGAACTAACAATAAATGTTATAAGACTGCAGGAATGTTCAATGGATGTTCTCAGAAAAAAATAAAAACTGATTGACATTAATTAGGAAGAAGTTAGCAACTACAAATATCTTAGTCAGATTATTAATTTAAATGAAAACATAATGAGTTAAATTAATCATAGAAATAAACTTGAATGAATTGCTTATCGTAGAAATAATTTAGCATTAAAAGGAAATTTGCTTATATGGTTAAAAGAAAAATTTTTAAAAGATATGTTTTATCAGTTCTTAATTCAAACCTGAGACTTGGACTGTAGAAACAATGCAGAGACTTCAGACAACTGACTGAAGTATGCAATGATATTGAAAATGAAATACATGAGAGAAAATATAGATATCAGTGACACCATTGAAAGAATTAAGAAATGGAAATGCATTTGGGCTGGATAAATTTCTAGAAAAGAAAATAAACTATGAACAGTTAAAGTTTTAAATTTGTTCCCAAGAGTTTGCAGAAGACCTAAGATGAGACCACATGTGAGATGAATAGATGAGATAACGACATTTGTTGGTGTATTGTGGAGAAGAAAAATCTAGGGATCAGAATAACTAGATTAAACTATGAGAGATGATCTTGCAATGGGCTGATAGTAATTGAAAATGATGATGATGATGATTATGATATTAAATGCAGCATAATGAAAGGCCAACATCCAAAACATTTGTAAATTTAAGAAATTTAAAAAAAAAAAACATACTGGACATTTGCACATCTTCATATATGTCAGTCTCATCCAGAAGAAAAGATTTAATGATTAAAATGGTCAGTATATATTATCAAAGTAGATTAGCCTTATATATTGGTGCCTATGTTTCTTTATTATTTTTTACACTTTTTTATAACCTTCCACTGACAGTTTTGATTGCCCCAGTAATCTTGTAGAAGTTCATCAAGTTATAATACTTCATAAAGAAGATAAAGAATACTGGATAGAGATGGATAAGAAGAAAAAAGAAACATTGATATATATATATATATTGTAACGAGCACAGACGTTCGTTACATTGTTTTTTTATATATAATTATTAAACAAGTTAAAATAAAAAGTTCGCATTTAAAAACTTTCTTTAAAAATTAAAAATTGAAATTAAAATATCGTCTTAAACTCTTATATATTAAGTCGCACAGATAATAAAAATTATTAAAATAAAATTTTTATTAAAGAAAAAGGTATTTTTAAAACTAAATTTTAAAGAGATTTGGAGATAAAATTATATCTCTAAATCTGTCTTTAAATATATTTTTGATTTGGAAAACAGGGTAATTAATTAGAAATGGAAATGATTGTTAATTAGTTAAATGTAAACCAGCCTTGAGCATTTAAATGAAATAACTTCAGTCAGATAGAAAGAAAACAATAGAAACGGATTAGCCAATGAAAGAAATCCATTTGGGAAATCGGACCTCAGCGAAAGGATCATTACATCCATGACGCAATGTTGATTCAATCCTTTGACAAAAATATAAAAAGGACAAGTTTTGGAAAGCATAGGTTAGTGACTGGAAATTGATTGATTATTGACGATGTAACAGCTAGGTGTTAGCGCTGGGGGATTGAAAAAGACGCACAGCTTCAATCCCTTCAGTTCTGCTAAGAAAGAGAAAAAAATGGGCCATCGTTTATACAATGAGGACCAACTACACGAAAAACAAAATCTCCAAAGGATAAATAAATAAATCAACCGGATACTAATCTTCGGACGACGTGGGAATTCACGTTTAAACGGCCAGGAATATAATAGGATGAACTATTTCAATAACCGTAAGAACTTTAAAATTTATGAACAGTAAATTAAAAACTTTTCATATTTAAAATGATTTTAATATTATTCTATCTGACCAACAATATTTATTAATTGGTTATAATTTTATTTAATGTATTTAATTTGTAAAATCATTTCCATTTATTTATTTATTTATTTAATTTTGTTCTTTAAGTTGTTATGATTTCTGTTTTCCGTTAAATAAATTATAAAAAAAATGTTAAACTTGAGTCGGGCGTGAATGGCTTTATCGATTTGTAAAGATAATTAAGGGAGGGTAACCTTGGGTTGTTCATTTCGTGGTTGAATTGGGTCAATGGATTGGATATATTTATGTAATTAGTAGGTGTAAGCATGAGATCCGCTACGGGCAGGATTATAAAATACGCCACACACCCTCTGTTTGCCTATGGATGGGTTTGTAAGTCGGCAGAAGACCGCAGCCCATTCCTATGGAGTTTTTAGTTTATTGATCTACTTGCCCACAGATGTCACATTCCTGTGGGTGGAGAGTCAATGTCGTTTTTCTTTCTTCATATTGTTCAGATGTACATTCCTGACAATATAATTGTGTTGTCATATCATGCTACATTGAATACATGAATGTATCAGATGGATTGGCGCCGGTTGATTGCGAAATGTGTTGCCTAGGGTTAAATAGGGATAGAATATTTTATTTTCGAATGCAAATCTATATAGTATATTCAGGCTCGATCCTATAAAACTATTAAATTTAAGTTGTTTATAGACGCTTGCATAGATTGGCTATCGGTTAAATATGTTTGCGTTTTCATATTTGATCAAAATATATAGACATTCGACAAATACTGATACCTTACGGTGAGTATCTAAAAGGTATTTATTCGGATTTTTTTTAAGTTATTGGTGACGATGCAGGTATCTTACGATGAATACTAGAGGGTTTCTTATATTTCCCTCTGCAATTGTCAGTAATCAATAACTTTATATTTTGATCGTTTATGTTTACTTTGAAATGTTTTTGACCGTTGAAATCTATGTAACCGATCTATAGCAACATATTAAACAGGTTAATATAATCCCATCTGTGCGAACTTGATTAAAAATGTAAATTTATAATATAATAGTAACTCAATGGAAATTAAAGTAAAATCAAAGTTAAAAATAATGTTAAATGTTTAAATGTAAATCACTAAAATAATTTTAAACCTTATATATATGTGCATAAATAAATCTGTTTGTATGATAATTACTGGCAGTGGCTTATTTTATTTATATTGAAATATAATTAGATAAGATATTATATTAATCTCTGCTATTCCACTGAGCTAGTGACATGGGCTAACGACCGGAACCAAAATATTAAAAAAAAAAAAAAAAATTTTTTTTTTTGACTTACGTATCTGCCTACTTTATAAATTTTTCTAGGTTCAAATGCCTAGATGGCGCCCCGTAGTGCAGTTTACGTTAAGTCGCTTTCTCCGGATCGTTACAATATATATATATGGATGCATGAAGTATATCAGGAACATCAAGAATTTAATAGACTATGTTAAAGAGAAGAAAAGTAAAGAAACTGGAGTTCAGATTTGGAAATATAAGTAGAAAGTTCTGAAGATTACTGGAGTAATCAAAACTGGCAATAGAGGGTTGTAACAAAGCATTGTAAAAAGTAATAAAGAACATAGATGATACATGAATCCAATTCCTAAAATCATAACATGCAATCTAAATATTGCAGCATATTGTATCAGTGACTAATAAAGAACTTGAATGTTCTGAATGTTATAGAGTGCAAAGTTATCCCTTTATATCGGCAAAAAGAGCATAATCTTCAGCCTGCTGTAAATCTAGAAACCAAATTGAAATTTTCATAATTGTAATCATCATCAAACCTGTATCACATCTTTATGCTTGCTTCATAAAGTTGTCTAAAAATAGAAAACAAAATGGCAGTGCACAAATTTAACTATAGTTTCTAAGATCTCCAGTTTTTCCCAGTTGTAATAAAACTTTCACATATCATGTAGAAGTTGTATAATTTTAACAATTTTAATAAGCCTGTAAATTAATTACAGCTTATCAAGCACGTAAGGCTGATAATATAAACCTATTCACAGAAAAAAAAGACTTAAAATATTACCATGATAATTCACAAGTCGAATTCCGAAGAATCATTTAAAGGAATTTGCAAAGAAAGCGATAAAATATAAATAAACTTAAGCAGGTAACCAGAATATTTCAAACATTGACATAATTTTTTTCCTGATTAACTGAATCAAATTCATATTGATAAAGACACTCATCGTGGGTATAACAATTTAGTAGGCATTGATTGATAATTATTGACAATTGGGGGAGCTACTGGATGATTGCTGAAAATACCAAGTGATAAATGGAAAAAATAATCTGAATATGGGTTGTTCTTTGTTGTTATGGTTACAAACAAAAATAAAGAAAAGTAATGTGTGTATCTAAACAAAATTAAATTAAAAAATATATATATTATTTGTAGATTTTTCAGAAATGATATTATGAATGATAAACGGCTAAAGAAATTTAAAAATTTAATTAAACAAATAGACAAGAAAAGCAAAAATACGAATTTGTTGTGCAAATACGAATTTACTTGAAGAATTTTTTTTTTTTTTTTTAAAGTAAAGGTTACAAATAAACAAGAAAAAAGTATATAAATTTTAGTTCCACAAAATAATTAAACAAATAAATAAGAAGAAAAAAATATGAAATAAATTGAACAAAGTAATTTCTTTTTTTTTTAAAAAACACCTGCTTGAACTATTTCCATTTATCTCTTGGTATGTGATGTATTTTGGCTTCTCCTTAAACGAAGTCAAGAATATCTCAGCAATTATGCCCAGATAAACCTGTTAGCCACTTTATTTTCCATTCCCCACTCTAAGTCTTCCCATAATCTGCCCCATCACATTTCCACAACATAATCCTTGTCAACTCTATCGCCTTTATATCTAAATCCCCCTTATCTTTCCGCAAACACAGCACAAAATCCAATAACTCACTTTCTGTATAATCACTTTGTTCATATCTATTCTCCCATAACTTCATTATCTATACTCTTTCTGCTTCCAAGCATTTACATTCAATCAACAGATGCCTAATATTTTCTATACCTTCCTTACACAATTTGCACACTAAATCACCCATAGTTTTCCATTTACATGTATATTCTCTTGTTGCTAAAGATCCCATTCGATCCTTAAACAATATACTACTTTCCTTACTATTATCATAAATTAACTCGCATCCAATGTTTCGTTTACTTCTATATATATTTAAACTTTTCTTACCCTCCATACTAGTTCTCCATCTCTCCAGCTCCCTATTTTTTATTAATGCTTCTATTCTTTTATCCCATTCCTTACCACTATAACACTCAACAATCCTCCTAACACAATTATCCCACCTTTTATACAAGTATACTGATATAAATTCTTTATCCAAATCTTTTGCATATCGCATTACCTTTCTCACCCATCTTGTTACCTGCCCTTTAGTCATAACCCAATTAAACACTATTTTGGCTATTCTTTTACTATCCATAAACTGCAACCGACCAAACATTTTCATTTTACTTTTTGCATCTCTCATATAAAACTTGACCATCCCATTTCTCCTTGAATTGACTCCTTTGCTGTCCACATCTCTGCATCTAATGCATGTCTTCCTACTTCCCATTGTACTTTCTCTAAATAATCTAAAACCCTTTTATTAACACATAATGCATCATTACCATATGTTAACCCTGCTACTGCAACTCCCATACAATTCTAGCTACATCATATTTATTATATGAAAATACTGTTATTTTCTTTACCAAACCTTTTCTTTTCTTTGCTTCATTTACTAATTTTTTCTCCCATTAATCCAAGCAATTTTCCTGATTACATAAGGTGATTCCCAAATACCTATATCTATCCACCACACTTAACTTTATATCCCCCAATAAGAATTCTACATCTTCTCTTTCCCCAGTATTAACCATCATTATATTTGATTTTTCTTCACTAAATTTAATCCCCATCTCTTTACCCACCCTTGCACATATCCTCAACATAATTTCCATATCTTCTCTTCTTGCTGCACACAAAAAGATATCCGCAAAAAAAAGATCCGACAAAGTATAACCACCCTTGCCACCTATTAATGGTATCTCTATCCCTCTTCCTAGTTTTTCTGTTGCTTTCTCCATTTCACTCAAATGCAACAAAAATAAAATAGGTGACATAGGGCATCCTTGCCTTAATCCCACCCCACTTTTAACTTTAACTGATTCTATATCCCCTAATTGGTAAGTATAATAATTATTTTCATATAATTTCTTAATAATATTTACTAAAGCTTCATCCATTCCCAAATTTGCTAACCTTTCAGTAGTAATCCAATAGCTCCCTCAAGTGTCAATAGCTGTTTCTTAACTCCTACTACCATCATGTTTTTTGTTGCATTTTCCAGGCAATAAAATCCATGTCTACAATGCTGTTTGGTTCTTTAAAACTATTTCAATTTTCTAATAGCCAATCATATATGACTAAAAGAAACCCATTCAAGAAAAATTTTGAAATACTTTTGCTGTAGTTGACAATAAAAATAATCCATGAGAATTACTGACAACATTATTCCTATTTCTCATTTTAGTAAATAAGAACAACAGTAGTAGCACCTTTAATATCCAAAGATACAACTTCATAGGTCTATCTATACCCCCCCCCAAAAAAAAAATAATCAGTAATTTAAAACTAATATATGCTCATATTTTAAAACTTTTACAGTATCTTATCAGAACCTAAAGTTCTTTTTTCCCCATATGTCATAGCATCAGCCGGGAGGTGAATCCGCAACAACTATCTACAACTAACTGCTTGCTTGCAAGGCGGCTGCGCTGACTCTCGGCTAACAACACTTGACACCTAAAGTCCTTTTTGTTTTAAAATTACAAAGAAGTAGATATAATATTTTTGATGGGTCAAAAAAAAGATTTAAAATAACCATGACCAGGAAATAATTGTATCATATAACTTGACAGTTTTAATCCACCGGCATTTTAAAGTTTTCTTGACCTTCTGGTCTTTAAATCCCAATGTTATTTATGAATGGAAGCATCAGAGTGCTTTCAAAATTTTTGTTTGTAGTAGAAACAAAAATATATACTTACAAGTACCCACAACATATGACAAGCTCAAAACTTTAAATTGGCAAATTTAGCATTTACTAATTCCTAAAAATTTAGCACAAACAGTGGCTACTTTTACAAAACAAACACCAAATGTTTCACTGATGTGCTTGAATAGAATCTATTCTTTTAGTATCATTTTAACTTTGGATGGTAATAATTCTGTCCTTAACATGCTTACATAATATTATCTTCTTTTACAGACTGATTTCTAATTATAATAACATCCTTAAGATGTCATTGTTTTGAATATGGATACATTCACGATTCCGTATAATGATTTTTCTATTTGAACAAAGAACATACAATACTCAACCCAAGTAATATGCAAAAATTCAACAACGGCAAATAAACCCAAGTTCACTGAGTCAGTGGCATTATTTCCAACAATTTTGAACCTGTTTTCTGCTCTCACTATGGTATTGATGAATGTTAAGACTAACCCCACAAAGCAAGTCATTTTATTATAAAAGATGATAACAAATCACTGGTTCATGGACATTTTACACAATCCACCAAGGTAGTTCAAACTCTTTATTCCATATATGATTTTATTTAACTTTCGTAAAATCACTCTCAAATTAAAAAAAGGGTATATCAAACACTACAATAAATTAATCATACTGAAAAAAATGATAATTGTATTAAAAAACAGCGGGAGTGTGTGTTTGAAATACATTAAAGCAAGACATACTTTAATTAAGTATACAATTGTAAAATTAAAAATATCTTTATTTTGATAGACTAAGTTGTAAATACCTTTCATATGACATTAAGCATAGTTTTTTTTTTTCATGTGTCATAGCATCGGCCGGGAAAGGACCCACTAACTCAGGACAACTGCTTGTAAGGCAGCTGCGCTAACCTCTCGTCCATCGACGCTTGACACATTAAGCATAGTTAAGATTGAAATCTTATAATAATCAAAACTCTTCAGATAATGGCTGAAATAATTTAAAAATAAATTCATTATAAAATATACGTGTATCATCAGTTGCTTAAAGGCTCACATGATATTCAAGCACCACCGTAACTGATTAAGCACAAAGATTGTGCCATAGATCAAAATGAACATCCTTTTTCCCTTTTCTCTGCTGGAAATTGACCCAGAAACATTAGCTCATCCTTGACCTAATGACAATAATATTCAAACTAGAGAATTTACCTTATAATTATATAGAAGGTAATCACCCCTTCTCACTAGCACCAATAAACAGTGATGTTAAAACTGCATGGATACTCTCACCCAATCATAAGATAGAGATTTTAAGAAAATAAAGAATGATGTCTTATTTTCAAACTCAAATGCCTTATATAAACGAATCTTATGTGGCTCATATAAGGGTATTTGAGTTTGAAAATAAGACTTTATTATCTTGTGACTGGGGCAAGAGTACGATGCAGGTGAGATGTCATGATTATCTTCTATATAATTACAATCTAAACACTGCTAGTAAAATTTATCAATTATTTCAGAATTTACCTTAGTAGTAAAAAAGCAATCTACCAACCTTTATGATCAAAACTATAACCAAGTCTTTTAAAAAATAAATGCCCTGATATCAAGATAGATTAAAATAATTTAGTTTATTTAATGATTATATGTAAATCAGATAAACATGAAGCAAACTGTAATGACAAATTTCCACATAATTATTATAATATTAATATCAAGATATTTTATATTATATTATGTCGTACGATTTATTTAAATGGAATGAGGGAATATTATATTAATATATTGCAACGTATTAAATAACGAATCGTATACCAAAGAAATAATGTTTTATGAAATCTTTCATAAATTTGCATACCCAAAATTAAAAGGTAAATTTTACTTATATTGTATATAATTAAAGGGGATTTGAACCCAGATTTTCAAGCTCCCTATAATCATCCATTCTATCCAATATAACCGATACACATGACCACATTCGTGTGAAAAAGATAAATGATCTCCAATATATGTTCATCAGTTGGTCCGGATCATCATCTCCCACATATATATAATCAGTGCTCGGTTTATATTAAGATAGCAAATCTAATTAATTAATAAAAGATATTTAGCAAAGAAGTTTAGTAATGATATGAAAAAATATGACAGAATGCTTTTTTTTTTTTTACTGTTATTAGCTATTTTGAAAAGAAAAGATAGATCCTGTAAAAAAAAATCATTACTAAAAATTTGTATACAAATTTGAAGTTTGAGGTGAATGTTAGTTAGCACTGGATAGGTAGTGCTAATTAAATCAGACTTACCTATCAATAAAATAGCAATAATAGATAATAAGACTGAATTTAATACCGTATTATAATGGCACGTTTATTAAGTATGAGATGTGAGTGTGGAGAAAAATGAAATCAAGATTTATGGTTTTGAAAATAGTAGTTATTAAAAGTATATTTATTGAAGATAATGAAAGTATGAAGTTTGTGCGTGGTCTTCACTGCGAGGAATCAACAAAAGATAGATATAGAAGCAAAACTGAATAAAGAGTTGGAAAAATTGTTTAAAAGTAAAATAAAAAAGTTGGTATATGGTTTTAAAGAGAGTTCAGACCATTATTTAATGCAAAAAAAAGATTAGGAATTTCTAATAAGTGATTTCTGATTAAGATAGTCATAATGAGTAAATATTACGTTTGAATATACAAATGTGTTTTAAAATATGTATATATTTTTTTTTAAAGTACTTTAAATATATCTTTAAAAAAAGGAGCAAAAAATTTTTTTTTCTTTTAATCTAAAATGAATCGCAGTAGTTAACATTTTAAAAATAGTTAATGGTGCTTCCACCTATAGATCTATTTATTAAACTAAGTTTAAAAGCGTGGTGTGTTTCGAACTTTTATAAAAACCGATATCTAAACATTTAAAGTAATTTAAATCTCTAATCCTTTGGGTATTATTTAAATGAAAAATGTAACATTAAAATATTTATATTGGTCAGGCTGCAATATCAGAATACAAGATTAACATTTAGACAAATAAACTGAATGGAAAAAAGTATAATTTATAAAATGTTATAAATTCATCTCTTAAAGTCTCATTCAACTACATATAGTCTATGTATAACATAGGCAACTATATAAAAAGAAGATATACTGTATATAAAAGATAAATAAAACGTTGGCGGGAGTTACTCATAAACAGAATTGATATTAAACAAACAAAATAATTAAATTATCAAAAAACAAACAAAATAATTAAATAATTTCTCCGGGAGGTGCAATTCAAAAAACAAAATGACAATTCCGTTAAAAATGACCAAAGTGATATTTTTTATTCTCTTACTAATGTGCTAAACCGTGCGGGATGGAACCGATACGAAATCTAGAGTCAATTTACAAAATGTAAATCGAATTATGCTTATAACTGATAATACCAATTCTTGTAATGACCGAAAAAAAAGGGTTTAAATATTTTTTATTCATTAATAATGACTTTTTTCATAAAAGCAAATAACTTCCCCATTTCAGAGCCATATACAGCAAGTTTGCATAACTGAAAGTATATGGAGGAATTATATTTATATATTGGACATTTCCATCATCTAGTATTAAGTATTGAATTTGTGTTGCTGGCTTTTCTTTTCATATTGAGGTCTAAAAACTCGAAGGTGGAACTAATGTACTTTATGGATCTAGAAGTTATCTTTAACTTCTTTATGCAACTGTAGCCAATACGAAAATAAATTTGTGCTATATTTCAACATATATAAATAATTATAAAAATTAGATATTAACTTCAATGTAATATACAACATACATATACACATAAATAAGTAATTGCACAAAATGATTAATAAATATATTATATCAAAGGAAAATTCTGCTAGGAAAAATGAATAAGCAATCAATAACTATCCCCTCCCCCCAAACTCCAATCTATATTTTTATCCTAATTCTTAACAAGTTAAGGGCGACCTCATATGCTAAATTTACAAAAGGGAAGAGACCATAGGGCACATACTTTACGTATGTCAAGAACTGAGTATCCTTAGAAATGTAATAAATGCTTATATGAAAACAAATACAAATAAACACATCATTACATCCCTCAAGGACTGCGCTAAAAAGGGAATATACCCACTTATAAGAATCTCATCATTCCTGGCCTTCTCCATTTGGAAAATTAGATGTAAACTAATTCTTGGACAATCGCAAAATAACACTAAACAACTACTAATACATTTTATTAAGGAAATCAAAAAGAGGGACAATCAATAGCGCCAACGGAAATATTTAAGGCCACATGGGAATTGTTTGAATTACCAGACGCCAGTTAACCTGTTTTGGAATCTCATCTCGGATGGGCTGAAGATATAAATATAAGCACTAATAATATAGATATCAGATCTTACATTGTAAACATTTATAACCACTGAGTAAAATGTAAAACCTTAGATTAATAAAGTAATCTTTTAATATAAAAAAAAAAAACTAATATTACAGCTTTCCATAAGACAATATTTAACAAGTTTTTTAATTATTGAAGGGGGGTTTATTTTTTAAAAAAAAAAAACTTTGCAGACATTTTTTATTTTATTTATCCAAAATAAAAATTATGCACACATAAACTTTATGTAATGTATATATAATCTAAATAGGGTTTTTCTATATATTTTAAAGAAAAAAGAATGGTATTTTTTAAAACATCAACTGGCACTAAACTTTTCTCCGAGGCCCATTTCAATGTAGCTTTTTTATTTTATCAAAAATTCTATTTATTACATATATTTGTTATCCAAATTCATGAAGAAAAAAAAGCTTTTAAAAAAAATTATGCCCTGTTTGGAAAAATATATATAAACAAAATGGCCAACATAATTCGCGTAAAAAATTTCCAGACGCGATTATGACCCACATTAAATTATAAAATAACTCACTAATCTCTACAATAATTTATTAACAAATCAGTCAATAAATATATAATGATTACAGATGAAAAATAAGCTATTTATTTATTTACATGAACAAAAACTAAGCACATTTTCTCACAATTTGGTTTTTGGAAAAGAAAGTTCCCAAACTATAAATAAGATACCTCAATAATATCACTTTGATTTATTTATAAACAGATATAATCTTTTTCGGTTGAATATCAGAAAAAAATCTGCAATATTTATTAGTTTGCAATCGTGAATGGCCTGAAATCTTCACGTATTAAGGCAAACCAGTAATTATGCATTGCTTTGAATAAAGATGTAGTTTTCCGAAATAAAATTATTATTGCTGTCATTATTTTACGTGTGAATTATTCAGTTACATCTATTTTCTGCTAAAAAGTTTAAAGTTAGCATTTAAATGCAAATCTTTTAAAATTAATCAACTACAATATCAGAATAGAAATTCTGGGAGAAAAAAAAACAGTTTATTTGATAGCAGTACGCCAATTCTCATCAAAGATATTGACGTAAGAATCAGTAATACAAATTGGTGCCAATTAGGTCTCTAGGCAAAATCCTGATTACGAACCTTCCTCAGGGGGAAGTGCATTGCATTAGATCTATATATCATCTTTTTGCTGAAAGATGTCAGATGCCTGTAGGTGACTCAGAACTGAATACATTAAAATATAAAAGTGAGACTTACTATTAGATTTATATAACTACTTTAGAAAATTGGTCTTGTGTTTGAAAATTTCAGTTCATTCGTTTGCCTAACATAAATACGTGATGGCTTCCATATCATTATATTATAAACACAACACTTTCACTAGGAAAACACAAAGAAGAAAACTAATTCAGAAATCTATTTGGTCATATTATATGATGTCCAATGACATCTTATACTTATGGAAATTGATTTTTAATGGATGCAAGTCGCTTGCACTACTAACCTCACCACCTTTCGGAATAAAAATGGTTCAGTTTGACTTCAGAGACGATGATACCCTGCTTGCACTCAACAACAGAGTAAACAAATCAGCCAAAACCCCACAAGGAATTTTACAAAGATCGCTAATCTAAAGGATTTGGATAATATTTTGCTTTAACAACAAAAAAAATTTAAGTTTACTGTGGTTATTTCATAAATGATAGATAACATAGTAATCTATGTAAAAATTCAGTACAAATGATACCTCACTTTCACATTTTCCAACTGTTCAAAAGTAAGTTTCCAATTTTTATTAATATTTTTGCTAGTAGCTAAAAGAATTGCAAATGTTTACAGGAAATAAACAAAGTAGATAAGTACTGTAAGAGTAAAATTTAAATATTAAACAAGGCAAAACTCCCCATACAGTAGTGCCACCCTGTGCCAACCAGAGTAATCAATAGATGCCAGAAGGCTTGTGCATAAAATCCCTATCTAGTGCCTACTCATCCAATATACAGATTAGTTTCTGACTTGTGGCCTTCGTCAGTGAGGAGCTTTGGATCTGAGAGCACTGCACCTAGATCTTATGATCTAATGCAACCCTCCAGCACTAGATAGGGACTTTATGCACAAGCCTTCTGGCATCCATTGATTACTCTTGTTGGCATAGGGTGGCACTACTGTATGGAGAGTTTTGCTTTGTTTAATAACAATTATGTGCTAGTATAAGAGATGGTGATCATGTGATGTTTAGTGGTTTAAAATTTAAATATCTTTATGAATAGCTATCATTATAAGTAATTATTCATTAAAATTGAAATAATAAAAATATTGGTCAAAACTGAAAAAAATAAAATAGCATTCAAAAAGTATACATTGTCAAATTATAGTGAATAATACCAGGTTACACACAATGTGTTTTTTTTTTTTTATAAATAATAAACAAAAATATATTTATTCACATAATTTCAATTTGCAATTTCAATTGAACAAATAAAAGTATAATATCCTGAATGCTTGTGATGATGGTATTTTAGATGTAATAATACGTAAAACTATTTCTATCATCTATCAATAAATGTTGTTCTAGAACAATTTAAACTTTATTTAAACTTTTCCAATACAAATAACTGTTAGTAATAACACATAAAGACATCACAGGTTAGTAGATTACACATGTTAAATGATATTACTTTCTGCACTTCTTCAGGTGATCAATAACTCCTGAAGAAGAATGGAGAATAATATCACAGGAAAGACTGCGTAATTTACTAATCTGCATTATCTTTATGCATTATTATTAACAGCTGTTTATATTTGAAAACTTTATATAAAGTTTAAAAATTTTCTAAACATTCAGCATTTAATGATATATGATAGTAATATTATCACATAGAAGTATAACTTATTTATCAATTCATTCGTTAATATTTTTTAGGTATATTTTAGTCTTCACAGCAAACATGTAATATAAACAAACTTTAATTAATAACAATTTCTTAGCAAGCCTTAACTATTTCACAGATGGTAGTGTTTTAGCCGCTAGCAGCAGCTGATTCATTGAAATTTTGTTTTCTTTTTAAAATTGTGTAAAAACTATAAGCATGATGTTTACAAAAATCCCAGCATTCGCTGCTGTTTGCATTCCTTTTTTAAATGGTGTATTATATGTTTAAATCAGACAAAATTTGGATTTTTTATTAATAGATTCATTTTTTCTTTTCTGCTCAGTTTATTAGATTGCACAAAGACAAAGGCACAATTTTCATTTCAGCAAGACTTTGTAGTAAAATGGATTTAAAATGTCTCAATGATTAAAGACCTTCATCCCGATAAAAATGTAATATCGTAAGTATTCAATTTTAATTTTTTTGAAGATATTTTAAATTTTTCTTTATTTGCATAGTGTTATTTTAATTTTTTTCTATTATTTGATAAATTATAATTTATTAATATGTTTATTAATGTGTTTGCATTTGTATTAGTGTGTGTAGTATAGAATTTATATTTGTATTCCAATATAACATAGTGGTTTGTGTATAATGTAATTTTGAGGCTCGTAAGTATTCAATTTTTTTTTTTTTGCATAGTATTTTAAATTTTTCTATTACTTGCTTAGTTTTATTATTTTTATAAATTATAATTTATTAATATGTCTGCATTTGTATTAGTGTGTGTAGTATATAAATTATACTTGTATTCGAATATAACAGTGGTTTGTGTATAATGTAATTTTGAGGCTCTGATCCAAGTTTGAAATAATCTTACTTTATAAATATGATTCTAAAAAGGTTTAATAATTTATGAGTGTGCTTATATTTTTATTAGTGTGTTTGTGTTTGCACTTGCATGTCTGTCCTTGTATAACAATGATTTTTATATATAAAATTAAGGTATTGTAGAACAGTGCAATGTAAATTTTAAGACGGATTATCAGATGTACAGAAAAGTTGCAGTTGATAAAGCAATCACAAAATTTACTAGGCATAGTACCATGTGAATATAAACTCTTAAAACCAATAAAGAAATGTTTCAAGTGATGTGCATGGTAATGCCTGCAATGGTTATGTATACCACGTGAAAATGTATACAGGCAAAGAATCAGATCTGATTCATGCAGTGGAGTCAGTAGTTTTGCCACATTTTGTATCACATTATTTTCAAGTCTATAGCTAGCAAATGAGCTATATGCAAATAACATATATCTCTGTGGGACAGCATCACTGGTGTGCACAAAAAATATAAACATTGCTGGGATACATAAAAAATATAAAATGAAGAGATGAAACTCATTTTATCATTGATACAGACAGTAGCCTTCAATTTCCGGTTTTGGATAGACAGGAAGCCAATTCTTATAATGACAAATGTATATTCACCTTCTGGAACTGTTTTATTTTGTATCTTTTATTAGGATGAATCTTTTTCTACCTTGAGATTTGTTAACTTTTGGGGTACAAGATAAAAATGAAGAATTCTTAAGTGAACTATTTTTGGAGATTCTGAAAACATGGATTATCTCAGGTAAGAAGTATTATATATGATTTGAATGAGAATTTTGTGAGGAATACAGAGAAAATATCAATGAAGATGTAATTTAATTTTAATGATAAATTGGAAATTATGAACAAACAACAAAGTAATAATTATTTTGGATATTGAAATTTGTTTTTTTTTTCTTATTTGTTAATGGTAATCACTATTTGTCTTAGCCTTATTGTTTTCCTCAGATTTTCTATTTTTTGTCAATATATAGTATTTTGCTCTAACATTATTAAAACTGAAGTTATTATGAAAATTGGGTCTCAAGCCAGTTTTTAAAAAAATCAATATGGCGCCTAGGTCCCTGATATAGTTAAAATGTATTTTTCATATAAGATATGTTTATTTACAATAAGCAGATTTTTTTTATCTTAGAACTATTTTAATGACATTGAAAAGTACCATAATTATCAGTCTTATCTCTGAGATTATCTCTCAAGTCCATGTCAGAGAAAGAAAATCATAGCAGGCAAAAATATGTTGAATTTTAAAGAAACACCTTTATTTACATAAATGCACTAAAAAGCAAAAAAATAAATTTTCTCCAGTTTTTACAAATAAAAGAAGGGAGGGGAACAATTAAGTCTGAAAATATTATGATGATGATTCACAAATGAATTTTCCAAAGGATCATTTAAATAAACCTGCAAATAATGCCTATTTCCTTGTATCAATGTCACTAAATAAATAATATCCACTTTTGCCACAGATTAAATAATTTAATTTAAAACCAGAAATTTATTTTACATTACAATGCCTCATGTCACAATGAGAGTGCATGCCATACCCAAGTTTTCAGATCCTAATTAGGCTTAGAATTCCCCTTCTTCCCAGACAAAAACCCTTGTGAAAGCCTATATCCAATGTAGATAATTTCTAATACAGTAGTCATGAACTTTACCATATTTTATTCTAAGTACGTCTTGGATTCAAACGTATATAGCATATAATAACACATTTTGTTAATAAACATTGATTAGATTAGAATGCTTATTCCATATAATTCTTAACTAATTGTTTTTCTCTGATTTTGGAAAGAGCAATAGTTTTAGTCTTTGCCCCATTATCTCTCCATTTGAAACATTTAAAGTTATGTAACATTAGTTCAATAATTAAAATAAAGATGATAGCATTGTTATTGTGTATTCCATGCTACTTCTTATACTATGTATTACTCAGTTCAGTCTGGGAATAATATCTTAGTATTACTTACTGAGGATTGTATAAGGGTTACACTTTATAACCCTCTCCACATAATTCTGAACTATCTCTGATTTTGGAAGGTGTTGTAGTTTTATTCTTTGCTCTACATCTCTCCGTATAAAACATTTAAAGTTATGTAACATTAGTTCAATAATTAAAATAAAGCCTAATTAACTGGATTGCCTTGTCCTAGCTGGAAAGCTTGATTTGGGCAGTCTTGATCCAATTATTACTCTCAGCGGATGCATCATTTTGGAAACCAGGTTCAAAGTTCATTCATGGTATAAATATGGTGTCCTAACCATACTAAATAACATCTTCAAAATAACAATAGTCCAATTCACCTAATCTATGCAAACAAATATTGGTATATGAAAAATAATAGACAACTTATTACCAGTCACCTAATTTAATACCTGTGGGCCAATTTTTTGCAAAAATTGACAGGTAATGTTTGTTTATTCATGAAGAACGTGAGCTACATTCTATATTAATAACAGTATTTCAAGTCTTCCTTTACTTGGATCAACCATTGATTTTTAAAAAAATGTTTGGAAGATATTTATTGTTTATAATTTTAAAACAATTTATTGAATTTCATACTTCAATTAAGTGTTAAATGGGACAATATGTCAATGACAAAATCAAAATATTTGTTTATTTAAAAAAAAAACAGTGTGAAAAAAGTAATAGAAGTCAAGCATTGGTGGCCTAGTGGTTAGCATAGCTACTTTCCAAGCAGTTGTCCCAGGCTCGCTTCCCAGCCGACGCTTTGACATATGAGAAAAAAAAAGTAATAGAAGCACTGAGTGAATAATGTATATTTTAAGCCTCGATGGAGGTTCAATGAATCTATTAACAAGACATGAAATTCTGACCGGACTTTTCTACGCAAATGTTCTGTTATATAATAATGAAGTGTGAAAATATTCTAAATTTTCTATAATCAAATTTAATCATGGTAGTTTAGATACAGCGTGAAGTCTAATCATAGTATAGAGAATATGTTTGCATAAACTAATCATAAATATGTTCCATGTTCACTACTACCAAATGACACCCAGATTATTTTAGATGTAATTTTTATAAGGGTATAGTGGCTAATTTCAGCGTTGTTAATGCTACAGCTTTGTCCACTGTTTTCAAAAGTAATATGACAAAGTTTTAGGTGCATTTGTCATCCAGATAAACAGATAAAAAAAGAATATTGAAAAGATATTATTTAGCATGATGTGGTTATATTTATCCATAGTTTTCAAATGTAAATAATTTGAAAGTGTTAAGTGCATTTGTCAGTCAGATAAGTAGATATGAATAAATATTGGGAAGATAGTATTTAGCATGAAGTGGTTATATATGTCCACAGCTTTCAGATGTAAATAATTTGACAATGTTTTAGATGCATTTATCATCCAGATAAACAAAGTTTTACTTCAATGACATATATAAATCTATAAGTATGTTGCGCACAGACAAAGAAGCTTTTAATTTAATTGAGTACTAAGCTACATGCTTTCGAGAGATATGTACTCCCATATTCATAGATAGGCATGTAGTGAGAAAATATCTGTATTAAATGTAATATGCAAATCCGTGTAAATTTGAGTGCATACGTTATAATGTCCATTTTCTCGATATGAAGAAGCAAGCTTCTTTTAGTGGGGTCGCTTGCTATGTAGCAAGCTTCTTTAACTTTACATTTAGCATCGTTTCTCTCAGTACAAACAATACTCATTGATGATGGTTGAAAAATGTGGCCGGAGGTTTTCTTGTGTTCAGCGAATATTGAATTGCCTTCTGCCACCTTTTTCAACCATCATCAGCAAGTATTGTTTGTACTGAGAGAAACGATGCAAAACGTAAAGTTAAAAAGGCTTGCTACATAATAAGTGATCCTGCTGCAATCAACAGAAAAGCCTGCTTCTTCATATCGAGAAAATGGACGTTATAACTTATGCACTCAAATTTACATGGATTTGCATATTACATTCAATATAGATATTTTCTCACAATATGGGAGTACATATCGCCCGGAAGCACTTAGCTGAGTATTCAATTAAATTAAAAGCTTCTTTGTCCATGCGCAGCCAGATAAATAGAGATGAAGAGGGAAAATTGGGAAGACATCATTTAAAATAATAAAATGTAAATAGCAAAGATGACCAATAATCAAGTAAAAAATTATACAATGGTATTTCTAATAGAGCTCCATATACAGATGTGTAATTATGGCATTTTTTTTAAAAAATGGATAAAGGATATATAAAAAATATAAAAAAGCAAGACAAGAATTTTGGCATGCAGGCAATAAGAGTGAGGTATTCTTTAGGGTAATAAGGAAGATATGTTTATATAAACCAAAACCAGCAAACATATATTACATAATTATCAAAAACAGAATGAAAATATTGTCAAAGAGATTATTGAGATACCAAAGTAATAAAATCTCCTAAATATAAATGAAAGAGAGATTAAAGTGGTTAGAATGGACATTTGTTAATGCTATGTATTAATTCAACTTTTGATTATTAAAGTAGAGTAATAAAATGTGTTTTTGTGTTGTTGTTACATTAAATATGTTGTTTCAGGTATTGTAGATGCAACAAAAGACAAAAAAAAAATTACTTCAAACTTCTGCACCAAAGTTCAACGTAATCAAGCAGTAGCTAAGCCTAAGTTGTTCAAAAATTTAAAAAAAAGCATTAGTTGATTATCCTATCTGCGGATAAAGGTAATATAGTTAAAATAATATTTCATAATTATATTTATAATTTTTATTATTCATAAAATTAACATATTGTTACAGTTTAAGATAAGAATTGGCAAACTATGGGCTGCAGACAACATGCAATCAGCAATGATGATTTTTGTGCAATGCCCAACTACAATTTTTTTTTAAAAATTTATCATAAAAATGTTAAAACAAATTTTTGGGCATATTATATTAGTTTTTGGTCATATTACGATAGTTTTTGAATTACCAGTAAAGTGGAAGATGAGTTGCAATAAAGGAGAAGTTATTTTGAATGGATATTGTTGCCCAAACAATAGACATCTACGTTACCCAAAAAGATTGTGACATCAAAATTTCATTGCAAAATTTTCTCTCATTTTTGAATTATCGTGGAATTTCAGTCACATATAAACATACATACAATGTCGAACATCATTCTAAAATTGTCTGAAATGGATTTTAAAAGCTTCGTTTCATGAAAATGTATTGAAAATAAAGTCAATTGTTGCTGTGACTGTAATAGTTTCCTATATTATGAGTACCAGAAAGTAAAAAAAAACATTTTTTTACATGCAACTTGTTAAAGACCTTATAGAAATCCATGTGGCCTGCAGTCAGAAAAGTTTGCCCACCTCTTCTTTAAGATATATTGTTAAATACATTGGATTTTTTATCTTTTTTCTACAAAGATAAACGAGAAGATAGGCTTATTAGAGATCATAGAGATAAAGGAAATATTCTATTAGTTAAGTAAAAAAAAAAGCACAATTTTTTAAGGCTATTTAATATTTACAAGTACAATATCTTCTTTGTTCTTTGTTTTTTTCTCATTTGATTCTATTAATACTATATAAATTTGAACTCAGAAATATCCATAGAAATTCAATTATTGCTATTCTAAAGACAATAATTGTGATTTTAATGAAATGACCAAAAACAATCTTGAACTTCATGATGATTAGAATCATTTTCAGAACCGTTACTTACTGATCCATTCTTATTTTCCATGTCTGAGAAACCAAAAAAAATCTGACATACATATATTCAACTTTTGCATTGAATATATGATGAGAAAGGCCAAAAAACCAAGATAAATATGGGTCAGAATTAGTGAAAAGACATCAATCATCTTAGATATACTCATGACACTGCAATTATCACCAAAGAAGAATGAGATCTGATACTTAATAATCCAGTTAAAGTTTAAAAGATGGAATTATAACAATGTAAAATCAGGCAAGCATTATCTTATTTATAAAATCCATATTTTCTTTGTTATTTGATTGATGAATGTATGTTTGTCCGATGTCGCGTGTCAAATTCACAACCGCTATGTTTACGTGAAAGAAGTAATTCCTACTACTAAATAAAAAATGCTGGGGAAAAAATCAGTATGAGTGCTTTTAACGATAAAAATTTAGTATATATTTCAAGATAAAAGTTCCCAGCCAGTTGCAAAAACAGCCACAAATGTTGATTCATAATTCCACATTAAGATGCTCTGTGCTTTCATAGTCTGTCAATTCTCTAATATAGTTCAGAAGAACGACATACTTAACAATGGTTAATTTAAAATGTAACAAACTTTTATAGATTAGCAATGTTTAATAAAAAATATATATTTACATTAAATCTTTCAAAAATTTGTTAGATCAACCAATTAAAAAGAAGCGCAGGTCTTTACAAGACCAGGTGCGTCTGGTAATATTATAAACTGCAATTCACTTTTAAAATGTATGGAGAAGATTTAAAATCATTGAACATTTCTATCTCCTTGGATAATAAACCACACAGCAGTCAAAAGATCTTCACCTACTGACATGGTTGCAATAAAACTACTGAAGAAGTTTTCAAACAATGATTAGAATTATTCAAAATATGGTATTGTACGTGACTCTAAAGTGAAAGTTTAGGCACTCAAATAGAATTATGAAATCACATTAAATGTGATCTTTCACTTGAATTTAAAATGTCCAATTAGAAATTGGAAGAGCTGATAGTTTTTTTTAAAAAAAAAGATCAGAAATGAATACATTTATTGGAGTATCTGAAAATGAAATTAGATGATAGATCAATATGAAAAAATAGCATTTATATAATTGCTGGTAATTTATGCCAATTTAATATTATTTAATGCAATATTAAATATTCAGTCAAAAAAGCAGTTTTAATAATAAAGCAGTTAATATCCTGACCAATCAAGTGGTTCATTAATTATCATTAGTGTCAGTTCAAAAGGTAACAGTAAATCATGAGCTCCTCACCTAAAGCCATATAGCATTTTCTCATAAAATGTGATGGTTGCATCAAATTACAATGGTGCATCTAGCTAATAATTAGAGACCCATTGACTGACCAATAATGGAATGGCCAGTCAGCTTGGCTAAGGTCCTGTTACATGAATAAAAAATCCTAAAGCTACTTGTGAACTGAGAAAATTCCAAGATTCACTAAACCAGACTCGATTCCCAGTTCATGACTACGATAGGCAGCGGTACAGTAAGATCTTTACTTTGCATTTTCTTAACAATTTACCTCATATGTAGGCCTACTTTATAAAATATAATTACAACATAAAATAAAAGGAATTTTAACTTTATTACAGCCTTAAGTTGAGTAACTAGCCAATAGAGATTATCCCATATTATCAGCATTTGCACTACCCAATTTATTCTAACATCTTAATTTTTTGATCTATATAAACTTTGAAGAAGTTTTGAAAAGAATAAATGGAAAAAGAAGATTGATTGAGGAAATCAGAGAGATAAAGAGAAACTATATTGGGCATATGTTAAAAAGAAATTATAGTTTAATGAAAGATGTTTTGGAAGAAATGGTGAGCGGAAATAAAAAGAAAGGATGGAAGAGATTGACATTGTTGGATGGTATAAGAGATGAGAAGAGTTACGTGGAATTGAAGAACTGGGCAAGAAAAAATGGAATGGAAAAATGGATGAATTGATGATGTGACTACTCTCTGGACCTGTCCATTTGACAAAATACTTTTGATGATGATAAACTTTGATGAGCTCCGATATCCTATTAATTTTTATTCAATAACTATTTGAAAGCATTTACACTGATACAAGTTGCTAAAAACAAATAATAATCAATAAATAAAATTACTATCAGTAAAAATAAATAAATAATAAAATGTTAATAATTACACAATGTTTCTAGTAATATTATTCTCTACTCTTCTTCAGGTGTTACTGGCCTGACCAATGATGATATTAGTGTAGGAGTCGAACTTAGACTCTTAGATTACTGAATATCGAATTTTAAGGCAATGCTCTAATCAACTGAGCTATTACTAGGTTGGAGCATTACCTTAAAATTCGATATTAGAGAATCTAAAGGAGACATTCGACTCCTATACTAATATTGTTAAGGTCAGGCCAGCAACACCTGAAGAAGAGTGGAGAATAATACTACTCGAAATGTTGTGTAATTACTAAATAATCAAATGGTTTACATGCCGACAATGACTAAATTTTACACCATCTGTGAACCTTGAGTTCAAAGTCAGCCACCTCTCAAACTCTTTAAATAAATAAACTTTTTATAAAATCTTACTGCTTATGATTTCAAAAAACAATGACCTATATGATTTAGCAGCGTATGATGAACTTGGGAACTAAATATCTCTGATCGAACCTCAACCTGTGTTCCGATGCTTAAACATCACGTTATTCGGAGCGACTAACTATTCGATTATTTATTATTAAAAGCCAATGATCCTTACTCGAAATGCACTCGTGACGATTGTTTTGAAATTATTTGCGGTATCAATTTTGCTACATATATACTGATCGTATATGTATATATGTATGTGTAATAGTTTCTTGATTAAATTATTGATTTTACTTTTCCTTATGTAGTCATTGCTAAGAAATCAAGGGTACGAGCGCAGAACCTGCTTTACTAGAAAAGATAAAATAGGTGTGAGACTGGTATTATTCTAAAAATTAATCAACTGGCTCTATTAACATTAAAAGTCCAGTTAAAATAGCCTCAGGCTTTTCCAGTGTACTTTGATATTTAAATTTTAAGCAAATAAATACAATGCCAAATTCTACTTAAAAAAATTACCAATTATTTTCTGACGAAGAAATAAAAACGAGATTGTTAATTATTAATTTTAAACAAAAGATATAAAATGCAATCGAATATATTAGTTACTTTTTTAAGGTTGAATAATATTAGAGTAGATAATATAAACAACCGATTTCTTTTTTTAACAATAAAAACAGCAATTATTATAACTCTAACTTGGAAAAGTAGTGGTTATTGAACTATTCTGACATGCCCAAAAACTGCGGTTTGAATATCCTACAATCAATTGGATTAATAAGTTGAGTATCAATAATATTGATTGTTAATAATATATTTTGTAATACGATGCAAGATTCACAACAGGGTGAAGGAATTTTTATTTGGCTTAACAAACTTAAAGATACCCAAAACAAAATTAGGATGAAAATTAATTTAATGAAAAGAAAGATTCCATTTTCATAAAAAAGTTTCCTGCAAAAATTGAAACCAATTCTAACTTTAATCATTAGTGTTCGAAAAATAAAATAAAATGCAGTTCATTTTGTGACAAACTCGTTTTTCCTAAAAACTACAGTGATAATCCTCTTTTTGTATTGCCTATTTTATATAATAAAATAATATCAACAATAAAATAAATCAATTTAAAAATCCAAGAAAGAGTATATTATTTTAAGTTACTAACTACTTAAATATTTTAGAATTTTTAAAATTGCCTTATCTAAACTTTTATGTATAATTTATTAGGAGGGAAATAATATAAACTCAGCACGTAAGATATCTATCTCAAAAGCATGATAAATCAATTAGATATATTGCAGAAATATGCATGTGGATATCAACATCATAATTCAACCATTATCGATTCATTGTAGGATATGCATTTAAGCAAATAGTTTTTAAATGGCTTTGCTTCTGATTCAAAAGTAAAAACAAGAGACCATAAGATTTACATTACAAACTGAGATTTACATTCATTGTTGTTAGAGGAAATATTTCTTCTAATCTTTAAAAATGGATGTGAAAAAAAATATGTTTCTTGTACTCAGTTTTTGTAGTTTATTTATGAATGTCCGAGATTTTTTTTTTAATAGTATATAAATGAGTACTACAAAATGGAAGGAACCATTAACCAGGATTTAGATGTAAAGGCCATAGAGTTGACAAAGGTAATGTTGGGGAAATGGGATGGAACAGGTTATAGAAGAATATGGGAAAAACCTAGGGTGGGGAATGAAAAGGGAAGGTAAGATGGCTAACAGGTTTCTCTAGGCATAGTGGCTGAGAGATTTCTGACTCTAAGAAAGGAGAAGCCATAGTGCATCACAGCACATGTTCCAACAAACCTAATTGGATAGCAAAAATTAGCTCACACTTTGTTTAGAATACTGATCTGTAGGGGTACAATACTTTTCAATAAACATTTAGATACATAACGCAGATGCTTTTCAACATGCACACACAATACACATATTAAATGATAGTGCATAAACAAATTAATGCAGTTCTACTTCCTGTCGCCAGCTGAAACAGTTGACTGTTCACTGGCTCCATAAGGATGGGACTCATTACACTGTCAAGTTGTGAGTTCATGGGAAAAAAGTTTGCTAAGATGTAAGAGAGTACTTGTTTTATTGTTTTATCAACTTTACAATAAATTTTACATCAGCTTCATTCATAAGTAATTGAAATTATTAATCGTTCCATTTTATGCAAATGGATGCCTTTAAAAAAAGACAAAAGCCAGGATAAATAATTCTTAGAATCATTAGAGCAACATAAAACTTAGGAAAAGAATTTAAAATGAAACCAAACAATCCCAAAAAAAAATAGAGTCACTAGAAATCTGATTTTTAATGACAGAACAAATTGAGAAAGGATTTGGAAATCAAATCCCATTGAAAATGTTGAAAAAGAAGAAAGAAAAAAATGCTTAACAAAGATAGTCTTAAGAATTTCATTTTAACATCAGATATTAATAAAGTAAAACAAGCTTCTATGGCTGCAAACCAGCTAGGGAAGACAGAAAATAGCCCAGGGAACATACTAGATATAAAAATTAACCATAAAACCATGGGAAAAAGATATCCCAGTCTTAAATCATTCATAGAAAAAAAGTTACGATATTGTGGTATTGAACCGGAGGTGGCCGAATGCGGCAAAACGGTGCAGGAGGGGACAATTATTTTAAATATTAATTCGATCTCAATTTTAAAATCAATCATTACAGATTATGATTTAAACTATCCCCCTGCACAAAAACCAAATTTTACCAATGATCAGAACAGAAGTTATTGGGCCACTTCTGGTGTGATCGGGTCACCACAAAAAGAATAAAAAATTTCTAAATCAACACAGAATCACAACAAAGTGAATCCTGAGCCAAAAAACAATGATTTAAAGACAAAAATAAGTACAAATGATATTATAGACCTAAACAGAGACATTGAAGCTGCAAATTATTCAACCTCTTTTAATCCAACAATTATTGAGAATATTCCAAAGTTTAATTACAAACTTTTAGATTACACAACTGAAACCTTGATTACTAATCAAGACTTAGAATTCAATCTAGACAAGCATATTCAAATAGGATCAATTTACAAGAGTCACAATTGAAATCTTACTATCAAGCCCACTGTAGGGTTATAGAAACCAATTGTCAAAACATAATTTTTGCCATCAACCTTTGCTCTACAACCAAATAACAAGCAAGAATCCTATAATGCTAATTCCACTTTTCCCAATCAGAATAATCAAATGGAAATTTATAGGCAGGATTGTTAACCCTGGAGAACTTTGTAGTCAGTAAGTCAAACAGATATTTTGAACATTTGGCAGGCATCAGAAGTTGACAATAGTGTCAAACAGTTTTGGGCTCCACTGACATCAATGTACAAAGTGAAATGGACAAATGGTGTGCTCTCGTGGTGTACAGATAAAAACTAGCTATGATTTCAAGACTACAATGAATCAATGTATCTTACACATCATGTATTTCTGTAAATCAGGGTATTTAACCCCATATATTTTGTAATTGGTCACTTATGTAATGCAGTGTATTCCCCTTGATCTAGATGGGCAGGTAGACCGAGTGTGGGCCTGGCCTATTTGAACTGACCCATATCAACATTGTTGCATTGAGAGCACAGGTCTCCACTCAACTCTTCTTCCTCGAGGAGGTGACGGTCATGGGGGCTTGGTTATCTGTGGGAACGGGCAGTGATCTTCACCACACCCAGAAAAGGAATGTCTGGATCCACCGGATGGGTTGAGAGTCACTATTCCCACATGGGCTTGGCCTTGATGGGTTGCCACACCCCCTTGATGGATTGCTTGTGAACAGTGTTGACTTGTGTTTTTTAATTTCTTTTCATTTTTATGTTTTCTTGATTAACAGTACATTTTTGGCCAGGTAGACTGAGTTGGTCCCTGCCCATTATGACTTGAATTGGTAATTATAGGTTTTTGGCTGAATCCTTGGAAGCGATGGTCATGAGGGGTTCAATGATCTGTAGGGGCAGACAGCAATCATTGCCACACCCAGAAGGGGGATGACCAGGCATGGTTCTCCCAGTCCTCTTTGATTCAGTTAGTGTTCAGGATCGGCTGAATCAATGGGACACCCAGATAAATCTAACCCACTTATGGGGAGGTGATGTGGATTAACCTTGTCCAAGAAGTAGGTCTGGGTTCTTGCTAAGTGGAGTTCTGGCTAGTCTGGGCATAGATGGGGTCTGAGGGGAGCAGTTCGGGGACCTGCCAGTTGGATTGATAGTTGTTTCCCTTGCATAGATTTTGCCTTGAAGTGACAGATGCATCCCCTTGATTGACTGTCCTTTGATCCAAGTTAATATAACCGTATTACCTAATTTATTGTATAAGGTAGTTGGACTGCTTTGAGCCACTGCCCAATTGTATAATATGTGTACCATTGTAATCTCTTTGGCCCACTGCTGCAGGCAACAGAATGTTGTCCCTGCACATTTGGGCCTATGAGATTTAATATAGTAACTTAATAAAGGTTGCCTTTGAAACGTAAAGAAATTAAGGTTACAAACAAAAATAGTTTTTTTTTTAAAAAAAAAAGATTGTGAAGATGACATATATTTATGTAAATTGTGTACGTGTACATTCATTCAATCTCACTCTCTTAAAAAAAATACTAAAACTTATTTTTCTATATTGTTAGAAAAAATGTTTGTCTCTAAATATTTTGAGAATGTTTAATTTCTAAACAAGTCATCAACTTCAAACACAACTTTCCTGATTTATAATTAATAATTATTATTATTATTATTTTTTTTTCATATGTCATAGCATCGGCCGGGACGCGAACCCACAACCGTCTGCAACCAACTACTTGCTTGCATGGCGGCTGCGATACCTCTCGGCTAACAACGCAAGGAGCCATTTCACATATTATCATTAGTTTTATGATATGAATAGTCATTTAAATTTTTAAAGAAAAAAAAACGTAAACATGGTGTTTACCTAAATTCATCTAAATTGCAATAATGAAATGACAACATATGAAGAAGTGAGACTTGAGCAAAATAAGCATATATCCTTATAATTTATGAATTTTAATATTTTTGCTATCATTTAGGTCATTTTTTAATGCAATGTCTATGAGAATTAATAGATGTTGAGACAATGGATGTAGCTGCTCTACTGTAAACATAACATATATCAATAACAAATTCTTTCTAACAACTGCTACTGTAGAATATTCAGATATGAATATAAATGATTTTATAGCACATTGACAACTAGCAAAATAATTTGTAGCAGATAATTTCTTCCATCATATTCAATATGAATTATCTTGTTTTTGATTAGTGTTAAAAGATTTAAATTTCAAATATTAATTTCAAACCAATTAGTAGATGTAAGTATGAATATTATAAACAAATTAAAACGTGGGCTCATTTCCATATAAATAAGCTTGAAATGTGTTCTAGCAGTAATGTTGCTATGGAAACTATCAATTGCAACTAATAGTGCACTGAGGCTAAGCAATGTTTTTTTTTATTCTATTGTTCCTTAATAGCATTTTATCATACGTTTAGTTTCAGAAAATATCAGTGGTGATTGATAATTTTGTTAATGTCACTGCTAAACACATTTGAAACTAATTTACTTGGAAATGCGCTCACACTTTGTTTACATTATAAAATCCATAAAAAATTCAAATCTAACAAATACGAATGTTGTATATGTAAAATAATATATCATCTTGACATGTCAAATGTTATTTTACTGAAGAAGATACATATTCTGTATTTATTTATGAATAAATCAATAAATAACTTATTTATTTATTTATAAATACAATCAGTAAAGAAATATAGACAATCGTTAAATCAATAAATAACTTATTTACTTATTTATAAATACAATCAGTAAAGAAATACAGATAATAGTTTAATACCACTTTAGATCAATGATTCCCAACATGTTCCACATGGGATGGGGCAATTTGTTTTTTTAAAAGTGGAAATTTGAGAATGAGTATTTAACACTGAATTTGAAAACCAGCTAATTGTTCTTATATTTTATTCTTCACCAATTAAGCTAGGAATGTTTTTTTCAATTTCCCTATTTCCACGCCATCTTCCTCAGTGTCTTTTCTGTTTAAACAACCGTTACTCCTTACCTCTCCATTGTTATTTGGAGTAAGTTAATGGCCTTTTAGACTTCCTCCATTTGAATAGGAGTTCACTCATAGTGTAGAGAATCAGGATTTAAAGATGCTTAAGTGGGGCATAGCGGGAAAAAGAGATTGTGAACCACTGCTTTAAATATTGTATCATTTACATTTTATTCTGATCAATTTGCATCACAAACAAGAAAAAAATAAAGGAAAATGATAATAACTTTATATATGTTTATTTCTTAATGTATTACATATTTTTTTAAAAAAATTGCTAATATTAATTAACTTTTTCAAACTTATTCGACATGACATGCCAAACTAAAAATATAGGCTTAATTTTATCAAATATATAACTTTTTGATAGAAAAGAATTTGTAAAAAAAAAAAATTAAATTATTTTCCGTAACAATTATTATTTAAAATTATTTTAAAATTAGAAAAAAATACTGAAAGTGTATTAATTATCTAAACATTAATGTTATATCCAGAATAAAAAATTTGTCTGAGGCTTTATTAGTATGAATATAGAAAACAAATCTCAACTTCAAACATTTGTTTAATTCTAAAAAAATAAATTAGTAATTGTAAAAACAAAATATATTTTATATGAAAAAATAAACATTTTTTATCTTGACGAATCAACATAAAAAATTCCAAATGCCTTGTTTAATGAGTGAATAAAAGTAAAATAATTCTTATCCTGATTATAGCTGCCATCTACACCCAAAATTAAAAATTAAAATGTAGATTCAGTATCATTAAAAATAAACTATTAAATTGGAAAAAACTATATAAAATTTTAAGTAGCTTTTTATCTACTGTAAAACATTTCATTTTGTGTGTATTGTTTTTGTTTATACCTTAATTTGTATAATTTTTTTTAAATATTTTTTAACAATAAATAAATGTATATATATATTCTAATTTATTATTAATTATTTTTACTGTATCCTAGTATGTACATATAATTTTAAAACAGATATATTGTAAACATATGCGCATTGTATTTTTACTATTTTCATAATACTGATTTATCTGTGAATCTATATTATCTATTAAGAACCTTGTAACCAAATGTAATGGATAAGGAATTCCGTTATACATTTTTTAAAAAATTATTTTGAAATAGCTTTTTATATAAAAACGAAGGTTTGCTTTAATCTTAATCTACAGCCTTCAAAATTTTTAATTTGCTGCAGATATAACGGAACTTTATTAATCTTGAGGGGGAAAAAGTAACATGTTCATAAAACCATTAAAAATAACCAAATAAGTTGGTCAGGGGATCATGTGATATATGAGTGTCAGAAAAGATTAATTGAACTTGGTATAAAAAATAATGTATTGATAAAACCATTTTGCTCAGATCATGTGACATTTGATTATCAGAAAAGACTAATTGAAATTGATACAAGAACCTAAGTTCATCATTGTATCACTGAATTAAAATGAAGAACAGTAAAATCTTTCTGCACAAAGTTGTATCATATAAGAATGTTAAGATTTTTTTAAATATATACATCCAAAATTGAAAAACCAACAACAAAAAAGCATGAAAACATAGGCTTTCTTCTACATACAAGATATAAAAAAAGTGATAATATACTATTTTTTTCTCACAACTTTTATTGCAGATTGCAAAAAAAATCTATCTATTGTTCTGGTATAAAAGAAATTTAAGCACCAACAATGGTATTTAATATCATATAATAATGAAAACAATAATATGTAATTGTGACAGGTTCAGTATTAAGCAAAGTATCAATTAGTTAAAATAATACTCAAAAACTGTAATGATAATAACAGAAAAAATAACTCAGCTGGCATAATAACGATTTAAGTAATACAATTTATCAAGAACTTCAGGCTTCATATTGACAATTATTCCAATTTAAATTTAGAATATTCATTCACTTACATGCATAATATTCAACAGCAAAGAGTAAATGTTTCTGCCTACATCAAAGAATACCACACATTATTATAAGATCCAAAGTGATACCAACAATTTAATAATAAAGAGGAAATATGAATTTCATTTTAATTAGTATAATTTAATATTATAACTTTTTTAAATATATGTAATATCAAATTATAGATGGCATATAATGTAAAGCAGGGGTCCCCAACCTATTTGCACTTAAGAGCACATTCTATAATACCGGCCAGGTGGCGGGCACCATTTATTTTTTCAATGTAAATTTATAGTTGGGTATTGTTAATAATACACATTATGTACAAAAAAATATTTATTTCAAAAATAAAATTTTAACATATAATTAACATTTATATTTTTACGCTATAAAAGTATAGTATGCCCTACAATTTGATTACAATATAATACAATAATTTATAAGAAATTTTAAAAATTAAATTTATTTGTATCAGATAAATAATTTTTTATAGTGTTTGGATAGCGGAGGGCACACGTAAAATGGTCTGCGGGCACCATGGTGCCCGCAGGCATAGGGTTAGGGACCCCTGATGTAAAGAATCAACATGGATGCAATAATAAAAAAATAAGTTACTTGAAATAATGCTAATTTTATAACTAGGAAGAAAGAACAATGATACAGCCAATAGGATCATCTCAAAATTTATTAGCTCTGGGTTTCTTACTGTGTATTATTTCAACTGACCAGAGATTAGAATATATAACTGTTTAAATGTGCACATGCAGTCATTCCCAATCTAACAAGGTGAAAACATTGTCTTAAAATAAATTGATAAAGAAAGAGAAAAGACCCCCCCTCCAAAAAAAAATTATTTACCAATATTACTCAAACTGGTAGGTATTACAACATCAGACGATCCACACTGCCTGATGGTGCTGTTTCCATGCAAAAGCGCAGAAATATGCCATTTACAAGGCCACTCATACATCTTACAGCCTATAAACTGTTCAAACACTTGATGGTGAAGCAGTCAACACTACCCCCATATATCGATAGCATATGAACATTATCTATGATGTACAACACTTTCTATACATACTAGTATTGAACATTCAACAGTGTATCATGTCAGGGTGTCTGTAGTTGTAATGACAAAAACTATACCAATAAGCAGTCTGAAATAGTGTTAAACCTAGTGAAAGTAATATGAGGTACTACAAATTCTAACTATCTCACAAACATCCCTATTCCCATTGGAAGCTGGCCCAATGTAAAAAATGAGGGGGCAAAATACAATTCAGCAGAGATCAGACAAACAAATAAAAAGGCAGACAAGTCTGCTTTCAAGTTTGTTGGGATTGCCTGCTACAGAAGCGGCCATGGTGGCCTTCCTACAGCAGAAAAAAAAATTTGTCAACAGAGAAGAACTATGTTTGTTTGGGGAAATGATATTAAAGCACTGTAAAAAATACTAAATAGAATGTCAATCGCGCAAATGCCATCGGTCTTCTATACGTAATGATTGGCAGTCCCAGTTTGATTGTTAACTAATATAATTATTAAATATGCAAACCTGAATTATACTAAGCTAAAATATAGTAGCTCAACATATATAAAAGTAGGTTTTCATCTTGGAAATTTGTGTGCTAAAAAGCAATACAAGATTATGTGAGAGTGTCTAATTGTCTCTCTACTATTATAATATTAGCAATCTTCACTCTGAAGGGTGGCATAGAACAATTAATAAAATATTAACAAGCAAAGTAATGAAGACATATCTGCAGATTTAATAAATTAAGAACAATAACTAAGATAGTTATCATGTTTAATGGAAATATTACTAGTTTAACCTTTAATTAGGCAAGATTTTACAATATTATTTTTCAATAAGATCACATTAAGAGACTTAATAATTATGAATTTATTACAGAGTTTTAATCATTAAGAGTAGACTTTAGTTTAAGTTTGTGTAAATTTATACCTTATAAGAATTATTAGAGTGATTTAGTTAAGAGCTCTGCAGAAAATTTAATTACTGATCATCTTGCTGAGGTGGCTTGCATGGCATAGGCACTAACATTCACTGGTGGGCTGCTTCATTCTTGGTGGCTTCTTGGTAGGCTGCTGTTCTGGACTCCCTCCATCTCCTAGGGCAATTTCCTAGACCAATTACTGGCATTGTAAATTTGGGCATAGCGCCTGGCTGTATTTGATTTGTCAAATGACAACAGTCAGTTTCTTTTGAATTCAAACTGGGGTTTTTAGAGCAAATCTTTCTCACTCCCCTCACAAGCCATTAAATTGTTTACAATTTTTAGTTTTAAATTCTTAAGTTTTAATAATTGTAATAAATTTTAGCAAAGACAAAAGATCCAGCTGCCTGTTCAATAATTTGGTCTTTTGTTTTTTAACTTTATTTTTAAATCATCTTTGAAATTTCGGTTCTCGTTTACAATTTAATGAGAGGAATTTCTGAGAAACCGATGTCCTTGATCCTCTTTTTATTTTTTAAAAAGAGATTTAAATTGTCAACATTCTACTATATATATAAGACGCTCACCCCTGGATTTAAGATTTATATGCGAAAACAAACAAATTTATAAATTTAATAACTTAAAAGAGAATTTTAAAAAGTTGTAATGTTCACAAAATCTATCCCATTAGTTTCCTTCGCATACATACATAGATGCGTTTCTACACATACAACGATATTTACAACTTATTTTAGTTTAATCATTTTAAAATATAACTACCTATATGTCATAATATGCATACAGATTTGATTGATTAATTAATTAATGTACACAATATAAATACATGCACATACTTGTTAATAGAGCTTATTACATACTAATATAAATAAAATTTAAAAAAAACCAGCAAAATGTATGCAATATAAATACACGCACATACTCGTTAATAAAGCACAATATAAATACACACACATACTCATTAATAGAGCTTGTTACATACTAATATAAGTAAAATTTAAAGAAAATGTGAAATGTACGCAATATAAATATATGCACATACTCATTAATAGAGCGCAATATACATACACGCACATACTCATTAATAGAGCAGCTTCTTACATACTAAAATAAAAAACCCTGGCGAAATGTAAGCAATATAAATACACGCACGTACTCGTTAGTAGAACACAATATAAATACATGCACATACTCGTTAATACAGCTTATTACATACTAATATAAAAATGTAAATAAATAAAAACGGTGAAAAATCAAATCCAGACAACCTGTGCCTGGAACATTATATCTAGTTGTTTTTGACTAGCAACAGCGCCATCGAGCAGTGTGGATCATCTGATGTTGTAGTACCAACTGATATTATCACGTATATTAAACAAATCTATAATTAATGAAATATTAAAACCAATCTGTTTTGTGCAACATATAATATATATAAACTTCAACAAATGGTTACCATATCAAGAACAAAACTTTAGACTTTTTTATTATAAAAAAAATTGTTTATGTCTAGATGCTGGTTTCAAATTAATTCAAAAATAGATGATACTTTTCATATGACATTGTTCAGTGAAATTTATATATATAAATTATTAATCAATAAAATTAGCAAATATATTCTCAAAAACAAGCTTTCTCTAAGATCCATTCTTGTTCCTATGTACTTTAATAATAACCTGGGTACTAAATAAACCAAATTCATATATAATAAGTATATATTAAATAAACTAAATCATATATAATAAGTATATAACAATTTTGAACACAGTATTTAGCTTCAAACTAATTAAACAAAAATTTAATGACCTCCGAACAACATTTCCACAATTGGTATCCCAAACTATGTTTAACTGAACCTTATGTATTTCCATCCAACTAATCAAGGATATGCAATCTAGACAAT
Organism: Epiperipatus broadwayi; assembly: GCA_028023455.1. Taxonomy (NCBI): domain Eukaryota; kingdom Metazoa; phylum Onychophora; class Udeonychophora; order Euonychophora; family Peripatidae; genus Epiperipatus; species Epiperipatus broadwayi. The sequence goes on from JAQFVV010012454.1 coordinate 4,807,046, forward strand.
GTTTGATTTTTGATAAAAATAAAATCTTGTAGTCTATTAAGGCAGCATATTGACATATGTATAAAAGATATATAAATTTGCAACATTTAAATTTAAAAAGATTTTATTCAAAACCTAAGTCAAAAATTCATATTTTAAATTTTTAATTTTAGAATTAGTGTACTCAGTAGCAAAATACAGTAGAAATCCCCATATTCACTTCATTCAAATCCAGTTTAATGAAAAAGGGTAATTTTGTTAGGTACAAAAGTATATACTTATATTCTGCAGCTACAAAACTTGTGCAACATTCATCTACCAAATATCAGAAAGATTGACATATTTTTTCTCTCTTTAGCTTTAATGAAACTTTCACAGGCTTGGTTGTGAAGATATGGAGTATTGTTTAATCAAGTATACTTATTCCTACCAGAATAAATATTCCTATAATGTTTAATGCATTCTTTTTCACAGCTATATGTATAAATGCCGATAGATGCAATTTTTTTTTAATTAAATACAAGCCATAACATGAAATTATGCTGTTAATTGTGAAAATGATATAACAATAGTTGTTCGGGATTTTATCTTATGGAAGCAAACTTTAAAATTAAAAACACACAGTAATACGAAGTTATGCCATTATTTCCTTGCATGGAGTGATAGTAACTGAAAGATATATGGAATACTTGGTCTAACAAAAGCAATTTTTGAATCAAATATCTAAAGTTATGCATTTTCAGCATGGCATAATAATATTGCCTACACAGTATTTTGTCTTTTGCTTCCAAATGATGTAGACAATAAATTTGTATTTTTATCAATATTTTTCTGCAAGACGAGTAATACTTCAATCTATTCTTTGATTTTTATTGTGTATATTTTTATGTTGTGATTTCAAAAAAGCAAATTTATTTATGAATGTTGTATGATTAAGTCTTTACTCACAAAATTGTTTGGAACTCATTAAATTATTATTGATTCAAAAATAATAATAATGAAAACAGGAAAACCAAAATCAGAAACGGCAAATTTAAATATGAAAATCTATATTCAGCGATTTTAATACTAGCTAATACAAACCGATATCTTGGTAAACATGATTTTTTTTAAAAAAATCATTTCATTGATAATCTCTTCTTTCTTTTTTTTTAATTAAAAAAAATATATGAAATCCCACTGCTTTTTAATTACTATTCTTAAATACATTATTTAAAACTCAAAAGACACAAAACATTTTACATCATCTGAATGCATTGATTTCATTAAAAAATTTTGTTTAAATTCATACTGTGTTATGAAAATATAAAGAGTTTTAAGTGCGTTGATTTATAATGAAAAGATTTGTAAAAAATAGGAAAATATTAGAACATTTAATTGTGGTAACATGTCACCTAAGAATAGAGGAATTAGCATTCTGTAGTTCAGACGAAGACGATCACTTTTTGCAACAGACAAATATGTTGGTACTGTAATGTATTATATTATTTAGATTCTGCAAGCGTATCTATAGAAAGATTCTTTTCAGTGCTGAATAAAAAGTAGAAGTCATGACTGAAATGCAACCGGACAAGACCGGCTATCAGAATTACTATTAATGTCAGTAGAGAAGCCTTTATTAATAATAATTACAATGAAACATGCATTAAAAAAAGTAATTGAAGATTTTGTAAAATAAAAAAGATGAATTTACTTAATTTTTAGACAAACTAAGTTAAAAATTTATAACCTGCTTTTCTGCACTAACTGTAATTATTTAATAAATGTTGAAACATTTAACAGCGGACTAGCTTTGTTTTATAATAAAGAAATTTATTTTAAAGCTAAGCGCTTTCAAATACTACAAAGTATCATAACCATTGCATTATACAATTAATGACAATTGAAGTCTGGTTTTAAAGTTATTTTGTGTATTATAGAATAGATTAGCATAAAATTGAATACTTGTGAATAAATTTACGTTAACGTATGATTGCTAAAAATACTATTTTTGGAGAGAGAGAGGTGCTAGTGCCCTTTTTACTTATGGTGTTCATATCCTTAGCTATAGACCATGCTTCCTTCATCTTTCTCTTACTGTCATCTCTCTCAGAGCAAACATTTCCTTGGCAAGCAGGCCATAATTTTGATCTCTCTAGGGTGACATTGTTTGCTCTGAGAGATAACAGAAAGAGAAAGATGAAGGAGGCATGGTTAATAGCTAAAGATATACATGTCATAAATAAAAAGGACATTAGCACCCTCCCCCATTCTCTCAAAAATGGCATTTGTAGCTAAAGATTTGTCATTAGAATGTAAATTTACTCACAAATATTCAATTTTGTGCTAATCTACTCTATAATATACAAAATAACTTTAAAACCAGACCTCAAGTGTTGCTAATTTGTATAATGCTATGATGAAAGTGGTTAGCTTTAAAATAAATTTCTTTATTATAAAACAAACCTGGGTTGTTGTTAATTGTTTCAACATTTATCAAATAATTAATTTTAAAAATTCCATTTTACAAATAAGTATTTAATCGATTACGAAAAAAAAATTGAATCTTTCCTATATTCCTAACCTCACAGCTCTTTACTACCTGTAGTCATTGCTATCTTATTCCATTTCCAAATTAGTTGACTTGGATGTTTGACAATGAAGAGATACAGTAGTTAAAAATATAACTACAAACTATAATACAGAGGCAAACCTCTCCATATAGTAGAGCCACTCAGTGCAAGCCAACGTAATCAATTGACGCACAAAAGTGTGTGCATAAAATCCCCATCTAGTGCCTACTCATCCAATATTCCCAGACTAGTTTCTAGCTTGGGTCTTTCATCAATAATGAGTCTTGCATCTGAAAGCATTGCATCTAGATCTTAGGATCTAATGCAACCTTCAGGTGGCATCTTTTATCTGTTTAGTTGAGTCCAAAATGAAAAGGCAATAATGATTTCAATTCAAGTTCATAATCTGAACTCAGTTCAGCATCTATACATTTTGGTATCTTTGATTCTTTAATAAGCACAGTCCCCATTATCCTATTGGGCAGAATTGGTATTAAACCACTAGGCATCATATGATCACCATTTTTTATGTTTACAGAAGTTGTTAACACCGAGCTCCAAACTCGTCTGGGGATATTGGATGAATAAGCACTAGATGGTAATTTTATGCGCAAACCTTCTTGCATCCATTGATTACTCTGGCTTGCACTAAGTGGTGCTACTGTATGAAAAGTTTTGTCTCCCTGTTAATAGCTTGTGTATGCATAAAGAATGGTGATCATGCAATACAAACTATAATAATAATTAGTTCATTGAATTTCTTGATGCTGTTATTGTCCACACAAAGTCTCTAAATCTGGCTTGTAATTTAACACTTTTACATGGACATATTATTTGAATTTTTTTCAGATAACATCAACAGAGTGAAAGAAATGTATTGATTGATAAAATAAATAGGTATTGATAGATGTGAATTACTTTTGTTTATCAATTCTATAAGAAATACTACTTTTCTGGGAAATGAGTGCTTGTATAACTATTTATATTATTAAACCATTAAACATCACATGATAATCATTTACTACTATGTGGAGAGTTTTGCATCTGTTATAACTATATATGTCACACCAAATAAGTTTAGAGTTTTAAATATTTATGAAAAAAAACACAACATCAAAAAAATATATTGTCAAATTTTATCCACTTTGGAATGGATTTCAAGATTTGATTAAGTTATAAAATGATAAAGTCTCCATGAATAAGATGTTCCTATATCTGTGATTTAAGGGTTGCTATTACTTGGTATAAAAGCTTTAGTTTGATGTCACAGTAAATTAATGTTATAAGAGAAAGCAGTGACATATTACTATTATTTTGTTAGCCTAATGTGCTTATGAGCAGAAAACACACATTGATGATACAGAATTGAATAAGGAGAAGAGTTCAGTTTGAAAATCTCTTAATTTTTTTAATATAATTTTTAGACTCTTACATTGTTTTAATAAATAAAGATTTGTGGCACTGACTTTGACATTAGATATTTTTCAATTTTTATCAAATTTGTATTTTATAATAACTTAATCCATTTATATAAATTTTTATAGGCTTTTAATTTAGTCGTTTCTGTCTAGATAAAATCTTGTAAGTTAATTTTCACTCAAATTCGCAATTTTCTATCTAGTTGAGTAATTCCTTAATCTCCGTAACAATATATTTTTTTCCGATTATGCAAACAATTTTAGCAAAAACTGGCAAAAATTTTAAAATGTGGTCACTTAATAATAATATATTTAACATCAAAGTCTTAACAATTAATTCTACATTTGGTTATGATTTGCTCATCTTAAAAATTCTAAATACTCACTGGTATTAAAAGCTATGTACTGATTTAAAAATTTAAAAAAAAAAAAGAATTTTTAAGCCATTTTAAAGCAAACTGATTTGTCTTTCTCTCTACTCAATTTCTGTATATCAGCAGCTCAGGCGAACAAAATAATAGATAGTTAATATGTCATAGTTTAACATCTCTTCCTGTTACATTCAAACTAAAGCTACATGACAAAATAATGAAGACCCTTGAATTACAGATAAAAGACACCTTATTAATAGAAACATTGTTCATTTATGACTTAATCCAATCTTGATTTGCACTTCAAATTGAAAAAAAATCTTGATAGTATATATATTGTTTGATATTCTATTTTTATTTTTGTAAATATTTGAAATTCTATATTTATTTGGTGCAACATAAATAGATTTACATAAGCACTTGAATTAATAAACTAATATTTTAGAGGATTCATATTTTATCAATAGTTATTTAATTTAAAAAAACTTAGTCACAAAAATAAATGTAAGCACAAGAAATATTAATTCAAAAAATAGGAGATAAATCGTATTTAATAAATAGCAGTATAATCTAAATACATTTTCGGTTCTGAACACTCTTGTCAAAAGCAATAAATATAAAATGATCTATTATTATCTATTGTCTTTGTTAAGGGTGCTCAACACCAAAAATAAATTTAGATTATATTGCTATTAACTACTATTTATTTAGGTATTACCAAATTTACTACTTCCTTTATTTTGCATAATATCTTAGATATATATCCACTCAACTTTGAACACTTTTTAGCAAAAACCTTTTATTGTACAAGACAGTCGAAACGTAAGATCGGGTATGCATATATGTGCAATGAAAGATTTTTATCTAAAAAGTGTTCAAAGTTGATTGGATATATTGTATTTACCTAGGTATTTTTATAATTCTACCAATTCACTCTGTTGATGTTTGCTAAAAACAATTCAAAATATGTCCACACAAAAATGTCAAGTTAGAAACCAGACTTAGACTTTGTGCAGCCAAAAACGTCATTTAGAAAATCAATGAACTAATTGTTATTATAGTTTGTAATTACATTTTAAAATTATTTAACTAAAACTTATGTATATTTCTATTGATTTGTATTTTATTTAATTAATTTGATAAAAGAATAAAATGTTGTTGTTGTTTTTTTACAAAGTGTTATCGTTATTTTTTCCAATTCAGTTTTAAATAATATACTTTTTATCTCCATAAACTTATCAATGCATTTTTATTATCATTATTTATTATGCTATATATAAAATGCGTCAGTCAGCATCATCATCATCAACCATTATCAATTCACTGCAGGATGAAGGTCTCTCCAAGTTCAATCCATCTTTTCCTATCTTTAGCTTCTCTTCTCCACTTCACCCCTGCACACTTTCTTATTTCATCCATCCATCTCACATGTGGTCTCTTTCTGGGTCTTTTACAATCTCTTGGAATCCCGTTTAAAATTTCAATTATCCATCTGTTATCATCTCTTCTAGCAATATGTCCAACCCAACTTCACTTCAGTCTTTTAATTTTTTCAATGAGATCAGTAACAACTGTTTGTTCTCTCAACTATACATTGTGTTTTCAGTTCTCTTCTTGTTACTCCCAATATGCATCTCTCCATACTTCTTAGAGTGGTCTGAAGTCTCTGTATTGCTCTTCTATTATGTGTCAGTAATCATTACTTTATATTTATTCATTTGATTTACGAAAGAGATGCAAAATATTCAATATAGAAAGTTATATATATATAGTCAGAGACCATTGTTAATAGATACTCCAGTCTAAGATCATTATCTTATATGCCTATGTAAACTGTTTTAAAGTTGGTTTCTTACTTCTTAGAGCTGGTGAAATAAAAATTAGTGTTAAACATGAATGTGCATTAGTCCCAATTTTATTTTTCATTCTTTTACGATACTGATCTTTGGATCAATTTACAGATGGCTTCGTGAACAGAACTAGGCATTAAGATGTAAGGTAGGTTTTGTGCTGTTAAATTTTTAATTTAGACCAAATAAGACTAAACCAAAACTTCAATTTCTTGGCTTCTTCCAATTAAAGAATGATCTATAGAATGTTCATTTTTCAGAATATAACTTGTAATAATTTTATTAATTAATATTCAAAAACCTCTGCTTTGGGTGATAAAAGAAGAATCCTTAGCAAATTTTGTCTTTGTATTGATCCTCTTGTGAGTGAACATATGTTTAAATATATTCATAGCCTTACAGAAAGAAAGATATACGTAGATGCTAAAATGCAACATGGACTCAATATACTATTGCATTTAGAAAATTAAAAAGTAGGGTACTTCATCATGGTAGCAGAACTATTTCATCTAAATTATACAAAGAGCTAATATTATACCAAATTTATTGTATGAAAATCATATATAGATTTTCTAACAATGTAACATAAAGAGAGTGGAAATTTTTCATTTAAGAATTCATGATAAGACTGGCAAGATCATAACATCGATTAAATTTCTGGATATGTGGAGTTTAAACATGGTTTTTATTGAAGAGGCAATCTGTTTACATTATAAAAATTATACCAAAGATACTTACTCTAAAGAGGTGTGTTACTGAATGCTTTCATTGGAAGCATATGACTGAGAATAAAATATTATAGAGTTACAAGTTTTTCACACACAAAAAAAGTTTATTATAGAAGTGAAACGAGAGCATTACAAAATGATAAATTAATCATATGACAAATGAGATCACGTTTCATTGGTTGGGGAATCTTGTTTTATGATAATACTAAATTGTAGGCTATATGTTTTGGCATATATCTTTTGTTATAATTTACATATATATATAGATATGTATTTATATATCCAGTTTAACTAACTTAGTGAATGCGGTGTATCAATAGTCATTACTTAAAATAGAAGATGAGCGAAACAAACATTAATTCGTATTTATAAACATGAATTTGAACATTTTAATTTATAACGAATTATCTTAATGTTAAATATGCATACATGTTGATTGCACTATAGGGAACTTACATGCTTATCTTGCAAAGAAAAATATGATTTTAATCATCAATGATCACAGCTTACACTACCCATCTTAACATAAGCCAATATAGCATCCCATTTTTAAAATTTCCTTGAGAACAATTAAGATACATATATATACACATATTCATTTTAAATGTGTTTCATCATTAAAGTAAGTTCATAAATAATTGTGTATTCCCTACTTACCATAATTTTTTTTCAGCAATAAATAGGTGGTTTTTCTACCAACTGTGGGGAAAAAAATAAAAAATCCATTTCATATCATCGTCAAAACTACCAAAAATTATGTTACTAGTGAACATGCCCTCCCACGTAAAATAATAGCGACTGTTTTTTTTTTTTTAAAAAAAAAAACATGTATATAATAAATGATCAGATGACGGTCGCAGCATTGTGAAATAAAGAATAAAGGTCAAGAAACAGGTGTGACCGCCGCAGGCAGGGAGGTTAAATGGGAAATTGGTGTGCAGAAAGAAGGATTTTAAATTATTGTTGATTTATCTGAATATGGCTTAAATATTTTTAAGATCATATTAATTGATTCAAAGGTATTGATTTCTAATAGCAGGAATGTCAAAGAAAAATATATTCATTCAAGCCAATAGAAACTACTCTATCAAGATACGAATATTTCAACAATAGAAAATTAATATTCTGCCAAAGGGAATACTAGAAGGGGGCACTCAAGAGGTTACTATTAACAAAATATGTAATAAATTATAAATAGAACGGACATATTTATTTATTATTTTTTTAATTATCAAAGACTAATTATAGATTAATCGATATTTTTTTGAAAAAATAATATAAATCTTAAAATATTTATTTGTTTTTTTTTTTTTTTATATCAATTTTGTCAATATAACAACAATAACAATAAAAACCTTATAGGAATAAAAACCTGTCTGTCCGGACAAGATTTGTAACCAGGAAACAGAAATTAATATTCAAACTTTAATTAAAACAGAATTCTTACAAATAAAACTTTTATTTTTTTTTAAATGTATTTTTAATAAAAAGGGAGTTACCACAAAACGTAAGTTAAGACAATATGAGACATTGTAATGAATGGTAGATGTTTTTTGTAGCGATTAATCTCAGAAATTTCCAAGTAGAGATAAAGTTCCCAATTGTTTTTTTGACAAAGTTTTTACTTGGCCTTAGACATGTGTTTTTAATTCCAATGAATCAAAATTTTTGGACCTCCCCCCCGCTTGGAGGAACCCATAACCATTTTTAAAATAATATTATATATATATATGTGTGTCAAAGGGTTGACCGGGAAACGAACCCGGTCCGGCTGCTTGGAAGGCAGCTACGCTAACCGCTAGGCCACCAACGCTTACTCAACACATTTGTAAATAAGCCAGAAAAACGAACTCTCCCTCTGATCATCAAGTTTAAGTGCAAAAATGAAACTATGTGAGCACTGATGAAGATGTTCATGACATCTTTTATATTTACTAGTAAACAAAGGAAGTAAACCATCCTCCACCAAGCTATCACTTGAAAGCGCTCTGTTTTTTTTTTTTTTAATATGTCAAAGCATTGACCGGGAAGCGAATAAGCACTCTAAATGTTAAACAAAGACTCAATAATAGAGTGAATCCATCTATTCTTGGGAGCATACCTTTGTCAACATTATTGGTAATTCAGAGTGAAATATACCTACTCCATATTTTATTTCAATTTATTCCTTCCCCATCCCCTATCCCCAAAATTGTAGGATTATTATTAGTTACTAAAGATTTAAATCATTATCTTATCTGTTATTATTTAATTTCCTCGGGTTATTTAAAGCTGATTTGGAATATAATCAGAAATTCCTACAAATAACTATATATATTTAATCTGTGCAAAAGCACCTCAGACTTAACAATGTGTGTTGTGTCTTACACAAACCATGATTATTAAACTTTGGGCATTAAAAATTAAATAAATTATTAATAAGTATCTAAATTATTTAATTTAAATCACTATTTCTAATCACTTCATTGGAAAATGAAAGTAATACCGGGACAAAAATATCTTCAAAACCATCCATTTTCTCATCCATGGCACTAGAATTCAAATCTCAATCTTTTCCAATACAATGACAACTCATTATGGTCATCTTCATTGTTTTCCACATTATTAATCCACTGCAGGATGACAGTAACCCCAAGTTTAACCCAATGACTGTGATCCAAAAGTTTCTATTCTCCACATAAAAATTCTAGCAAACTTCTTTATTTCATCCATCTAATTTGCGTTTGGACTCTTTGCAGATTTTTATTATTTCCTTAGGATCTCTTTATTTCCAACATATACCTTTCTATAATTCATTGAGTAGTGTGAAATATTTTTACTGTTCTGTTAAATATCCAAACCTCAAATCCATGTTAGAACTATAAAAAAAAAAACACCTATTAAAAGTATTTTTCAACCACATAAGCATATTTCTTTTTAATATTTAGTTAATTCTACCAAAAGCACTTTATCCAAGTCTAATCCTATGATAAATATGATCCATTATGTTCCTATATGTATTAATAATCTGATCAACACATTTGTAGCTGTTGACTTCTTTTAATTCATAACTACCATTCTTTATTTTCTTTTGTGTAAAACCACTGAGCATCTATTGGTCCTACTTTCTTACTTTCATTTGATAACTCGTGCAATATTTGTTAAAACTCTGAAGCATTAGCAAAAATAATCATAGCATTTGTAAAATCTTGATGCCTAAAATAATCTGCATATATTTTTATTCTCTTAGTCCCCCATTTTAATAGAAAGATATTAAATACTTTTTATAAAATAATTCTACAAAATTACTGTAAAAAAATTTTTGGAGATATGGATTCACCCAATCATAACAATGTTAATTTTTTTAGTATGACCATGTAATCTAATAACTGATACTCTTCAAAATATGACTTTGGTTATATATCCTGATAGACCAAAGCTTTAATTATTGTGGAGAAAATCAAATGTTTTTTTTTTCATAATCTAGAAATCCAAAGTAAATAACTGCAACTCAATACATATTGTTTCCTTTCTATAATATCTCTCAATACTTGGATGTGAGTCAATATGATAAACATATCTTCAAAATCAGTTTGCTCTTTTGGATGATTTCGGTCCAAAATTTGCTGGAGACGAGTTGTAATTGATAGACAACCAATACATCTATAATTTCTAGTATCTTCTTTAACACATTTTTTAAAAATACCAACACACTACTGCATTGGTCCAAATCATCTGGCATACCTTTATTACTGAAACATTTATATATAGTTTTGCGAACAATTTTCCTCTTTTCACACCTGTATCTTTTCTATTAATGTATCAATAATACTTCTATCACTTCTGGGAGCTTTTCCCTTCACAGATTTAATGGCATGTTTCGCCTCTTTGCTTAAAATAACAATATCTAGATTTCTATCTACATGAAAAAGCAAATCTGAAATAGATATCCTGTAACCGATAAAAGTTATTTCAATAAAATTGTATTCTTATATATTTATATAAACTACTACTGAATTGTGAAGTTAACAAATGAGTTTTGAGACTATCTGGAGTTTTGAAACTGGTCTTCTAGGACCCGCCTTTTTAATGGTATTTGGATTACCAATAGTAATTTTACTTAAGACTCTAAACCATTTTATTCTTTTTAGTACATCAAAAGCAACATACCTTAATTTTGTAGCCTAAATGGTTGTTTGTTTGTAAATTCTTTTTCGTAAAGGCCAGGATGGTAATTAGATAAGTGAGCAGTAGGAGCAAGCAATAACATTTCACCATCAATGATACTTTGTCATGGTTTACTACAACTCTCTAACTACCAATTATTTTAACATTACAATATTTTAAAAACTAATTAACTTTTTAACATCAATAAGATTCATAAGCTCAAATAATCATAACATAACAAAGTGAGTTGAGGGGGGGGGGAACTATTTAGTATTTTAACTTTTACATTTTGATTTACGAGTGTCAAAATTATTCCACCTATAACTTTGACATGATCCATTCTTTATAAATACAATAATGATTATCACTAATCATTTATTAAACTTGAGATTATCTCTAATCCAGATATAAACCCCAAACCTTAATTAAAAGATTACTATATGTTTTTTTAAGTAAGCACACTTATAAAATAATTCAACTTTATTTCCATTTTCCCACATGTAATATTTTTACACATGTACTTAATAATCTCCACACCACCACACATTCTTAAAACTTATGAATAAAGACATTTTAAAAGACAAATGCCCCCCACCCCCACCCCCAAGATGTATTGTGTACTGCCCAGCACTCGTCATTCCTAGACATGGTTAAAAATGATTTTTTTAATCTTTCTTAGTGAATTGTTTTCAAAATTAAAAGATTTTTGAAATTTAAAAAAAAATATTAAACCAATGCAAAGACAACTTTTTTTTTTTTTAAAGTGTCATAGCATCGGCCGGGACGCGAACCCGCAACCCGGGCAACTGCCTGCAAGTGCAAGGCAGTCGCGCTGACCTCTTGACCACCAATTCTTTAAGAATTCAATCCTTTTTGATGTATAGGTTTAAATGACTGAATATAACATGCAAACCACACATACAGATAAGCATAATGACATCTCCAAACAGTGGTTTTGTTTTTTTGTAATTGTGATATGCTATTCCTTTTAAAATTCATGTAGTTTTAGAATTTTATTTTTATCAGTTTTCATTTTAAAAAATAATACCATTCTATGATTATACCCAATATTAAAAATATCAACAAGAAGAATCTTACACTGTAATAATTTAAGTACATAAAAAAAAAAATTAAAAGATATTTACTTTCAAATGTTTTATCTGATGTAAATATTTATTTTAATATTGATGCTTTTTCTATTTAAAACAACAAACTTGAATTAGACATAAAAAAATATATATATTATAGAATTTGTAACATAATAATTTGCAATCTATAAAAAGCTTAAGATGAAGTGTGTAGAGACATTGACTTCAAATGTATGTTACTAATAGAGGCCATAAAAAGGTTGTCCTCCATCTACATTAAAATAATAAATAGTTAGTTCCATGGCAGGTTATGTGATGTTCAACCATCAGAAATACCAAGTTGAGTTTTACTCTTTTTGCCATTTAGCTAAACTGCACAGGGCAAAACACATAAAAAATATATTCCTGCGTGGGAAAAAAATTATATTAAATTTTTAAAAAAGAATTATAGAGCATTATGATTTCACATCATAATGATGTATAGCTCATTAAAGTTTACGATATACCTCTAAAATTAAGAAGCATGCTAAGACAGTGGCAAGAGATAGTAAACAACATCTGATGATACCTGCTCAAAAGAAAATACTCTATTGCCACATTACTTTATACACTTTAACACAGAAAACTTAATACATTCATTTGCATATGATGTGATTAGTTTATTGAAGTACAGAGCAAATAAATGCAGTGCTAACATAATATATTTAAGAGCTAAAAGTCCCTGGATTCAAACTCAACCTACACACATTTAATGCTCAAACATCACTTTAAATGATTTAACTATTTAATTACTTTTTTTAATGCGATACTGGGAAAAAAGCTCTTGGAAAATATAAAAACTAAGTGATTCTACACATTGAGAGGGAAAAAATGTTTTGAACAAAGTGATTATCTAAACGTGGATAGACCAATATATTAAGTACTTCCATCTTACTTATATTTGAAAAAAATAGTGGATCAAATACATCAATAAGGAAATGGAAGAAAGTAAACTATATTAATTCCCAAATTGACTTGTAGATAATACTTTATAATACACTACTGTTTATTATTATTATTTTTGAGTAGATAATAAAAACAATAAAACTACTATTATCACTTTATATTGTAAAAAAAAAAAAAAAAAAAATATAATATTATCACTTTAAAAAAAGCATTTGATCAATTATGAATGAAAAATACATGTAAGTGTGTTCTCTCTATTTTAATAACAATATTATTCTTTATTATTATTATTTTTACATTATAATTTTAATATATATATGCATACTATACATATAAAAAGTATCTTTGTTATATACATGTGCATGTTGAAAAGTATTTATCCTTGCAGTTTCATAACAATAAGTATTCTATTCCAATCAAAGTTTATCAACAAAACACAGGCTACTATAAGCTATAAACAATGTATGTGAGAGGGTCTTGGGACAAAATATTGAGTATATCACATCTCCATTGTATACAGTTAATTTAGTTGATGTAATTATATTCCCATGGTCACAAACCTTATTTTAACTTGTTAAATTCAGTCACAGTATGCTGGAGTTTGTATTGCATTTCAAAACTAAGTTTGCATTCTATACAAAAAGCTACCTAGATATTTAATATACTTACTCTAGGTGCTAACCATGCAAGACAAAACTTACTAAAATCTTTCTTCCTTCACTCATTGATAAAACACTTGAGTTTTAGAAATATTAAGTACTAAAGTTGTTATCAGTTATATTCAAAGCCTTAACAATCGTCAAGATTTATAAATGCAAAAAAGCTAAAGTTCTTGTTTTTGTTTTGAATTGATTCAAATTAAAAATACTACTACCAAACCTATATTATATCTTAATGCCTACTTTATGAAGCTGCTCATAAATGATTCCAAAAACAGCTGTCTAAAAAATCAACAACAAAGTGCATTGATTATCAGTATTCATATTTTAAAAAAACAAAAAAGTGACTTAACTAGAAATTTTATAACTTAAATGCTACAAGCAGTATCTCATACTGCCCCAAAGAAAAGTATTTGTTTTATATAATTAGCATTCCAAATTTGACTTTTCATTACAAGCATTATTTACAGTAAGTAATATAATATTTGTATAAAAATATAACCATAAAATTGCAAAAATGAAGAAATAAAATTACTTTTGTTTAAAATAGCATCTAATTGAAATCAGAATCAGTTATTATTTGCTTTTTATTATTATAAGCATTATTTGCAGTAAGTATTAAAAAGTGTATCTAAAAAAAAAAAATAATAATAATAACCATAACTTACAAAACATGAAAAAAAATATTTATGTTCAGACTAAAAGCAGTATGTACGCTAATCCTCCCAAAAGAAGTTTAAAACTTATGATTATGTGAGCTAAATTTAAACTAATTTGATTTTTGAAAAATATACACATACCTAAAAAACTACTGAGATGGACACCTGTTCAATTAAAAAAATTCTATGAAATTAAAGCATATAAAAATTTATAGTCATGTCATATAAAAGTTGTAGCCATTGTGGATTAAGTTAATAAGATTTAATTAAAAAAATAATAATCATGTAACTGAAAAGATTAATTCGTGCAAACATTTCAATGAATTCAATATTGTTTTGTTTTGTTTTTAAAAAAAAAGATAGAATACAATTTCTTTTAAGTTTTTCCCCAGTTAACTTCATAGAAGATTTCTAATGAAAATATTAAGACAAAATGTTCATAACAATCACATAACATCTAGAAATAATATAGGAAAATGGATATAAATAGAAAGTGTAAATATAAACATTTATTAAACTATAACATAGGAGAAATAAATCATCAACTGAAACATAAATGAAGTTTATTCTATAAAAACAATTGAATTATAAAACACACCAATATGAAATGGGTTAAGATGTAATTTCCAGTCCTAACTAACGAACAAAATGCTATTAATACACATTTTGTCATCCTTTACTTACTAGATTGTTAGGCCAATGTAAAATGATCATTTGTATTAACTTTCCAAGATGTATATAAGGATTAACAGATTTTTTAAGTTTATAAACAAGAATGAAATCCATTACAATTGAGATATAAACACAATCTCTTATATATCATCTAATTCTAACTTTAATGGTAGGATCTATTTCTTATTCATTTTCAAGCCCATCATAAATTCTCATCTAGTCCACCCTTTTCTATTAAGCTTCCATAATAAAGAACATGGTTATGCATCCAACCCCCCCCCCTTCACATTCCTTTTCTACTAAGCTTTCATAAAGAAAAGATATGTTTTATTCATCCATTTTTTCACACCGGACATTTATAAATTTACAAAGAATTCATTTCCCATTGTACGATAAAACAATTCTCTTTTTTTTTATTACATATTTTATACATTGTAATGGTTTAAGATAACAGAGTTTACAAGAGACACTATTTCTTATACTGGAAGATTTCAAGATTTTGGGCTTTGAATATTATTACTCATATTTCCGATACATATTTCAGTCTTTTCATTTTATAATATATATTTTATAAATGGCACTTTGGGATTAGCGCTACTGTGATGTAATCATCTGACTATAATTATTCTAACTTTACAAATTATTCTAACACTTTAGGTTCATTATTTTTTTAAAGATTAGCAAACTTTATATTTAAAAAATTTGAATTCAAGTTAATTTTAAAATATTATTATGAATATGATATAAATAAAAGATGTTTTGGATAAAAAAATTAGCAAACACAAACAATTTTCGATGTTCAGCTTATTTAATTCAAATCTTTTATTTATATTGCAATCATAATAATTTATTTTAAATCAACTTGAATTCAAACCTAAAGTGATACTTCCCAAGCAATGAAAATATATTCACAAAGTTAGAATAATTATGATCAAACAATTACATTATAGCACGGCTAATCCAAAAGTACGTGTTATAAACATGTTTTTTAAGATTTCTATTTTATATTTCATAAATTGAAGTGCATAATGTCTATTTCATAAGTTGGATGTTTACATTTCTTATACTGAAAGATTTTAAGATATAAGGTTTTCAATACCATTATATATATTTTACATAAATTTTTATATAATATATATTTCATAATGTTTAAAAATTTTATTCCATGCTTCCTATATTGAAAGATTTTAGATTTTCCTCTTTATATATACTAGTTGTGCACTTTTTTTTTTTGGTTAGATAAACATATATATATTTTTTTAAGTCCTACTCTCATACAAAAATGTACAATAACAAGACTAACGAGGGCTTTGAACGTTCCATCATCTGATTTTCAATGAAATGGATGGCTAAAGAGTTGTGGGTTGGAGTAGCTTGAAGCCTGTCCATTAAAGTATGAAGATTTGCTATCTTAATATAAAGCTGAGCACTGATTGTATATATGTGTGGAGATAGTAATCTGGACCTACTGATGATTGCTGGTTTAGCATGAAATATGCATATTGGTGATCATTTGTCGTTTCAACATGTGTATGATCAGGTGAGTCAGCAATATGAGATGGCATGGAGACCTGAGGGTCATATGAAAGTCTGAGTTCGAATCTCTTATATAATAACAAGACTAGAAGATAAAAGTAAGAAATATGTGGGTTTTTTTTATTATAACAGAACACTAATAAATGACAATATATGTAATAATAGTATAGAAAACAATCATGAACAGAAAGTTTGAATCAATACTTGCATTTTTTATACATTTTATAATTCATTATCAATAATTTATTTAATCCTTTCTTTGCTATATAAACTATAAATTTTACTTCCTAAACCATTTTTAAAAGAAAAGAAAATGTGATTTAAAAATTACTATACAGATACAAAACAATATGCTCGCCATTATCAGTGATCTCCATATCCATGATTTTGGTTATTTACAATTTAATAAAATATTACATACATTAAAAAATTGAAAATATTAAAAAAATATTTCATTTTATAGATTTTATATTTTTTAGTTCACTGAGTGTATACAGTATATACACACTTATATTTAAATATAAAACTGCTTCACACTATACTAGTAATTATAATCATAATGGAATAAGCATAATGCAATATAGAAACTACTAAAATTACAAAATTTCTACAAAATTGTATTCACAATCATGGCATAACTTATTAAATAAATAGACTTTCTCAAGCGAAAACTATTACGAAACACAGTTTAAAAATATGAAAGTACTCACAATTCACTACAAAGTCAATCATCTATATCAGTGGTTCTCAACCTTCCTAATGCCATGACCCTTTATACAGTTGATGACCCCCAATCTTTAATTTTGCTACTGTTATGAATCAAAAATGTATTTTTCAATGGTCTAGGCGACCCCTGTGAAAGGGTTGTTCGACCCTCAAAGGGGTCATGACCCACAGGTTAAGAACGGCTGATCTACATGAATGTGAGTGCATGTGTGTGTTAAAAATGTATAATGAGATTTTCTATTAGTAATGAATGTTATTATCCATAAAAAAAGGTTTGGAACGAAATGACATGGATAGAGAGAAGTTACTAGTAAGTTTCACTATATTATGTATATCTATGTGAGACTTGGACACCTTATCGATGCAATATAAGGCATTAGACAAATTTCAATTAATGATGGTCTGTAAAATTTTAAAAATAGTGAAATAAAACTAATCAATATGTTTTTCAAATTGCAAAATGTGATACTATAGAACCTACTATTATAAACCATACGTTGTTGCATTGGGCATGTTAAACAAATGAAAAACTGTTTTATGTAAACTTGAATATGATTTTCATGGAAGAGTTAGACCCCATTTACGCTATAAAGATGATCTCAAATACATTCTAAAGAAGTGCAATGTTGAATTCTCCATCAGAAAAATATTGGAGAACAGAAATTAGACATGGAATTAAAATATTTGAGAATCATTTTCTGGAGATGAAAGTCAGCATCGCAAAATATACTTTAAAAAATTGGAACAGCATGCTCTATATGGATGTATTTGTAGTTTACAAATTAGTTTTTATGGTCATTGCAAAACTCATTTCTAGAGCCCCCCAGTCATCCTGGATTAGAAGAAGCTACTACATATGAATATTATGTATGTTAAAATCGGTCTCACAACCAGGATAGATATACCCAAGCAACTATAACTACATGATAATATTTGGTCATAGTTGATACTTGACTATTGTTTTGCATTGCCTTAGTATTATATACTTTAAAATAAAGCAGAATAATATATCTCAATTACTAAATAATAATACTTTGCTTTTCATCCAAGTCTGCAAAAATTCAAAATCCTCATATATATACTTAAACACTATCACATTATGAATATTTAATACATATATAAAACAAGTTTAAAGTATTAATATTAGCCAAACAGCAATTTTACTTTAATAACAATTTTGAATTAATTACAAATTAAGCAAAACAATTGAACCAAAATTAAAGTCTCTTATCTTTTACTACTAAATATAATGAATACTTCCTCCAATTGCCCTCTTTTTTTCATTCCTAATTTTTAATTTCATAAAGTGAAGGCTTAAAAATTAAAATTACATTTTTTTTTTCAATCATTTTGAAGATTTATATACAACTGATGTTCATATTCTGATAAAATTTTAAAATTGAAATTATTTATTAACTTATCATATTCCAATTTTCAAGTGCTTCAATGCTATGTTAAAAAAAAGCTTAAATAAATGTGTTTTGGGTCAAGCTTATCGTTTTCGAGGTCTACTTTTTTTTTTCCTGTGTCAAAGCATCGGTCCGGGAGGCGAGCCCGAGACAACTGCTTGTAAGGCTGCTGTACTGGCCACTCGACCACCAATGCTTCACCGAGGTCTACTTATGGCCTCATATTCATAGCACTTATCAAATTGTAAACTATCTCCTGGTATAAAAATTTTAGACCATACTTTCTCACCAGACATTTCAGATATAAACCGCTCTCATCAGGTGGCTAATTGATTGTAGTACTTGAATTCCATACCGTTCCCAAACGACCATGCATATATATGTGCTTAATGGTAATGCAGTTACTATCCATGCATCCCAAAGAGTGGATATAGTTTATATCCACATCATAACACCCACTGAAATAATAAATATCATAAATATACTTATAATAATTAAATATTGTGCTAGAGAAATATCCATAACCGATCTAATTTCAGATTTGAAAATGTATTCATTTAAAACAAAATCGAATAAACCCAATCATAATACATAAAGTCAGATTATCTTCTGATAGGAATATGTATTTCAATTCAAGCCTCTAATTAACTTGTCAATGATAGGTTCACATATGAAATGCATTTATAAGATATATTTGCCCAAAATTTTAACCCTGGGAAATAGTCGCAAAAGGGCTATCCAACTTTTAAGTAGTCCAATTTATCCGAGGACTGTGACCAAAGTAATAAATACAGAACATATATTAAATCATTGGAAAGTCCTAGTATAAGTTAGATTTAGCAGGCATTTCATAAATATCATAAAAAAGAAAAGTTATGGTATTTATAAAAGTTTTTACTGAAACAGTAGATAAGATACAGTTTATAATCAATATCAAGAATAATGATTATTTTGAGGCATACAAACCTCACCATGATCTTCATGCTGCCTACATATCTGGTTTATAATATGGCAGACTTTAAGTAATTTTTCATATAACATTTTTATTTATGCATCTTTTTATACAAATTTGCATACGTTTATTCATATGCATAATAAAGTGATTTCTTTCTTCTTTATAACCTAAAAGCTGTGTGCACTATGTAAATTTGAATGATAAAAAAAAAGGCTAATGGTTTCATTGCTTGGGAGTTCTTAAAAAGTTGGAGCAATAGAATCAATCCTGGAACTTCTTGATCTTAAATCAGATACTACATGATTGTGTCAAAGTGTGCCAGACTTTGAATTACAAATATTAACAAAGAGAAAAATCAATATTACATCATTTTATATATAGAATTAATTTTTTTTTAAAGAAACGGATTGTAAAATTTCCTGATCTCCCTACTTTGTCAACAATGATGTTTACTGAAAAGTCAACCAATTTCAGCAATGAACTCCACTTTGTTTTCATTCTGGCAGTACAATCTGTTATCCTATTATCTTTAATGTCATATAATGAGTGTTAATAGCTCTTAATAAGCACTTTCAAATATCCATATACTCAGACTAGTTTCTAGATGTGGCTGTCATCAATATATGGTGCATCTGAACTTAGTTCAGCCCCATATGGCTATTTAAGTTAGCTGGATTTGAAGACATAAATGTCTGAAAAATTCAGATTTTCTACTTAATAGTTAACTATTAGATAAATACTAGTCTTGAGCTGGTATTTTTAAATCTAATGTCCTAGCACCTCACTGATGACAGCCACAGCTCGAAACCAGTCTGAGAATAGGGATATTTGGAAAAGCTTGTTAAGAGCTATTAACACTCATTATATAACATTTGTAGTACAAGCTTATTAAATTAAGTCATGTGATGTATGACTTGATTTCCTTGCAATTATAGTTTTGCTATTATCTTTAATGTTGAAAATGTACCCAACCTATTTTTTTTTACTCAGTCATAATTATCCTTTTGAATATTTTTATCTAACTTGTGCTGATTTGCATGACTTTATTTGCCAAGCATTCATAATTATATTCCATGTAAGTCAATTCTCCGCCACTAAGGTGAACATGATCTGGCAGATAAAAATTCAACATATTTGAGGAGATTAAAAATCATGACAGAAACTGCTTGTTATTTAAAGCTCTCAATAAGATTAGAATCAAAATTGCGATCACAATTAGTGCAGAGAGATGACTAAAGATATAAAAAAACTAATATGACTTTGTACTAATCTAAATAAAATAAAAATTCAAAGAGGATAAGAAAGAGAAGACAGAGATAATTAGAAACAGTATATTTCCTATGATAAAACAAGCATCACATCTTATGAGGTAGCAGGAGATAATCTTGGTCAGGCTCTGTTTAATTATAATTCACAGTAATTCCTCATAACAGATAATTCAACATCATGGACCATTTCAGTAGCCAGAATTTTTTCCACAATATACAAAATCCTCGTATGGTTAGTTTTTTATTTACAATAATGTAAATTAATAAGTAATATATATATAATTTATCTAAGAAAGCCCTCTCTAAAGATGAAGTTTCGGTTTTAGAAAAAGGTTTTAATTTTGCTTTAACGCCTCCTAGATACCTTTTGAGAAAAGTGTTTGTAATGTTGAATCAGCTCTCGATAAAATAGATTCTTCATCAGCTGATTTGGCTAGAGCTGAGATTTGTAATATTTTAAAAAAAGCTAAGCTTCCTAAAAATAATATTTCAAAGAATGAAAGACAAGCATTAAATAATATAAAATCGGATAAATCAATTGTTGTACTTTCAGCTGATAAAGGTAATGCCACTGTTGTTATGGATTGGGACATTTACCATAATAAAATTTTAGATTTGCTTGATGATAAAACTTATAAACCATCAAAAAGAGATCATACTACATATTTGGAAAAAACAACAAAAGCCATTATTAATAAACCACCTATTGAAACAGAGATAAAAAATAAAATAATCCCTCGTGAAAAATCATGTGTCTGTCCAAAATTTTATGGACTTCAAAAAATTCACAAACCAGATACCCCCTTCGTCCACTAGTAAGTGCAATAGGATCTCAGACTCATATTTTAGCTATATATTTATCGGATTTCATTAGACCTCCAATCCCATCTATTAAATCATATATTAAAAACTCTTTTCATTTTATTTCTGTTTTAAAAAATTTTTAAATTAATGCTAATGACATTCTGGTCAGTTTTGATGTTGTGTCTTTGTTTTCAAACATTGCAATTGATGAAGCTTTAAATGTAATTTCACAATGTTGCAATTTTCCAAACCGTATTATTGCTTTGATTAAACATTGCCTCTTGAACACATATTTTGTATATAATGGACAGGATTACAGACAAGTTTTTGGTACTCCTATGGACTCACCTATCTCAGGGGTAATAGCTGATTTATTCATGGAAAATGTAGAAACTTGTGCTTTAGAATCACTCTCTTTAAACCCTCATTTGGCCCAGATACATAGATGACATTTTTGTCATATGGCAACATGGAAAAAATAAATTAGATGTTTTTTTCTTACATTTAAATAATATTTATCCTCATATTAAATTTACAATGGAGACAGAGACTGATGGAAAACTCCCTTTTCTTGATGGTTTAGTCACCAGAACACCAAATAGTTTATCTTTTTCAATTTACAGAAAGAATACACATACGGACAGATATTTACATTTACATTCTCATCATCACCCAACTCAGATAGTTTCTGTAGCCAAAACTCTTTTAAATAGAGCAATTAACCTTTCAGATAAGTCACATCTGAAAGAAGAAATAAATCATATTAATAGTGTTTTATTAGCAAATAGTTATAATTATAAATTTATTAAAAAAGCCTTATTTCAAGCCCAAAATGGACAAAATAGGACACAAAAAGATGATAAATCAGTTATTAGGATTTGTGTTCCATATGTAAAAGGAACTACAGACAGTATAGGACGTATATTAAAATGCTATAATATAAAGACAGCATTTTCTACTCATCAAAAGATCAGCAATATAATAACCAAGCCTAAGGATTCAATCCCTCTTGAATCTCATGGTGTTTATCAAATCTCATGTGAAAATTGTAAAGCTTCTTACATAGGTATGAGTAATCATCGCATCAGTGTTAAGAGAGATGAGCATGCTAATGCAGTTAAACAACACTCATCATCATCAGCACTCTCACTCCATACTATGGATTCAGGTCATAAAATTGATTTTTCTAGTACCAGGATCATATCCAGATGTGATAATCTATACCAGTGCAAAATTAGAGAAGCCATTGAGATACTTAAAAGGCCAGATTGTATCAATAAGTGAGATGATACATGCAAACTTCCTCCTATTTGGAAAGATTTTTTTAAAAAACATTCTTAATTTAACATTTTTGCTATTGGTGGAACTTTAACGTTTTTTTTTCAAATCAGTGATTGTAGCGCCTCTACAACCATCTTTCTACCTTTTATCACCCAGTGGATAACTTGTGTGACCAAGTTGAAATGTTGGTATGCCAATATTTAAAATATTTTAACACGGATGAACCCGCAAAATATGTCTTTTATATATATATATATTTACAAACCAGCTGTAACAAAAAGCAGTCTATGCCATTTTGTATATGAGAATCACTACTTCATATTAATATTCAACAAAGTGCCATAGTAATTTCTGTTAATTGCTGGTTACATTACGATAGTGATAACGTTATTATAGTATTCTGTGCCAAGGAATTCTATAAAAGTTTTCTATCAGATTACTCATCATGTCAATAATACCATACCATTACAAATAATCTGAACATGTATAGGGCAGATAGAAATGTTTTTTCTATTTCAAATTAAGTAAAGATAGTAACATAATTTCAAGAACCAAATAATAAATATAATTATTGTTTTTTTTAAAAAGGCTTTTCCTACAAAAAAAATTAAATTCTTCTAAACTCATTGTAATCGAGAATTACGCGAAAAGATAAAAAGTTGAAATTCAAGACTTTTATAAAGCATTAAGAATGTTTTCAGCAGACCACTACCGTAATTATAGTGCTGCTTTAATTTGGCAGTTGAAAATTATGCGTATATATGGACATGATTTATTATGTAAATGAGGCTTAATATGTAAATGCAGGATTTAATTATTCCATTTTTTCAACAATGGAATTCATGAATCCTTTCTGCCGACTGCGTTTGGATCCTTTGCAATTGCCCAAGCCTCCTTATATTAGAAGAACTGAAAGTGTGACCCAGAGTGAGCTCATGATCGAGAAAAATCAATTTACATCCATTGGTCTGTTTTGCTGTGTTGTATAAGAATGAATGCTGGTTAATTCTCATAGATCTATTTGCCCAAAATACACCATAATATACAGAATTACAAGATGGAGCACTGCATGTAATTTTGTAAACAACTTGAGCTGTGTGCACTGCTGACAATTTATCTTTTGAATTATTTAATACATTGTTTAGTGATGGAGGCAATCTAAAGCTAATTCAATAGATGTCAGCACTTATATTCCTTAGTTTTTTTTTTGCAATTCTAGGGACATATGGAAGGCTTATCCATGCTTTTGGCACACCATTTGTAATTTTATTTTTATTTAAATTAGTGTAAAATTTACTGATTGTTTTTGTTAGCATATTCCGGTTATATTCGAGGCTTGTAAGATCGTTGATATAAATATCAATATTGTTTTTCCTATCAGCCTTGTACTTGCATACATTCATGTTTCTGTACAAAACACTTGAAACCTGCAAGTTTGTGTTCTACAAGGACTCTTGATTTGGGATAAATAACTCCTCATTTGAATGGGTTTTCAATTCATTTTAAAATTGAACTTTTGATTGTTTTTTTTTTTTTTTTGGGGGGGGGGGAGGATATAAGGGACCAGAAAATTAATCCCATGATTTTTATCTTCTATTTCTATGGTCCATTGTAGAGGCGATGTATTTTCAAAATCCTGGTGTATATCGTTAATATGTGTTTCAGGTGCACGTATAAAAATGTCATCAACATATCTCTTGTAAATAGAACATTTAAATGCCACATTTACATATTAAGCCTCATTTATATAATAAATTCTGTCCATATATAGATATAATTTTCAACTACTAAATTAAAGCAATATTATGATTCTGGCAGTGGTCTACAAAAAAATATGCTAAGTGCATTATAAAAGTCTTGAATTTCAACTTTTATCTTTTGTATAACATGATTACAATGAGTTTATTAGAATTACATTAATTAACAAAAAAGATAAATAAATATTTAGAATTATTTTAAAAAAATTAAAGAAAGTATATAGGAATTATATACTAAAAAGATTTATTCATTTAAATACTGAAATACATTGCTACAAATAAACAAAAAAAATAGTAAAGAAATTATACATATATTGTGTCAACTGCATTGGAATATGTTACTATGACAATAATAATATTAAAGCAAGAAACATTTATTATTAATTATAATATAAAAATTGTGAATTGATTTTATTTATTAAAAAATAAATAAATGTGTAAATAGTAGTTTACAGTTTTGATAAAGTTATTATTCTTTCATACCGACCTCATCAGTGGATAGGCCAGTTTGACCTCTGAATCAGTGAGGATATGTGAATCTTTTTAGGTGATAATTATAAACATATTCTCAAATTCTGC
This sequence comes from Epiperipatus broadwayi, assembly GCA_028023455.1. Lineage (NCBI taxonomy): Eukaryota > Metazoa > Onychophora > Udeonychophora > Euonychophora > Peripatidae > Epiperipatus > Epiperipatus broadwayi. Next base: position 4,832,428 of record JAQFVV010012454.1, read on the forward strand.
CATCACATAAAACAAAGAGGCAACATGTACTCTAGGTGATCATTAAAGATCTTTGTCATTCCATACCAGGTCCAATTGCTTTCAGCATCATGGTAGGATTCTACTTTCTAGTCAATTTGAATCAAATACGTTGTTCACATATTCTATATTTTCGGTGAACTTCTTCTCATTTGCATTATTTCTTCTCAATAGAACAATTTCTATATCAAGTAACATAATATAAAATTATGGAAATAAATGATTGTTTGTTTAGACGATTGACTGATGTTATCATTAAAGTAATTAGTATGGGCAAAAGGATGAAACAAATTTTTAATGGTAAATTAAGTCCTGATATTTTCGAAAAATATTTTTTAAAAGAAAAGTCCTAAGCAAAATTATTCTTTTTTCTTTTTTATTTGTTATGAATGCAATGAATTAATAACAAAGATTGACAATATAATAAATAAATTGAAATTCAGTCATCTTTAAGTAATATATTTAAGATATCATAGCAACAATAAAAAGAACTGGAAATAGATTAGAAATAGAACTAGAAGAATACTTAATTCCAACAATAAATTACAAATGTGTTAGAAATAAGCTATACTAGAAATAAAAAGATTTACACTATGAAGAAAAATTTGCAATTATGAGTTTGTGAAGACTGTGAAAATCTATTAAATAAAAGATAACTATTATGATTGATGATATATATACTGTATATATATATATGTGTGTGTGTGTATTAGCAATAGAAAAATAACTTAAAATAAAAAATATAATTGCAACTTAGCACAGTACAGTCGTTTTACCATATCTACTATTTGATAAACTAGAATTTCTAAACTCGAAAGATGTGACCTTCAAATGAATCTTGAAAAATTTTGAGAAATTGCCATAAAAGGCGAACAAATAAATAATATTGATTATCTTCCATATTTCTTTGGATTAAAAATACTCAAAGTAATAACAATATAATATAATTATATCCAACAGAAATTTATTGACACAATTTCAATGTTATAAAAAAATTTAGACAAGGTAAATTTTAATTTTCAAAATCTCAGACAATAAAAATGTCACTTAGATATTTACCAATACTTTAAAAAGATTATGCTTCAGGAATGTATTATTTAAAAAAATTACATTAAATTGAATTATAAATGTTTCAATTTATTACCATTATTTAAAATGCCACACATAGATTATAAAGTTTTGAAATATGGTCATGAAATCTTAAATTCAAAAATATTGCAATTTTTTTAACAATGTATGGACTCATAAAGTTCTGTCACCTAAACTTAAGAATGCTTTCATTATTCCAATTTTTAAAAACAAAGGTAATAAACACAACTGCAATAATTATCGTTGAGTACTATTAGCATCTACTACAATGAAGATACTGACAAAAAATTTGTTGAATAAACTGTTTCCAGTGATAGACTAATAGTTATTAGAAACAGTGGAACTTTAGAGAATCAAGAAGCACTACAGATATGGCTTTGTTGCCAGAAAAATGCAAAGAAAATGTCAGAAACAAAGAAGTGATTTATATATTCTTTTTATTGATTTAATCAAGGCATTTGATTCAATTGAACAGATTTTTGGCAGTGTTTGAAATTAGTTGGTTGTCTACTCACATTTATTCGTATTATACAACTGTCACATGATGAAATGGAGAAAGTGTTATCATTATAGATGGAAAATCTGAGGCATTTAAAATTAAAATTGATGTTAAATAAAGATGTGTACTTGTTTCATTATTGATTTCAATTTTTATGACAATGGTCTTTGGAATTGTTTATAGACAGATTAACAAACAAGGGTCAAGATACGATGGTTTGATGGTAGAATTTTGAATTTGAATCGATTAAAAGGGAAACAAAAAATTCTTCCTGGATTCTGAATTTATAGTATGCTGACGATTGTGTTATTTTTGCCAGATCAAAAGATGATTTATAGAATGCTCTTAATGTTTGAATGCAATAAAAAAAGAGTTTGGTTTGTTAATTAATGTTCAAAAAAATCAAGCGCTTTAAAAACCAATAAAAGTATAAAAAAATCCTCAGCAAATTTTAGTTTTAGATAAATATCAACTTGAGAACGTAACCCAATATAAATAACTTGGTAGTTTTATAAGTAAAAAGGTGGACTTAGATGGTGAATTAAAACACAAAACTCCAATGTACTGTGGCTATTTGATAGTTTTCCATTATAAAAAAATAATACAACTGTAATTAAACTGTAAATAGAACTGTTATTTTATTTTATTTATTGTACTGATGTAAGATGTGTATATTCTATTTGCGCAATATAAAGGCATTAGAAAAGTTTGATTAAAAGATGTTCCATAAAATATTAGAAATATATTGGCAAGATTGTAAAACCAAACATTGATATTATAGAATCAACTATAGTCAAATAACATCTCATGGATTGGACATAATAAACAAATGACCAATGCATTGACATGCATCTTACACCTGACTAATCGATGATCTTTACCATTGTTAAATTTATTAAGAACATTCCAATCTTGAAATATATATTTTCTGATGGTCAAAATAGAATCCAATTCTGCTGAACTTTCATTTGCATGCTTCCATATCCATTTTGTTTCAATATTTCTCTCAAAGATCTGTTAACTTCACAAGTCTGTTTTCTCTCTCGTTTCCATTGCCATAACCAAATATATCTAGAGCAGTTTCATCTTTCAATCATTTATCATTTCTACCCATTAAAAAAGTCTTCCGTGATAATTTAAAAATGTTTAAGTCTAATCTAAAGCATTTTATATATATAAAAGTCCTACTTTTCTTCAGCATATTCAAATACATTCAGGCATAAACCTGAATTATCTGTATTTCATATGTTTGATGTATCATCAATCTCTAGAATACTACTTTTTCACTTTTTATTTATAATGAATCCCATAACGTTTATGCTTCTAAAATTTGTACCTTTGTAATAAAGAACATGTGTACTTTTTAAATCAATTGATAGATACTTCAACTATAACTAATTTAATATTAGATGACTTCTTCCAATGCATGCAATCTTTTACTTGAAAGTGATTCGCAGTTCAGTACTCAAATAAATGATAGTTATTGAATAGTAGGCTGAGTCTGCAACCAGGATATTCTTAGGACTGAGCCTTAAGCTATCAACTGCTGCCTTAATTGGTGGCTTTGTAATCTGGAGATAAAGCATAATTTACTTTTGTCTGCCATGATTTTAAATATCTATTTTTAAAAAAATTATTCCCACACATATTTATCCTGCCTACACTAAAACTGAACTGACATTTTAGATAAGAACTATCAGGCAATTTAAAAAAAAAAAACATGACATATCTTGAACTTGGAGGTAAAAAATTAGTAAACAAACCATGCAAAACTGGTGGTGGTGGTGGTGTGGTGGTAAGCATCTTATTCATATTTGTTAACCATATGAATAATCACATGGTAATAGCAATTACAATGACAAAAACCTATAAAATAAATATTAGGAATTCGACCTGCATAGATCTTTTAAGGTCTCAAATAGGAATCAATGGAACTCCTTTCAGTTAACATCACACTCCTTTCAGTAGCCAAGATATCTGTAAATGTATTTTGAATATTACATTAATATCGTGATTATTATTTTTTTAATTATACATGTGGAGTATAAATTACAACAAATTTTTATCCCAAAGTTATGAATTTAATTTCATTCCACAACTTATTGAGCTTCTAGACTTACTTCATCAACAATTTTTCAAGTTCTTCTGTACGTGTCCCTAGGTCATCATCCATATAATATTTCGCATAAAATGGATCATTCTTGTAATACTTATTTGTCACTCATCCAGTGATATTGCAGATACAAAATTTCAGTTTATAATTTCTTTTAATGTTTTTCCTTCTTTAATCCTCGTTTTGATATTAATGTCATTGCCAAATTCACAATGTACTGTGAAGTCATAAAATACCAATCAAGGCATCAGTTCGCATTCATATAGAGACTTTGTATTTGGCCAAAACCCTGAAATTTTGTTTAATTTTCAATTGTATACATTTCCATATTTATAACAATAATAAACATCTCCAGTTATAACTATTACTTTCTATATATTTTTTCCATGCTTCCATTTCGAATAAAATGTCCTAGATATTAGAAAATTTGACCCCTTTGATGATCTGGCTATCAATTATAAATTGCAATACATAATATTTATATCATTTAATTAGAAACCAACCAGTAACCACCTAAACATTCACAATAAAGATAGTAATCAATATTTCTCACTGCTGTCAAGGCAACCTTCTCACCTTTTAATAGCAAAAATGGAAATCCACTCTTACTAATGGTCCATTGAATATATATGGACACTTAAAGATTGCAACTTGACTACAGAGTATGAAATATTGATACAATGAAATTTAAATAAACCTCTTTAAACAAAAAATAAACATGTCCATGTAATGCAGACTAATAAATAGTCAATTATGACACTACAAACTGCAATAATTTTAAATTGCTTATGTAAGGACATCATATAAAAAAATATTTTACTATTCATGGCAAAATATAATAGTATAGAATAATTTATTTCTTAAAATTATAATATTAGCTATTTCAAAAATAACGTTTATATACAATACAGTATATGTTTATATACAATACAGTATATGTTTTTATGACTGGGGGGGGGGGGGTTCCACTTTATTTACACATGCATAATATTCGGATGATAAGTATTTTTAATCAGAAATAGGGATTCAAATTTATTTTAATAAATAATATTTTAGCATATTGTGGTTAAAGCAATAGGTCAAAAATATCTGCTTTTACGTCATTATGAATTCACAATTAATATTTTAAAAAAATAAACACACACACCTAGAACACGTAAAAATATATAAATAACCCCAAAAAATTGCAATGCATTATTAAATACATCTATCCAGTAAGTATTCTTTAAAAAGCAAATAATAATAAATAAATAAAAACTTAAATAATTATTTTTAATTCTACTTTCATATTTCGAACTAGTAACGCAGAACAGAAATTATCAAATTGTGACATTTTCTTTTTTTTTTGTTTTTTACAAAGACATCAAGGTAAATTTTATCCATAAAATTTCAAATTCCCAGGTGGAACATTAAAGTAATTTAACAAATTAGTCTCTTTAAATTATTAAGCTAATAAGATTTAATAATTAGGATAAAAATCAACTGTATTCAGCAAAAGCGAATCTCATTAAACCCTTTGCTAGAATTACTTTCTCTTAAACTGTTCTTTCCACTAACAATCAATTAGTAATATGAGTCAGAAGACCTGAGAAATTTGTAAAAATACCTTTCCTATTTTACTAAGACTTATAACCAATGCGTGAACAAAAATAATTCATCCACATAATAGATCGGAAAGTTTTTTTTATTATTATTTATCTACATTAAGTGGTCTACAACTTTAAAAAAAAAAAAAAAATCGATAGACATTTTGTAATGTGGCCAATTTATGAACAACTTACTCTGTCTAAAAGCGGCAACAAGTAGATTTCCACTCATGTAATTTGTCAATTAATAAAAGTTGTCATTATTAGCTGTACCTCACGTGTGACCTAAACCAACCAAGTATGAATGAAACAGGCTGTTGTAGGGATATCTGCCTCCGAGTAAATGCCAACACTGGATCCTAGATATTGAATACTGACAGTTTCTGTGATTATTTTACAATTTCGCCTAAAAGGTGAAGATTTTTGAAGATTAAAAATAAATGCACGTAGGTAATTTTAAAAGTGCTAAAAATAATTAATTGCATTTTCAAAAAGTCTACTACCGAAGTTTTTAATTAAGTTTTATTAACTTTTACAATTAAATTTAAATCAAATAACGTTAACATCGATTGTAAAAAAAAAAATGCTGAAATATGTATTATAAGTTTCAATTAAAATGTAAATGCTACTAATAAATATTTACTTTTACCATGCAGATATTTTATTAAGATATATTAGTAATCGGAAAATTTATGAGCAACAATTTAGTACAATGTATAAATTGAGATATGTTAATGCAGTGTCGATTAGTTTTGTAATTAGATAGTTAAATCCCTCAAATTTAAAACATTATATGTCATCAAATCGCTGTCGAATCTTGGCAAAATATGAATGGCATAACTATTAGGATTTGGGCGGAAATGCAGTTCCTACGTTTCGTGCGATGTTAATAAAAACTCGTTGCCGATTCGTAATCTTTTCTTCTTACCATCATTTATCAAAAGCAGATAAATGTATATACGTAAATGCCTTTGTAATATAAGAGGCACTACATTCAAACTCACCCCTCCCCCAACTCCAAATGTAATGTAAATTAGGCAATAGTGTACTATATAAAAGTCACAGAGGTCATCATTTGAAAATGTGTGTGTATATATAGTGATAATGTATACTACTTGTATATTTAAATACAATTATAGTATATATACTTTTAAGCTAGATGTAATTAGAGGGCTTTGAACCCAGACTTTCAAGCTCCCTTTAGTCATTCACTCCATCTTATACAATTGATACACACGACACACATTGGAGATCATTTATCTTTTTCACATGTACGTGGTCATGTGGATCGGTTGTATAAGATGGAGTGGGTGATGAAAGGGAGCTTGAAAGTCTGGGTTCAAATCTCTAAAATTACTTGTTGTATACTAACTGAATGCATATATATATATATCTTTATTGATATGTGTGTGCAGACAGATCAGTATAGGCAATGTTAAAGCATTCCAAAAACAATAATGATATGCAGAAACAAATTAGTTTACTGCAAGAAGGAACAGGTTAATTTGTATGTCAATAAAGCCTAATCTTATGCAAATTAGCAAAGTTGGTAAAAATGCCTGCAGAACTTCAAATAATATTCTGCCAGTTCAGTTCAGTCAGTGGTGTCTATAAAAGTAGTAATGCGAAGAGAGGAAGAACAAAGCAAGAACTGAATAAAGACTTGGAAACCCCTTCAATGTAGAATAAACTAGTATTAGCAGTAATGAAGAGCTCTAGTCATAATCTGATTAGACTATCTCAAAAGATGGATGTGAGCAGTAACATACTTACAGAATTACAGTTGTAAAAAGACATTAATATATATAATTATCCACAGAGATATGAACAGTTATATGATCTAGATTGATCCTGTGCCCATCTAGCAATTAGCCAGTTGTATTACTAATCCTATCTACTGATATTATTGTTATTCCAAGTAAATAGACCCTTGAATTTATTGTTAAACTTTTTGTGGTTGTTTTTTTTTAAACAACTTATATAAGTATTCTGCTGCCAGATTGTGGATGACCCTGGATATATTACTACTAAAGTCTTAATTTAATAAATGTTTCTTCATTTACGCTAGTTTCTTTATTTTATAAGAAGATACAGTAATAATTTATGATTGGTTTCTTTTATATAGTTTGAAATAAGATTTTATTTTAAAAATTAATTTATTTTGCTACATACAATATCTTATATATATGTATTTCATATTTAAACTCAAAACTTAATTTGTTGCATTTAGGAAAAACACTGATATATGTTGCTGACTATTATTCCTTTTGTATGACTCTCAACATAAATATTTAAATGTATTATTACATAGAAAACAGGTCTTCATTATTGGTGGTGTGGTTAATGAATCCACATTTCACTTAAATCATAGTCGATCCCATGAATTCAGTAATTCCTGTGGCCACAATCTTTAATTACTATTTTTTTTTTTTGTAGGTATAAATCTCTATAATTTTGCTTCCACCAGAATTCATGGAACTATTGAATAGAATAATAATGTTTGTTTTAGGAACTTATGAACCATATTAATTTCAGAAGTGATAATGCATCTCTTATTATCTTTTTGTCACCTAACAGAAAACTCGGTGTCAAAATTTTACTTAATAGATTATCAGAGAAGATTGAGTTTGATTTTAAGGTATTGAAAAAGAGACAATAATCATTGATATGTAGAAAAGTTTCTTCATACCATTTATATAATTTACAAATTGTGTGAAAGGCCAACTATGAGTTTCAATAACTAATGTTGTAGAAGGAAAAATACCATGCAGAAATTCAGTGTTTGTATGAATTAATGATTCATAAATAACATATTTTCTAATACTTTTATAGATGAAAAGATTTCCAATTGGAACTATGACTGAATTTTGGAATTTATCATCATTAATAAATCTTTGTATGTCATTTGAATTATATTATGTCGGTTCAATAAACTGACATCCATCTCACCACATATGATGTTTTTGCCAATTTTATCACATCAGATGGCTAACAGAAAAATTGATGTCAAATAGAGGTTACTACAAGTTCTTCCATATGATTTACCTTCTACGAATTGACAAAGCAATTTAACTTTAACTAATCCAAGACTATTATTACTAATGACATTCTTAGAATATCGTAGTATGATAAAAAAAAATTCCCTATAAATAATTATTTTTATATTTATTAAAGTATATTATTATATTCATTATACCAATCCAAAGTGCATAATATGCCCCAAAATCTTTGAGGATAGAGTAAACTATTTTAATTTTTGTTTTCGTGTGACATTTAAGTTAATTTGTGATTAATTTATCAATTATTAAATTGGTTTTAGTCATTGAAGTATATATTGAGATATTAAGGAATTTAGTTGGCTCTATTATACACATTGATGAAATTTCTTTCTGTTAATATTTTCTATCCTGAATTTATTTCCTGAATACAATTAATCTAGCTATTCTTTAAATTTTTTTTCAATATTTCTCAATAATAAAATATTAAAAATTCCTCTGGAAATTATTGCAATATCATTGGCATAGGCAAGCATATTTATTTCTCTTCCTAGTTGTGGGCTAAATATTTCAGGAATAAGACTATAAGACCTATCTTAAGAGTGAATCAATGTAGATAGCATATAAAGCAAGAGATGTCCTTTGTAATCTAATATATTGGTGAGAGTCTTATAAAATATTTTCTTGCTGCTTATATACTTTTCATATAATTTATTAGTTTATACATAAGTGCTATATTTTCTGGAATAATACTTTAAATTTTGTAGATCTGATGAAGACTGCATGGTACAGTCGAAACTATAATCAATAATAAAAGTTTTTTTGCTGAAAAATGAAACGTGTAAGACTTTTGAAGTTCAATATTATAATACTATCTGTTTAGCTAGATAATTAAATTTAGAAAAATCAAAAACATTTAAAAAATAAACCTTTATTGTGATTGGCAAGTAATTTTGTTCCAAATGTGTTACAACCTCATGATATGCCATTATTGTATGTAGAATGTGTCTTCTAGGAGTAGAATAATGGGCAGTCAATAGTCTATTTGTTAAAAAAGACCTGGGGTTTATCTAATAATGTTCTAGAAAATCCTTTATTTATGTATATCTTCAGCAGAATCATAAGGGGACTTACTGGAGTTATTCACTATCATAAATAATATTTGTTAACGAGTGGACTAACCACATAGTAGTTAATGAGTTAAAGAAATTTGACATGATAAGTTGGCAGATACTTCAGGGGTTTACAAGATCTAATTATTTAAAAATCCTAAGGTTATTTAATCAATTGAGCAATCAAAGATAATTGAGGGAAATCTGGGTTTTTCAACCAATCTTATGATGGGCTATTATAATGATATAGATATTTGGAATATTTTTAAATTGCATGCTTGGTCTGACTTCCAACAAGAATATTACCATTTTGTGCTTTTATTGTGAGATTCCTCTTGGGTAATATAATCTTATTGGGGCATATTTCATAGTTATATTGCCCAGCTTATTAGAATACCGAATTATATTTCTGAATATAAGTGTCTGCATATCTTCTTGAACAATCCAGAGATATGATTATATATGTTCCTGTCACTTCAAGCATAAGTATTGATCCAGATATTTATTCTTTATTGATTAAAATAGCAACACCTCTTGTGGGAAGATTATTTGAAAAAAGAATGGTATACCAAGTTAGATTTTGTTGATATGCTTATGATCAGTTGTTATTAATATCATTTTTGTCCAAATCAAAGCAAAATAGAAGAATTAAAATGATACCATTTCTTCTTATGAATAATAGCAAACAGAATTAAATACCCAAATAAACAGTATCACAATCCAATAGTCACTTAATAAGATAGTACAATAAATACTTTGATAAAAAGTAATATTATATATTGTTTAAATTTTAACAAAAACATTAACAATTTATTAGATATATTTGCAGCTAAAAAATTGAATAGGTCTCTTAAAATTTTGCAGAAATATTTTAACATAATCTTTCTTCTAATCTGGAAGATTCATGGTTAAGAAAAGCTAAAAGTATTGAAAATCAATGTTGACTGTTAACATTACTTACATTGAAGATCGCATTAGCTTGCACTTATTTGATCAACATCTATGGGAAGATTATTATTATTATTATTATTATTATTATTATTATTATTATTATTATTATTATTATTATTATTATTATTATTATTATTATTTCTTTTTAGGTTCTCAAAATCATGTTCGCAGTGAAATTCGCTGTTTCCATTTGATCATCACATTTTTTTAGCACCTTGAATACCAAAATTGTTATTTCTTAATTGCTTAGTTTTGTGTTAATATACTTAACATTATTAAAACAGTAATGTGATGTACTATGACTTCTCCTTAAACGGAGTCAGGAATCTCTCAGCAATTATACCCAGAGAAACCCCCATACAGTAATGCCATCTAGTGTAAGCCTTAGTAATCAATGGATGCAAAAAGATTTGCCCATAAAATCCCTATCTAATATCTACTCATCCAATATCCCCAAACTAGTTTTTAGATTAATGTTTTCATCAGTGATGAATCTTGGATCTGAGAGCACTCATTGATGAAAGCAACAAGCTGGGGATATTAAATGAGTAGGCATTAAATGGGGATTTTATGCACAAATCTTCTTGCATCTATTGATTAGTAAGGTTTACACTGGGTGAGATTGCTTTATGGAGAGAATTGTTACTGTTTTAACAGTTTATGCAAGCATAGGAAATGGTGATCATGTGATGCTTAAGATTGTTAATTAGAAACAAGTTTTAGATCTAATCACTAATAGAAAGTGATTTTTTAAAACAATATTTATTTTAGAATTGTAGCAAAGGTATGGAAAATAATTTTTTTAATTACAGTAATGTTTATTCACTGAAGCATTGTATATAAGAATTTAATGCTTTTGGCTAAAGTTGTAAAGAGATGCAACATGGGATTGATAAAACTGCCGACAAAAATAGTGGGAAACCCTAGAAATTGGTCAAACATGCAAGGTCAAATAGCCATGGGTAAGAAAGAAATAAACAAAAAATTATTTTTGGATAATCTGATTGGCTTTTCTCATCTATATAAATTAATAGCTCTCTTGGCACTGTCCAATCATATTCTACCAATGTTATATATATATATGACTAAGCATGTACATTAAATCTGATTCATGATCTATTGCATGATAGCAAAAAATCATGCATTTTCTGGACAATAAGCACTAATAGATAATTTTTACAAATTATTACAAGCATCATAAAAAAAAATTTCATAAATTGAAAGTGACATAAAAAATAAAGTAAGATTTCTTATTTTGAAAGTATATAAAATATCAGTAATACATAATTTATGTACAAATAAGAATCATATAAACAATGAGCATTGCCAATTGCTCAACAAGCTTTGTGATAAATGCTTATCCAGAGAAAGCATTTAAAATATCTCTGTCAGGAACCCCCCCCCCCCAAACCTCTGACCATGGTTTCGTGCTTTGGCACTCCTCAGAAAGACACTAGATCTCTCATTCACATTGCTTTTTCAAAATATATTTATGCATTGAATATGATACATTAAAAGCTTTACATAGGCTTGGTCAGTGCCTGAATAAAGACTCGAGAATTAAAGCTCCCTGCAAAGTTCAAATTCTTTACTTCTAGCATTTGACCATTGCAAAATTTTCAGATAGACTAATCATTATGTTATTATTGTACACTAAAATAATAGTTAAACCACTAAACATCACATGATCACCATTCTTTATGCTCACACAGCCTGTTAATACAGAAGCAAAACTTTTCATAAAAGCTAGAAACTAATTTGGAGATATTGGATGAATAGGCACTAGATAGGAATTTTATGCACAAACCTTGCATCCATTGATTACTCTGGCTTGCACTGAGTGATGCTAGTATATGGAGAGTTTTCCTCTGTTAAAATGATAGTTATGAGTATTTTATAAGTGCTCTGAGGATAACTGATTAAATGACAGACAATTTAAATAACTTTTTTTTATTACATGATATAAAATTAAAAAGAAATAAAAACTTGTTTGTTAGATATCTTTAAAAAAATTAGATTAAGGATTTCAAACAAATTTGAAAAATGTCCGAAGCAGATGAGTTTTTTTCCTGAAAAACTACTATTGGACTATAGTGCAGAAATTGGAATAAAAATTATGAATTATCAAATTCAGAAGGATTTAATCTTTAGTTAGTTCTCGTGTTTATAAATAAATGGCTTTATTTTGGGGGAATTCCTAAAAAAATTGAATCCCAAAAGAATTGGGCACAATCTGTGAACTTTAATTATCAGAGTTTGCCATCCTATTAATGCACCAAACCACTCGAGTCTTGTATTTAAAATATGATTTAAATAAGATGGCAAAAGAAAATACTAATTGTTATAAATAAATGTAAAAAAAAAAAAACCTATTAACTGATTGTAATTATATTTAGAAAGTACACTAGCGCCACCGTTAAGCGATGATGTTAAAGCTGCAAAGATACCCTCGTCCCAGTCTTGTAGCTGCTTAACGACACTGGTGAGGAAAGTGTGATTAGCTTCTAATTAAAAACTAGTTAGTTTCATGACAAAAAGTTTTTTTATTTTTGTAAAAATTGATCCACCATACCTCCCCCCTTTATTTTCAGAGTAAATATATGCTTAACTGCATCTTCAGAAATATTCACTATAGTCCCATTTTAATCCAAAATCGCATCCAATTTAATGTATGGCTCTTATCAATAGGCTTAAAATATTGTTGTCACCAAAAATTATAATTAAGAAACAATGTTTAACATTTTTATTATGAATAATTTTGAGTGACTTTCATAATATACAGTAGGGATGGCCAAACATCATTTTTATAAGTTCCTTATATTAAAACTGAGATATAATTTAATAAGACACACGTTAAAAATTTTGAAGTATTCAACAGAAGCAAATACTTGACTTTTTTGATAAATTCGAACAATGTATTACATCCAAGAAAGAGTAACAATAAAAATATCGAAGCTACAACTTAAATTATTAAAAAAATTGTCACTACAAAAGAATAAAACATGTATGGTTTCAAAATAAAATGTAAATATATCATGCTGATATAAATTGTATCATTTTATTTCTAATTTTTTTGTGAGAGCCACAATGAACCATCTAGAGAGCCGTATGAGGATTGCGAACCACAGTTTGGCTATAATGGGTATATACTATGAAGCAATAAACAAACATTTATTTAAAAGAACTGTAATAATTTTTTAATTCATTTAAAAATAAAAAGCAACGTTTTCTTTGTCTGATAGTTTTTATTATATTTAGTAAGAAATGCTTCGCGGTTGCTACGTAAGAGATAAAATATTACACCACTAATGTTATTTACTTGTTCAATAATTACTTATTTGCAATTAAACCTCAAAAATGTGAAAACATTTATATGTTTGCTCTATTATTAATGAGAAAGAAAAAATTAAAAATAATTTCCTGTTAAGATATCTTTTTTTATTGTTGTTATCTGATAACATTACTTATGTCAAATGTTTTAAATTTTACTGCAGTTAGAATGCATAAATAAGAATTTTTAATTACTCTTAATTAAATTATTAATATTTAGCAATTTATATTAAAATGAGTATAAATTGAGATATTAGAAGTTGATTTATTTCTGACTGGTTAAGCAATAAAATTGCACTTCATATATATATGCTCATTGAACCTACTTGTACTCCACACACACAGTATGTACTGCAGATGATGATGATGTTCTTTTTTCTGATTAGATTTTATCAGACAATATGTTTAAAATAATTATTGATCAGACAAGACAGTCAAGGATATCAATTGCAATTGCAACTGATATAATTCAGTTACTGGGACTGTCTGAGATAACTTTGATGAAACTATTTATATTTTGGTTAATCATCATTTCAATGAACATCACATGATCATCATTTCATATGCTTATACATACTGTTAATAAGAGAACCAAACTCTCCATACATAAGTGACTATATAAGTGAATGAGCTTGGGTTGGAAATATTGTGGTGTTTTCATCTTGGACTCGTAGCTTTATAGTTAACCAAATAGGTAAAAGAAGGCTTCTGGAGGATTGATTATATCATAAGATCTAGGTGAAGTGCTCTCAAATCCAAGGCTTCTCACTGATGAAAGCCACGAGCTAGAAACTAGTCTGGGGATGTTGGATGAGAAGGCACTAGATAGGGATTTTATGCACAAACTTCCTGCATCCATTGATTGGCACTACTGGGTGGCACTACTGTATGGAGAGTTTGGTACTCATGATTTCAATTAAAAGTTGTTGTTGTTTTTGCCATTTCTAGAACTTAGACGATTTCATTGGTGTTGAATTTAGTAAGCATTTAAGACCTTTCAGTATAGGATTTAATTTTGTATTTGTAAATTGCTTCTTATCATTAATAACATTATCATCGACAAATTGGTAGAAATTAGCTACAGCTTGAAGGATGAAAATTTTTGGCTCTATTACACCAAAATGTTTTAGTGATTCAGAATTATTGATTTCGTTTTTAGTTTTATTGGATTCAATAACGTGATTTGTCAATTTGGAACAGTTACATTCTGAGCATGAGTAATTGTAGCCATTTATATTCAATAGAACACATTCATTATATCCAATACAGGCAGGGAAAAAATGCATTCCACAATGTTTATTACATGTAGCTTTATCTTCAATATTTATATAATTACGACATTCAATAAAAAGGGAACGTCCACTATACAGGAAAGATTAAACAATTGTAACTATTTCACAGTTTAACACTGCTTTTGACCAAGCCGTCATATTCAAATTTGCAACATGCATTTATTTTAATTTCTTGAGCACCTTGACCTTTATTATTAAAGGGATATTTACTTGCTAATTTGCTTTTTAATAGGAAAATTCACATAACTTTAAATTGTAAGATATCTTCTGAGTTTTCTCTACGTAATTCCATTCCAGAATTTGTTTTTATTGACTATAGTAATCCCTCTGCTTCTAGATATTGGCAGCAAACTATCCAGTGATTATCTGTAATCAATCATTTAAATATATAAATTGATGATTTGATTATTTTTTTCTCAAAAAATATCTTTTGTTATTTTCAATTCTAAATAAATACTGTCGAGATTGTACATTAATCTTTAATAAAGGTTAGTTTTCTGTTTGAAGCATGTCCTCTACCTAATCTGCCCTAAAGTTTTTAACCTTACCAATTCATTTTTCATTCAACATATTACCATTTACAATATAAAAATGCCTTTTAACCCTAATAGGTAAAATTATTAAAGTACTGTACTCTTCAAAACTTACTTTTTAATTCACTCTAATGTTTTATACATATATGAATATTGTTTATTCTACCATCACATTCTCTTTGTATATGATTAAATTTATCATTTCCTTTATTTATATTTTAAAAAATAATTTAATCTGTACAAAATTAATCTGGAATTAAAAATAGTAGTATCCATAAGTATAAAGAGTATGCAAAAATTTTTGTAATACATAGGTTTCTCATTACATTGTATTCTTATTTAATATTGGCAAAGAACATTTATCAGAATAACAAAATTAATGAATTTATATCCCAAATTACAAAACTTTATGACACCCCCATCATCAAAAATAGATTCATTATGAAAAAGACACAACCAGTTCTTACTCTTTTAAAAAAAAAAAAAGTTATTTTATGAATTACAAATCTCAAAATCTATCTCAATCAGTACTACAACTTCACAACAGATATATTTGATACTTAGATCCCAAACACTTCAATTTTTAAATTGAAGTATATTTATTAAGTTTTTGTACTAACACTTAATTTTGTGATCATAAATACAAAATGGGGTTTATGCAGGGCCAGATTAATTAATTTGAGGAAAGTCTTAAAAACTATGCCATTTAAAATTATTAAGAAAAAGTGGGCTGCAAAGATAGCCATCCAACTACCATTTCTGACTTGGGGTTCAAATCCAGGCCAAATATTTTATTTTCAACAAGCTTAAAAATTTTCTCTCAAATAGCTGATCCATAGACAAGCTAGTTAACTCACCAGAATTTGTCACTAAGAAGGTTTCTACCTATTTTTAACTGGAAGATGAAACAAGAATGGAAAAGCATTGAAACCCTAGCCATCCAGCACATTGGCAAGCATGAAAAATATAAAAAAATATGTCCTTACTTTATGATTCTTTATGAGTTGATGGAGAGGTCTTTACTCTACAGTGGTCTAGTTATTAAGATTGCTTTTTTTATTTATTTAAAATTGGTCTATTGAAGTACGAAGAGGGAAAAATAATAAATAAATAAATAAATAAAATATCTTTACTAAAACACACAAAGATACAAAATTATAAAAACTAAAAAAATGAAATAAAAATATAATTAAAAATCTATACATATAAATCATAACATATTAAGTCATTCTTTTCAATTTAGTTATAACAATAGCTTGATAGCTTCTTTATAATTTGTTTTAGATATTATCTTCCCTACCAAACATGTACCCGGTCTATGTAAAAGCCTTCATTTTTGTAATATTTTCTTCTTTTTCTTTTAAAATTTCTGAAAAAAGTTTTCTTAAAAGGTTGCTTTAACAATTTTTTTTTTTTTTTTCAGAAAAGTTACAAAACATAAGTTTTATGAAAACAAACTTTCAGCCGTCGTAATTTTATGCTACCCAAAACTAAATGTAAAAATGGAACTATAGCATCTACTTTTTCCCCTCACTAAATATTACACTTCAAACATGAATTTATGTACTATAATCACACTTTCTTCATGATTTAAATACTCTACCTATTCAATTTTGTATGGTAGCTAAAGCACATGTACTGAATTTTGTGCTGAGCATCTTTTCCATCAAAAAGTTTTATTCCTTAATTACTTGCCTTGAATAAAATGCTCATAATCAAATTAAACCTCTTAAATATAAGGAAGGAATTACTTCCTTCACATGAAATGCTTCATAAAAAAATTATAATGGCGGAACATAATTTTTTTCCTTGAAAAATACGTCCTCCAACAAAGAAATGTTTAACTTGAATATGGACATTTAGGAATTTTATATGTTATAGAAATGACTGTAAAATCATTTAAATAACTTTTTGAAATTTTCAGTTTAGAAAAACTATGCGTTCACACTTAAAAATAATGATAGTAAAATTCTTTGGGTCGCTACAACAATTTTCAAATGAGGCAAGGCGATCTATTTAAAATGAATATGAAAATACTTTTAAATGATCAATTAAGAAGAATTGAATACCTAAAATTTTGTAGAATGTTTGCACAAGAATTAGTAATGATATAAAAACAAAAAGGGCATACGGCTTTATTGTTCGGGAGTTAATAAGAAGTTCGAACGGCAGAATCAATCCCAAGTCAGATGCTCCAACTGTACTAAACTGAAAAGAGCAGTAATGATATGAAAAAATATAACTAAATTGACAAGGAATGTCTATGAATAAAATAATTTTCAAAAGCATTACGTTTATCTTGATATCAGAAAGAAAGTTATTTCATCAATAAGATGAAACTACTAATAAAAAAGTGGGAATGATATCATGAAAGAATAGAATTCCTAAAAGAATTATATGGTAATAAAGAACAAGAAAACAGTCACCTCTACAATTACATTGAAATTGTCAAGAATTTTAAATGAGAAGGTTAAGCTATGCAATTAAATCTAAACCCAGGAAATATTATAATTTTTAGTGATATCTTAAAAAAAAAAAAGTGAAGACATAAAAAAGTTGTGGCAAAATTATATACCAAATATCTACATTAGTCTTTCCTAAAATAGATGATATGGTTTCCTGGTGACAATGGAACAATTGGTAGGAGTGATAATATCCTTGGATACAATTATAGCATTGAATAAAAACAAGGGAAGAATAAAGAAGGAAATGTTAAAAAACATTTGTGTTTCATCTATTATATTACTTAACAGTTTAATATCATAATGATTATTATATTTTCCAAATGGACATCCAAAATGCAAACTATAATTGATGATTGTGGACAAGTCTGAAGACAGGTCTTAATAAACAAGTGTTGATAGATGAGTTTTAAGTGCATTGTTCAGAATTCCAGTCTGCACCAGTGCAAATATGTATATGTAATGACTTGTTTACAATTATTATCATCATTTTCAACCATTACTCATCCACTATATGATGAAAGTCTCGCCAAGTTCAATCCAACTTATCCAATATGTAGCCTCTCTTATCCACATCACCCCTGCACATTTCCTTATTTCATTCACCCATCTCACATGTTGACTTTCTAAAAATTTTATAATCTCTTGGAATCCACTGTAAGATTTCAATTTTCCACATGTTCCATCTCTTAATTGTTTCAATTATGTCCATATTACCTGTTAGTTCCCTCACCTACATATTTCATTTTCAAACTATTCTTGTTATTCCTAACATATGGTTCACCATACTTCTTTGAGTGGTCTGAAGTCTGTATTGTTTTTCTGTTAAGTGTCCAAGTCTCAGATCCATAAATAAAAATGGGTAAAATGCATTTATTAAAAACCTTTTTCAATACAGTATTATAAATAAGTGACCTGTATGAAGTGTAATTTTGAATTTTTCTGAATTGTATAAAAGTGCAAATTTAAGAATTTAAAAGTTTCTAATTCATATTCGATACTTTTTATTTTTATAAATTATGGATCAATATAAAACAAATTGTACTACTGTTTCAATAAAACGGCAATTTCGACTTGACTATTTTTATATACGTATATTCTTTACGTAAATGTTGCTGCTATTTCGGTCTCTTCTTGTGTTTAATAATAACAATTTTAATAAACCGCAATTTCGACATAAGTATTTTATATATATTCTTTATGTAAATATTGTTGTTTCTGTGCCTTCTTATGTTTAATAATAATAAAATCATAGCAGGCCTGTGTCAATACAATACTATTTCAAGGCTGTCAATATATTTGTCATATTTTTTATTATAATATTGATAAAAACGGGGGAATGAAATCTTTAAAACACTGATTTACTTATGACCAATGAACCGCTGTTAATTGGTTAATAAGGTGTGCGTTAATTAGGAAAAATGATTTAAATAAAGGCAAGTTAAATTAAAACTATCGTACTAAATGAATTTTAATTGCATACTGATGTATTTTTTTAAATGAATTATTTCTTCATAGTTAAATAATTTACCATATATATATAATGCTGAACAAAGAATAAAACCCAGTTTATTAATTTTATCAGTACTTTAATTTTTATTTTGCCATCTTATGTAAAAACTACTGTAGATCTGATGTCATGGGTGCTTCTCTAATATCACAACTATTGCCAAAAATTTTGGTTCTGTCTAGAGAAATTGTATTTTTTGTAATTATATAATTTAATAGGATTGCTAACATATATTTATAGATTTTGCTGCTATAAATTATGCAGATGGTTTAGTATCAATATCAATGAAATCTAAGCCATTAAAGAATATTGTCTATCTGAGAATTTAAGAAAAAAAAGCCAGTTGCTGTTACCCACAAGAAATCTTATTGCTGATTTATTAAACATGAAGATTTATTCCATTTTCAGGCACTTATAGGAAAATTTTTGAGACAGTCAATATAAGCAAAATTTTTTTAGTAGCACCCAAGCAAGATGGTAATGGATTATGCACTACTTATGACATTTCAATATCAATTGCTCGGAAAACTGCAAACTACAGATGAATTAATTCTGTTAACTGCAAGTGAGACAATGTGCCCCAACATTTAATAGTGCCAAAAAAATTCTTTGCGCAATAATAAGTACAACGAATGGCTCAAGACAGAGAATATTCCTGTTCTCTATTCAGTGTAATAAACCTCAACTTTGCCAGAAAATGAAGCTTTATTTTAGGATAAGTGCAATTGATAAAAAATAAAAATAAAATTGCCAAGAATTATTAATTACTACACATGTGTAAAATGATTTCCTTAAGTGAAAAAATGAAATCCTCCTGAACAATATTTTGCCATTTTGCAACTAATGGTGTCCCAGAAAGAATAGGACATGAAAAGAATTCTCTTGCATATTAAAAAAAAAAAACATTTCTGAATGTATTCATTAAATATTATGAATGTTTGTCAAAAATTTGAGTAACTATCTACATCTGTCATTATATTATGTCATTAAAACAATCAATAAAATCAAAAGCAATTTACGGAATGGTCGGTTATTTGGACTACTTTGTATTGAAATAGATTAATTTGATCACTTGATACTTCACACCGAAGTACATTGGTTATCAAAAGATAGCTCTTTGCATTAACTTTATAAACTCTTTGACTCAATCAGTCATAGAATTTGTATAAAATAAAGATGATATTTTATGAGCTAATTTTATTTATTCCAGAAATGTCATAGCATCACATGATCACCATTCTTTATATTTACACAAGCTGTTTTTCACAAAGGCAAAACTCTCCATACAGCAGCGCCACTCAGTGCAAGCCAGAGTAATCATGGGATATTGGATGAGCAGGCACTAGATAGAGATTTTATGCACAAACCTTCCTGCATCCATTGATTACTCTGGTTTACACCGAGTGGTGCTACTGTATGGACAGTTTTGCCTCTGTGAAATGTCATATAGCTTATTTGACAGACTTGTTTAATAAATTTAATGTAGCAAATGTACAGCTTTAAAGTGGTCAAATGAATTTAATCAAAATAAAATCTTTAGTTGATTTGCTTTTGTTTGTTTTGGTTAATGTCAAAATTTGTGTACAAAATTTAGAATGAGATTCCGGCTACTTTCCAAATGTTTAAACAGCAGAAGAACAAGATGAAGACTTAGTTAGCTATTGACTCTACTCGAAGGCTTTCTATTCTGACTTCAATTACCGATTCGAAAATATTTTTAAAATGAACATACTTGCTTTGGATTTTGGACCCTTTTCAAGTAGTAACACAGATAAATCTCCAAAATTACAAGAACAGATAGACATAGCAATAAGTGAAGAATTGCTAAATTCAAAGATGGCTGACAACAGTTCTGGCTGCAAAATCAGATATCTACACTCTATCCTCTATTATGGGCCATAGTACAAAAGTTTTTAATTGCTTTTCCTTCAAAATATTTAGAGGAACATGGGGACAAATCTGATTTCTAAAAAAAAATGACAGTCCAAACTTAATTACAGTGATTTAAGAATGGCGCAGAGAAAAATATAGAGCTGGGCTTTAATAAATTAATAATAGTATACTGGGTTCATCCTTCCCATTAGAATAATTTTTATTGCTATTCATGATTTTTATTTCAATATTATCCTTAGAGCTTCAAGATATCTTATTTGCAACATCTTTTTTTTACTTTATTGTGGGATAAAGGTAGAAATATAGATATTAATTCTAAGACAGAAAGTAATCAGCCTTCGACATGCACAGTTTAGTCATATTATAACTCACCAATATTATGATGAGTAGGCAGGACATTCTCAAACCCAAATGCAAGACAGAGATTTTTAAAAGATTAGAATGGCTATCTTATCTTTATGCTAAATGCAATTACATAGGCCAATCTAAAGCATTTCAGAATGAGAGCACGAAGATTTAATCTTCGTAACTTTACTTCCATTATATTATTACTTTATAGTTAAAGCATTAAGAATTCCTAAAGAAAACTGCCCATGTAAATTATGTTATTAAGTTGATTCTAACATCATCTAATATTTAACCACTGTAAATTTGAAAATGTCAGAGTTTAACTATAAATTAATAATATAATGGACATAAAGTTAAGAAGATTAAATTCTCATGCTCTCATTCCAAAATTATTTAGAGTGGCCTATATAATTGCATTTAGGTATAAAGCTAAGTTAAAACAGGCAAAACTCATTATATATTGCCACACTCAGCAAGCTAGAGTAATAAATGGATGCCAGAAGGCTTGTGCATAAAATCCCCATCTAGTGCCTACTCATCCAATATTCCCACACACAGCAAGCTAGAGTAATCAATGGATGCCAGAAGGCTTGTGCATAAAATCTCCATCTAGTGCCTACTCATCCAATATCCCCAGACTAGTCGGGATATTGGATGAGTAGGCACTAGATGGGGATTTTATGCACAAGCCTGGGATATTGGATGAGTAGGCACTAGATGGGGATTTTATGCACAAGCCTTCTGGCATCCATTGATTACTCTAGCTTGCTGTGTGTGGCAATATATATAGTGAGTTTTGCCTGTTTTAACAACAGTTATACACAAGCATAAGAGGTGGTGGTCATGTGATATAAAGCTAAGATGGCCATTCTAATCTTTTAAAAGTCTCTATCTTGCTCTTGGGTTTGAACGTCCTACATAATCACTATAACATTATTGAAGGAAGATTACCTTCTGATTAACAATTCCTAATGAAGCCTGCACTTATAAATTATGTTTTATTAAATATAGATATTATAAAAAATCAAAATTTATCATTCCATTTTTGTTTATTTATATAAAGAAGGTAGATTAAAAAGGATGTTGAGGGGCTTTTTTTTCCTGAAACAGGAAGCAGTAGGCCAGTGGTAAAAAAGAGTCATCACATGATTGGAACAATATTGCAGGTAATAAAGAAAATTATGATGAATTATGATCGATTATTCATTTATCAGTTTTATACAAGATCTTTGCAAAAATAAACTACAATTCATTATCAGCAGACCTTTGACTCAAATCAGTTAAATGAATAAACTGGATTTAAAAATCATTGAATATTTAGAAATGATCAATGAGTAAAAGCTATTATTATGCTTTGGATTTGTAAATCGTAAGAAAGTATTTCCACAGAAATATGGACCCATGATATTGTCATATTTTTAATAATATTTAGCAAATTATACCAGGAGTGATTAGATTCACTGATAATATTATATTTAGCGAATTATACCAGGAGTGATTAGATTCACTGATAATATTATATTTAGCGAATTATACCAGGAGTGATTACATTCACTGATAATATTATATTTAGCGAATTATACCAGGAGTGATTAGATTCACTGATAATATTATATTTAGCGAATTATACCAGGAGTGATTAGATTCACTGATAATATTATATTTAGCGAATTATACCAGGAGTGATTAGATTCACTGATAATATTATATTTAGCGAATTATACCAGGAGTGATTAGATTCACTGATAATATTAAGATTAACATTGACAAACGCATAAGAAATTTTACAGCAGTTTTAAAAGAAATATTTTGTGAATTAAATCAAGAAGCCAAAGGAATGAAAATATATCAGTCTTTATTTGATTTTTAAATAACTTTAGAGTTTCAGGGAATGTTGCAGGAGTTATCAGATGAAAGTAAGATTAAAGATTAATGCTTAAAAAAATAATGTTCAATGGATTTTCTCAGAAAAAGAAAATAAAGATTAGTAATCATGAATTGGAAAAAGTTAATATCTATAAATATTTTGATCCAATTTTTAATACATATGGAAACATAATCAAGAAAATTAACAGATTAGACATGGATGAAGCTTTTAATAGAAGTAGCTTAATATTTAAAGAAAATATGGCTTGGTGTTTGAAATGGGTTTTCAAAGATATATTTTACCAGTTCTTACTTAGACATTTAATAGAAGTTTTGCACACTTCAGACTATTCAATGAAATATGGGGAGATGTATATCGGGAATTTTAACAAGAGATCTATATGGATAGAGAACATACAGGTATCTCTGAAGTTATTGAAAGACCAGTGGTTGAAATGGAGCAGGGCTAAACATATTTCCAAAAAAATAAGATAACTAGTTACATTTCTAACCTTCTAGCTGATCAACAATCTAAATGTCTCCCCAAGCAGTGATTGGATTTTATTTGATCACTTTTACTTTTGTTCTGTATTATATTTTTAGATATAGATTTACAAATAAAAATTATTCTTAAAAGCTGGGGTGGGCAATTGTTTTGGCTCAGGGGCCACACAGGTTGGTGGAGGGCTGCATCAGGGGCCACTTTGTGGAAGTGAAAGTTAGCAGAGAGTCGCACCTTTTTTTCATGAAACAATAAACACACTGCTTTATTCCCTGTATTACTAAAGAAATATTTGTTTGTCCATTCTTCATTAAACACATGACATTCATCACCGATTTTACATTTTTTCAGAGGGTTCATGGTTTCACTAAAGTTGGAAATGTATATTTGCTAATGCAAAGACAAAATTAACCAGATCAACTGGAAAAGCACTGCACATTGTATCTACACTGCACATATGTATTGATATGGTCATCCTAGTGGAAAATAAGAGATGAATCTTCAGCCATGCATGGGAAGGAAATCTCAGTTCAAAGCGGATGTTTCTGATTATCTTAGCGGGCCACATAAAAACTCTTAGTGTGCTGCATGTGGCCCTCGGGCCAATATTTGCCCACCCCTCCTTAAAAGTATTATTTTAACTATGCAAAAACAAAAACAAAATTAATCTAAAGTATGTTATAAGATTTATACAGAACAATAGCATTCTCCTTCATCAGATGGTTAGTATATTGATTGATGTTAATAACAGTGAAGTTTTGAAAATCAGAAATATTTTTAATTAATCTGTAAATCCCAAAACAATTTTTGTTCATGTAAATAAAAGCTAACAAAATTTTATTTAAAAGTTAGAATTATACATGAGATTTTTAAAATATGACAAAAAAAGAATCCTACAGTCAAACTAAAACATTTATTTCATTTAATTACAAGTTGCAACTGAACATTATTGACTTCTCTCGATTTGTGTTTTTCTAAAACTAAACATTGTTGAAGTAAATCTGTTTCTAATCACATTATTCTTCTAAAAAAATGAAATATTACAATAATATTTTGTGAAAAAAATGATAAATGTTAAAAAATTTTTTTTTCATTTTCAAAATCAAAACAAAAAAATAGAACATTCCAACACAAATTACAAGCATTTTCTTGTAGAGACAACAAGAAATTAGCAATCACTGATATGAAAAGTGGAGATTCCGTTACTTTGAAATAACTTTAATTGAAAATTCTGCCATACAAAATAACATTGAAGTAGCAGGAAAGCAGTTTAATGTCAAAGCATTGAACAATACACAATATGTGACTACTGGACAGAAAAATTATGCCAATTTAAACTGCACTCCAAAAAATTGTAAAAATGCCTAGGAAATGGATGGACAAGATAAAGCTTGCTGTATGATGTGAATAAGAGCCTATGAAAGTAAAAAACTAGATTAATCTTGAAGAGATCTTCATCTTATAATGAAGTGATAATATTCGAAAAGTTTGATGATTACAATCAATTTTATATTCTATAAAATTGCTCTCAACAATTTAATTATTCAATTTCTCTCTTTTATTTAATTTATCTTTCATCACATGATCACCATTTCTTATGCTAGCGTATAACTCCTCACTGACAAAGGCCACAAGCCAGAAACTAGTCAGGATATTGAATCAGTAGGCACTAGATGGGGATTTTATGCACAAGCCTTCTGGCATCCATTGATTACTCTGTTTAGCACAGGTGGCACTACTGTATGGAGAGTTTTGCCTGTTTAATTTATCTTTGAGTTAATTTTTAAAAAAATCAATTTAACTTTACAATTTAATTTGTAGATATCCTAAAAATAATTAATACATTTGTTTTAATTAACAAATTGTAAATGTAGCCAATATATTTTTAATTTTAAAAAAGTGGAATAAATTATTTTATTTTTAAATTTTATTTCATCTGCAAATGGTATTCTATTATTATTTCAAGTATGCACTACACAGTTTGGCACAGATAGTAGTGTCCAACTTCAGATCTGGGAGTCCCAGGATCAATTCCAGCACTCACAGTTATGGCACTTGAACTTCTTACGAATTCTTGAGCAATAAAGCCATTAGCTTTTTTGAGATGCGCAGCTAGGCATCATTGTTAGAGCATCAAACTTGGGATTGGGAGATTCCAGGATCAATTTTGGCTATTGCAAGTTTGGCATTCAAAATGTCTTATGAACTCCCAAGCAATAAAGTCATATCCTTTTTTTGCCTTATGGGATTGGCAGTTGGTAAAGCATCCGGCTTGGGATCGGAAGGTTTCAAGATCAATTCTGGTGCTTGAAATTCTTATGAACTCCGAAGCAATAAAACCATATATGTTTTTTTTATTTAATGTATTACCAATAAAAACTTTCAGAAATCTAGAACAATAAGAATAAACACTTGAAAAAAATTAGCTACGATTATAAGTAACAAGAAGACACATTTTAGTAAACTATAAACTACGTTATTTTGGTAAAAGAATTATAAGTCACTGAAACAATCTTTCATTTATTTTTATTTTTCTGTTCTTTAAAGAAACGAAATAGATTGATAGTTAATTTACCATTACAAATCTTTGTATTTATTCTGAAAAAAATACTTGATTAAATGTTTAAATTAAAACACAGAAAATACATTTTTAATTTAAAGTATTTAAATATAAAAGAAATTTATTTTCCGCTTAATGGTTTTTGTTGCCCGGATAATTTATTTCTATCTCTAAGAGACCAATTCTCAATTAAATCAGTTTAAAAGTTGCAACATTTTTTTTTACATTTCAGAACTTTATTAATTACTCTTTCTTATCGCATTGCCAAATGTATACCATATAATACTAAATCATTCATGTACTTTACTACTGTTACGCAATGCTTTATTTACCACCCTCTTTTACAGTTTTGATTGCCCCAGCAATCTTCTTCAGAACTTTTATATCTCCTAACTTCAACTGCTAAATTCAAATTTTTAAAAAAAGCAACTGCTAAATTCAAATTTTAGACTAAAAGTATAAAGGTAAAATTTTTAAAATTTGAAATTAGCAGTTGAAGTTAGTTCTGAAGAAGATTGCTGGGGCAATCGAAACCGTAGACTGTAAAAGGGGTTGTAAATAAAGCATTGTGTAACAACAATAAAGTGCATGGATGATTTAATATTATATGCTTTATTAATTATTTATGAATTTACTGGAACAACCTAAATTTTGTTTGATAACTGCAATAAAAAAATTGGTTCAACCACATATTTCCTAAACTCCTTTGCTGCTTTTGTGTTGATATATACTTGTTTCATTAAAAGATTACTTAGAAAAATATTAAAAATCAACTATTTTTGATTACAGAAAGGAGGGTATTTCCATTAAAATGACCCCCCAAATTTAGATATCTAAATTATTTAGATATTTAATAAACACTAAATTTTTTAAAACATATCTCATTTTGATACCTATCCAGCTCATTGGACCAGCTATGTTCCCTTGCAGCAGAGAAGAGATCTTAAATCAATTTCTTTTAAATAGTTCTTTCTTGGATCAATATCATTATCTAACCTGCTTTTTACTAAGACAATAAAATCAATTACTCAAGGCTTTAATAGGTTTATAAATGTAAATGATCATCAATTCTTATGTTATCAACAATCTCAACCTATAGTCAAGGCAACCTCCTTTAACAGTAAAGGTGGTACCACCTTTATCTCTTGGTCTGATATGTTTTTATAGACACTAAAGATTGCAACTTGACTAAGGAATGTGAGATTTATAATACAAAGACGTTTAAACAAACCTCATTAATCAGGCAAATATCTGTTCTGGAAGCAAACTAATAAATAGTCAATTATAGGTTCCAGATTCTGAAAACAGACTAATAAATAGTCATTTATAACTTCCAAATTCCATATAAAGTATATATTTACTAAGACAATAAAGCTAATTACTCAAGGCTTTAATATAACTTGTTTTTAAGGCAAAAAAATATCATCGTCCTTAAAGAAAGCATACATAAGTCTCTTTCCTAAAACTAAGATTACTAATATCTATTTTAATCTAATATTTCTGAAACTATAATTTCAATTTTATAATGAATAAAATAAAAATTAGAAACCAAACTCATGCACCTCTTAATATCTGCACAGTGACCTAAAGTTTGCTCCTATTCTTAACTTATTTTGCATAAGTGAGAGAAAAAAAAAGAAATCATATAATATAAAAATAAAAAACAAATAACTTTTTTCTGTTACAAATTCATACACATTTAACATATCAACTTTTTTTTTTCATGTTATAATGTTTTTCTTAGTGTTATGTACACTACACTTAATAACATAACACATAATTATGTAAAATCCCATGCATTTATGTAATTTACATTATTTTCAAACCAAACTTAATGAATAAGTACTTTAATTATTTATTATAAGTAGGATTCACAAATTTATTCACTTTCTGCATTGAAGTGGTACATGATTTAAGATTTGTTAAATACAAGCTTATAATCCCTAAGGATAGAGACATTCTCTCTATAGATCACAAGGAACCAACTGCTTCTAGTTCCACTAAAAAAAGGCTCATTAATCATGAAACTACATTAGGAGAATTTAAAAACAGGACTGCCATTTTATTATTATAAACAATTTACAGGATGCATATATAACATGATTTTCTTGCTTACATTCAACATATTCTTTTAGAAGCAGTAATTTACTGCTGAATTATTTAGTGAAAACACTAGATGGAAATATTATATTCAGATCCCCAGACTAGTTTCTGGCTTATCACTTCCAAAAACCCAATAACTAGGATCTAGTTTGGACATGTAAGTAAATGGCACTATTATCTAATGTCCCATTGATCCTATAATATGTTGTTTTGGAGTAGAATAAATACAATGCAATAATGCTTTTAAAACAAAAGTGGACACTTCTATAATAAGAAGTACAAACGGTAATAGTTTATAATTTTTTTACTAATATTACAAATCTTTGCCAAATATTACTCTTGCAACATACCCAACAGTCAATGATGATGATGATATCCATTTCAAATACATTTTTTCTGTTTGTATAACCTTCATTTTAATTCAAACTTGCAAATGTTTGTTCATCTGCATAATGAAGTGTTTCTTTCTTCCTTAAAATCTAAAGCTGAATGCACTTTTGGTGAAGTTCATAACTATAACTCTGTTTAATTAATTATTGGAAGTAATATAATTTTCTTCTTCTTTCTCCTTTCTTTATATATGATACCATTTCCAACTTTCTTATTATACACTTAACAATACTATTTTTTACACTGAAACTTACAGTTTTGACTGTCCTGCAGTCATCATCAGAGATCTTTATAATCCTATTTCCAAACTGGTTTTTGGAAATATGATTATAAAGATATCTGATGATGACTTCAGGACAGTCAGAACTGTAAGTTTGGAAATAGGATTATAAAGATCTCTGATGATGACTGCAGGACAGTCAAAACTGTAAGTTTTGGTGTAAAAAATAGTATTGTTGAGTGTATAAGAAAGTTGGAAATGGTATCATATAAATTAATTATTATTGCTGCTTTATTTATACTGTAATTATGATTGCCTTTTTATTTAAATTAGCTCATTTAAATATTGAATTTGTTAGATAATTGTACACTGTTATCTTTTGTTTATTATGATTCAATCCAGTGTGTTTGGAGTACGATGATAGAAAAAGGAACGTCGAGGCATGGTTTATTGCCAAGCACAGACATTTTTAAATGAGCTAATTTAAATTAAATGCATGCATAATTACAGTATAAAGTAGCAACAATAATTAATTTAAAAGAGCTATGATTATGATAAACTTCACCAAAAGTGCACGTAGTATTAGATTCTAAAGAAGAAAGAAACCATTCGTTATGCAAACAAACAAACATTTGCAAATTTGAATTACAAATATAAACAAAGGGGAAAATCCATCTTCATTTTAGTATCACAAGTTTCTATTTAATGTTAGTGATTTTGAATTTTGACCAGTTTATTAAAAATTGATTCTCCATTGTGGAATTAATTCTAGTAATTATAAATCGTAATTCACTTTCAATATTATTGGGATATTTATAATAAAATATATATTGTTTATAGCTTTCTGTTTTACAAGTTACAAATGCTATTTCAGCTCATTTGCAGAAGATTGCTGATAATATAGACATAACATCTCTATTAGAATGACATGTTGGCCTCAAATTTTGAAGTTATAACTACTGTCTGTTGAACACATTGAACTTGAAACATAGAATGGCAAGCAATTGAAAAATAATCTCTGATGATGATCAAGAGTTATGACTTGGCCAAAGTGCATTATTGTTTAGGTTTTTTACTGCCTTTGAATATTCAATCTGTGGATAAAACATTTAAAAAATTTTATTGAAAAGTTAAAATAGTAACTCATGAGTTTTCAATTTTCAAAAATAACTCCTGACAGAACTGTTAATATATGAGCTTTTTTATTATAGTTAAAAATTTATTCATAAATGTATTTCTATAAACTTAAGAGACAGAATATTTTAAAATGAGGACAAAAATCCCATACAATATTATTATAACGGTTTAGAATCACCAACAAAATAATAATTGTACGATAAATTGTTCCAGAAGTCGTGATGTTCAAACATTCTTGCAATAAAATGAGCATTTAATATTTTTGTTAAATTAGTTCATGTTTTTTTTTAATCATGTTATTCATCTCAGTAATTGATCCTCAAACCTACAACTCTAAATCAGCTGATTTATCAAGGCATTAAACTTCCAAAGAAAATTGATGAAATGATTTGTTGCCTGAGAAATCAATGACATTTGAGCACTGAAAGTTTGAGATTGAACAAGGATCCATGGATCTTTAATTTTCACTTCATCATGAATACTAGATCACCAATCATCATCTCAAAAAAAAAGATCTAACTTATCACATTCAAGTCTTATGTTCTAAAATCTAAAATAGTGAAGCTCTTATGAAAATAAACTTAGTGACATCCTGAATAATTATCATCATTATCATAGTCAACCATTATCAATCCACTGCAGGATGAAAGTCTCTCCAAGTTCAATCCATCTTCTCTGATCTCTAGCCTCTCTTCTCCATATCACCCAGCACACTTTCTCATTCATCCATCTATCTCCTATCATAAAAAAAATTCATTAACACACATTCATTCTGCCTTATCAGGCAACTGAGAAAAAATACCATGCTGTTTCTTCATCTTAAACTCAGTGGTAAAAAGCCAATAAACTACCATGCTGGCTAGTGCATGTTGGTAAACAGCCCACCCATGTTTGTATACTACATGAATAATCACATAATACTAACAGCTGAAATAACAAGAACATATGAAGGGTACATTAGGAATTTGCCCTGTTCAGTTTCTTTAAGGCCTCCAAAAGAAATCAAAGGATCTCCTTTCAGTTAACAGCAAATTCCTTTATACAGCCCCTGAATAATGTAGTGACAAAATTAGTTTCCATAGTGAATCAATTATGGAATCAGCTTATTCATATTAAATAATTAAAAGTAAAAGAAAAAATAGCATAACAAACATCTGAACATAAAATTACCTCCAATAAAGAAGTGTATTATTCATGTAAACAGAAAAAATGTTTAATGTGTTTTTGTTGAAGTCATCTTAAAATAATTTTAAAATTTATGAATTTTTCAAACAAAAAAAAATATCTCCAGCCTTAGGAATAGCTATGGAGATAATTAAATGAAATTTAAGTGTTGGCCACTTACACTACATTCTTTACATAAGTAGATGATAGAAAGTGATAAGTGTAAATATATATAGTGCTTTTTATAATTGCGTAATCCACTTCTGCAGACAGCATATTTAAAATTTCACCTCTATTGTCAATGTAGTCTAATTATTATATTTATTAAATTGTTTGTAATGTGAAGCCAATTATATTTATTAAATTGTTTTTTAGGTGAAACTTTACTTTTAGTTTCATTTTCTAAAAGTTACATTTTAATAACTATTGTCCAACTTAAATTCTAAATAAACAATACAATTTATAGTATTTTTTTATTTTTTTAAAAAAATAAATACACTGTAATTCACAGTAAGAAAGGCTTTTACTGTGAAAAAATTGTATAATGAAAACATATTTCTCATGTTATAATACATTGGACTATTTATATCATTGTTCCATTAAATGTTTATTGCCTAGAAAATGTTAAACTTTTCAAAAACAAATAGCTTGTTAGTAATAACACACAAATAGACAACACAGGTTAGTATTTACACAATGTTGTGAGTTGTATTATTCTCCACTCTTCTGCAGATGTTTCTGGCCTGCCCTGTGACAATACAAGCATAGAAGTCAAATGCATACCTTCAGATTCTTGAATATCAAATTTTAAGGCAACACCATAACCAATTAAGCTATTCTGTCAAATATAACAGTCAATAGAAGAGCATAGAATAATACCACTTGAAATGTGTAATCTACTAATCTCTGTTGTCTTTTTGTGTTATTACTAACAATTGTCTGTATTTGAAAGGTAAAGTTTAAAATATTCTAGACATTCGACATTTAAGAATAGATGATGAAATAGTCCAACATATTGTAACATCTAATATATCATCCTTACAAAAGAGGTAATTACATATTTCTCATGTTTGTAAGGTTTATATTGCCAATTTAGTTATTATAACTTTATTTACATTATACGAAGTGAAATTATATTGTACTTATTATTTTTTAATTATTCTGTTGCATAACTAATTAACATTATTGTAGAAAAAAATTCTAAATGAAAAGCGGTAAAACTGTTAATGAACACAAACACTATGACAAACACTATTGGTTGACATAGTCACATGTGCAAAATGTTTCAAGATTTTTTTGAAAAGCTGAGATAGAATGCTGTTTAACACTGTCAAAAAACAATTTCCATCTGACAAAATAGATGGGAAATTATTTTTATTAGTGTAAAATTGCTTCTACATTTTAAAAGTTCATTTTCAATTTTCCCTATGAGCAGAAAATATAATTATAACATAGTACTATCACCATGATTGGCCCAAAAGTTATTGATGACCTACGCCAGGAGTTGCCAATTTTTGTGTTCATAAGATCTACTTTTTATTTTTAAAATGTGTTGCGATCGATTTTTTGTCATAGGTGTAGTCTAAGTGGAGGGAGGTGTAAAATACATACTGTTTTTAAAATACATACTATTTTTATATATCTATCTAGTAAAAAAATAACAATTATTTAACGGGCCAAAAAACTAATGTCCGGGGAATTAAAGCAACATGAGTTTATTAACAATATTTATTAATTCAAATTAGCTACATTAAATCAAGATTAAAAATATTATTTTCAATAATGGTATGGCTTAGTGGACTTCACTTATCTAGAATTTAAAAAAAATTTAGAACAAAAACAAAAATAACAAAAAAACTTGAATATATTGACTTTATTTGTTTCACTCTTTATCCAACAGCTCTTGCCAGATTGGCCTCGCGATCGAACGAAAATGTCTTTGCCATCGACTTGTTGGACACCCCTGACCTAGGCAGACTTGAAACAAAGCATACCATAAAAAACAAGTTAGAGAGTTTAATGCCTTACACCTTGCATAATATATGTACCTATATGAGACAGCTTTAAATGTATACATAATATATCTAATTAAAATAATTGATAAATATTTCACTTTAAAAAGTGCTGGTTTGCTCCCCTCTACTCAAATTTTTGCATGCTAGGTGATTATTTAGTGTGCCTTTAACTTGAGAAACTGGAAAGTGATTTTTATTAGTGTATATTTTAGATTTGCTTTTCACTATGAGGCAGAACCTAAAAAACATAAGGAAGGATCTGTAAACTACACTAAAAATATTCATATTTCTGTAGTGTAATTTTCATTTACACCCATTATCATGCAAGATAGGGACTGGTTTCTATCCGCTTTTAACAACTTGTGGAGGGATGTAATCATAAACATATGATTAAAGACCTAAAATTTATTTAAGGTCCTTAAGATGCACATTTCATGCTGAACCAGCAGTCATCAATTCTACAATTTCTTATCCATATCTTTATCATTGTTCAGTATGTATATATAAATAGCAAATTACTACAATTTAATTGATGAACGCCAAATGTGCTACCCTCACAACTTTGACACAAACCCTTAATGAAAGTATACTAATAATTTTTATTAGTCATTCGCTAGACTAGAGATTATCTAATAATCCCTATCTAATGAAAATTATACTACAGAAATATTCTTTATTGGCTAATCTCTAGCCTAATGAATGACTAATAAAAATTATTAATTGATTTATGTTTGTGTGTCTAGTGCGTGAATAATATATATCTATATTTTCATTTTAAAAATTATATTTAAAAAAAAAACAAGGTATGTAGTATAAACAAAATAAAATTTGTGATAAAAAAATTTAAAGAAAATGTCAAAATCAATATTTAGAAGTATTATGAATAGTTCAGTTCAGACAAGTTTCATATATATATATATATTCTTTATTATTTTGCACTCTGCTATCAGATTAAGACTAATGGCTTTTTGTGCATCAAAACAATGAAAGACGGAGCATATCTAATCAATTCCTTTCCAAATCTACTCATTTGACTCACTTCATTCATTCTCATTAAATGTAGGTAAGGTGGCAATAAATTGAAGACAATATGTTACTAAATGTGCTTTTATTAAAATAAAAAAAATAGAAGTAATTCCAAAGTATAACAAAAGTAGTGAGTTATCGGAAGAATCTAACCACCTCACATCTTTAATAAACAAACAAACAGTTACATTCCGTATAATGTCAATATAGTCATAAATTTTGTAAAGTGAGGAAATAAAAGTCGTGCGTCTTCGTTTGTGAGCTTTGTACACAAGAAAATCAAACTGCCTAGTTTGGTGAGATTCCCAAATATGTCAATCACAATAACTAGAAGTTAATAAGACTGAGATAATGGCATGTCATAGCTGCGGAAGTAATCTGACAATATCTTGCCATTATTTCATTTCTTAAATCCTGATTCGGATTCTTAATTTAAATTTACTGTTTTGTTTATTTACTGTATATAGCAAGATTGTATATAGTTTTCTCGCTTTATGTATGAGCAAATTAACATAATTTGATTTAACTTTACTAATAATTAAACGCCCACATACTAACATGCATAAAAACATATCATTGAAAGCCAGTGAACAATTAGACAATCCCAATATCATTAACAATCAATAATTTCAAACTGTTGTCATGGCAACCTCTTCTTAACACTAAAGGTGGGATATATACTGTATATTTAATTAAGAGGAGCAAACCAATATCCCTCAAGCTATGAATAAATGGCATTCAGTATGTTTAGCAAAGTTGAACAATAGAATGAATTCTTGATTCTTGCTAAACATTCAGCAGCTATTCATAGCCTGATGGAGACTGGTTTGCTCCTCTTTATTACATATAGATGTATATACTATAATAAATGTTTTATTCTTTTTTCTAATTATCATTTTAGTAGAAATTACTTATTTAATGTTATCTTCCATTTATTTACTGTTGTTTCTTATATTTAGTGTGTCATAAAATAAGAAACTTTTAATATTAATTTAAACACAGTGAGAGATTAAAAAATCCAATATGATATTTTTAACTTTGCTTCTCATTTATGAATAATTTTCAACTCATTTTTTTTTTTTTTTTTGATGTCATAGCATCAGCCGGGAGGCGAACCTGCCTGCAACAACCGTCTGCAACCAACTGCTTGCTTGCAAGGGGGCTGCGCTGACCTCTCGGCTAACAACGCTTGATGACTCAATTTTAGTTATGTATCCAATAAGCAAGACCAAATTAGACTCATTTACTAACTTTTTTAAAAAAACTTTTAAATGCGAAAGTATTGAAAGTCAAAAAAAAACAAAATGAAACTAAAAGATAAACATAAAGATGCAAGATCTGATTATTTTACAATTGATCCAAACTACAAAAAGGAATAACATTAAATCAGCAGCCTTATATATAAGAAAAAAATTAAATAGCCGATGTTAATAAAATAAATATATAAATATGAAGAAATGCTTTTAATACATATACTAAAAGGTAACAAATATTTTTTCTTCAGTTTCCACAGAATTCTTGATATATGGCTAAATAAAATAATATTTAAAAAAACATTTTTTTAAATAATGTTAACAACCCATTAAAAAGTAGAAAACAACAAAGTAATCAGACTAAAAAATTTGTTGTTTCATAAAAGCATTTGAGGCCATAAAAATCAAAAAGCCCTCAAATGAAATGTCACATATTTTTCAGTTGGATTACTTTGTTATTTTCTATTTTTTAGTGGTCTGTTTACATAAAAGCATTATTTAAAAAAAATGTTTTTTGTTTTTTTTAAATTATTTTATTTTTTAGTTATTTGTTTTAAATAAAACATATAATTTCAAATTAAATAAAATAATTTTCTTCATCAGTCACGTTTTTATTGCTTCTTATTCTCTTCACAAGAGTGTACTTGCTATCAATGATTTTGACAGAGTACAAATAATGAAGTTATGAAAGAATAAATATGAGCAAAGTGATTATACGGAAAGTGGGTTATTGGTTATGAAGGCCATGGAGTTGATAAAGATTATGTTGTGGAAATGGGATGGAGCAGATTATGGAAAAACTTTGGGTGGGGAATGGAAAGGGAAGGTCAAGTGGCTAACAGGTGTCTCTGGGCATAGTTGCTGAGAGATTCCTGACTCTGTATAAGAAGAAGTCACAGTGCATCACATCAGTTCTATTTTTTAGTTTTGATTTTGAAAATGAAAACATAATTCTCTAATCTTTTTTTAAAACGTTTATTATTTTGTTCACAAAATATTTATGAAATATTAACTATTTCAGAAGAAAAATTCAAATTTCAATAGAAAATATTTACTTTTAATTAATTAAGTATGAGTTGAATGAATATTAATAAAATTTTATTCTACAAACATAATATTTTTGTTGGCTCAGTTGCTAAGGGTTTTTCCTGGGAAGCATAAGGACATGCATTTGAGTTCTAAATGGAAATGATTTCTTTTCATTGTTAAAAATTCAAAGATATGGATATCCTGTCAGAAACACAGACAAAAACATGGACATACTGACAGAATTATAGACCAGGCAAATTATTATAAAACCATTTAATAATAAAAGCATAGGACACTCATGTTTACACATATTGTTAGACTGACTCTAAACATGAGTGCCCCATAAAAGAATACTGTGAAAGCTAAAGAAATTTAATTTTTTACTTTTTTAGTGCATTTATGAAAATAAAGACACTTTTTAATATTTTTATTTTATATCTTCTTATAGTTTTATAATTATTGCTATAATTTCAGTTTCTTGATTTTTATTTCTTTTCATTTTCATTTCCACGAATATAGTGAAATAGGGAAAATTAAGTTCATATTTATTTAATTGAGATATACAAAATCAAACATAATGACAGATGAATTTATTTAAATTAAGTAAAGATGAGAGTGGAACCACTCTTTTCTTGTTAAATTCTCTGTCTCAGTATTTACGATCTGATTGGCTAAGCGCTTGAGAGATTTGCACTCTCTCAGTTTAATTTCAATACCGCCTGCATTTTGTAAAATAAATATTATTTAAATTATATATGGAAACTGTTCAATAAAATTGCAGACTCTTTTGAAGTACAAGAAGTTCCATTAGATACTATTAGCATCATCATTATAAATATATTAAAATTTTTAATTTTTGATTATATTTTTTGCTAAAATTGTTTGAAAACTCAAACGCAAAATGTATTGTTATCAACATTGGGAAGAGAATGAAAATTGAAACACACGATTTTACCTCATCTAAAAAACAGCACCATATTTACAAGCATATAGAATACAGTGGCATATAAGATACACTCCCTTTTCTATACACATTTTTAAGATCTAAATAATTTTCTACATTTTTTCCCGAATTTCCATAATGATTTACTGTCCTAATTTTATAATTATTTGTATCTACAAAAAATGTTACTAGGGGGCACTTTAGTTCTCAAAACCCAGAAATTCTTCTGAACAAATGAATAATCACTTGAAGTCTCTTCATTAGAAACTGAGTCTTCTTATAAGAGATCATCCTCTGTGTCATCAAGTGAGTTACTAATTCCACATTCCCATGATGTTTTGACCCATTCACAAATCTGTGGAATGTTAGGCCTCTTCATTCTTCCTGATGGCGTCCCTTCAAAATATGCAGAATGGACCTGAAGTCTATTTTATTGGAATGCATCCAGTATCAGTAATAAAGCATAAAATATATCATGCATCTTATAATCTTTACAGAACAGAAAAAGGGTATGGAAATGATTTATTCAAAACCATTGTTTCCCAAAAGGACATAATGCAAGAGGATATTTATATGTGTATATTAATATAACCAGAAGTTTTAGACTAACTGAAATTTCAACTCATAAATGTTGATTACCGCCGCATAAGATGCACCCCATATTTTAGGCTTATTTGAAGGGGAGGCCTCTATGCCAGCAAATATGGTAAGTTAAATAAAAGTATATAAAAAATTTTGACTTTTTTACTTTAGCTAAGGGACCTCTGTAGGTCTTTAAAACACATAAAATTTTGACTTACTTTAGCTAAAAAGCTTGTGTTAAATTTAAAAAGCAAGAGAATGGAAGACATATTAAAGTGAGCTTTAGTAAATCCAAATTGAAAAACATTTTACAACTGAATGTAAATAGAAAATCTCTTCATTACATCATGAATTATCCTGGAAATTGGACTTCCAAAAAAAAAAAAAAAAAAACAGAAGCAACAGAAACAAAAGATTATCTATCTCCTTAATTTTTGAAATTTAAAATTTAAATAAATGTATTTACTAATAGCATGACAAATAGATAATATGTTGATAAAGTTCTGGAAATTAATATAGATATTGATATTAAATAGATATGAGCAAATACTCCGGACAATATGTCTCACTACAACAAATATCCCAATTTGCTCTGAAGCTCAACATCTTTAAGAATTGTGGTCAGATTTTGTCACTTTCTGCTTTCAAACTTCTCATGAACTGAACAATAAACGATTCAATTATTTATTTCTTTTTACACAGACATACGCACAAATCAAAATGACTCCTAAAAAGATTGTAAATATTAATGAAAAAATTTAAAATAATGTAAATAATTAAAAATTAGAAAAGAAAACATGCATTAGACTAAATGACTATGAAAAGTATGTTCTTGCAAAATTTATTATTGACTCGTATCTCAAATTTTATTATAGCTGAACATTTAGATTAGTCTACTAATCGATTCTTTTGAGACCAGATCTTAGCAATTATTTAAGAATCTCAAATACTCTGAATTTAATAAATGTGCTGCAGAAACTTTGCCTAAAGAGTATTTTGTATTTTGCAAAATATTAGAAACACATAGAAGAAATTTAAAAAAATATATAAAATTATTATAAATTATTCTAGCTTGCTGTGTGTGGCAATACGTATAGTGATGTTTGCCTGTTTTAACAACAGTTATACACAAGCATAAAAAGTGGTAGACATATGAAGTTTATTGGCTTAAAACCAATGGGTACTGAACTGAGTTCATAGTTTAGTAGTTAATGGGCTTGGATTGAAAACATTATGGTGTTTTCAGTTTAAGACTCATAGTTTAGTAGTTAAGTGGAGATAAAAGGTGGCTGCTGGATAGTTGCATTAGATCCTAAGATCTAGGTGCAATGCTCCCAGATCCAAGGCTCCTCACTGACGAAGGCATACACAAGCATAAGAAGTGGTGGTCATGTGATGTTTATTGGCTTATTATAAATATACTAATCTTAGATATTCAACAGTAATACATAAATATGATGTAAGAAATATGCTAAAATAACACACACACACACACATATATATATATATATATTAATTGAATGTAATATAAGAGATGCTAGAATGATACATATACTGCCCAAATATGATGTAAGGGATCTGCTAAAGTAATATATATACTGATAGAATGTGATGTAAGAAATATGCTAGAGTAATACAGATATGTTGAAAGAAATATAGTAGAGAAATACATGCATTAGCTAAATATGATGTAAGAGATATGCTAGAGTAATAGGGATATGTTGTAAAAGATATATTAGAGTAATACCTACACTGATTAAAAAAATGATGTAAAAGATAAGCTAGAATAGTACATACAATGACTGAATGTGAAGAAAAAAACATCCTAAAATAATACATGCAATGATTGAACATGATCTAAGAAATATATTAGAATAATACAAATGTGACATAAGAGATAAACTAGAATAATATATTAATTGAATTTGATATGGAATAAGTTAGAATAATATGTATATGATTAAGAGTGGTGGAAAGATTTGGTAAAGTAACACATATGTGACAATGTGAAGTAAGAAATATGCTAGAGTATTAATTATAAATTTATTTATTTATGCTAGAGTATTAAATACAATGACCAAAAGTGATATAAGACATATGCTTGCTTTATATATATACTGACTGAATATTTTTTTTAAATTAAAGCAAATATTAGTGAGATTAGTCAAAATAATAGAAACAAAAAAGAAATAAGATTATCATTTTCAACCATCACCATTACATTGCAAGATGAGGTCTCTCCAAGTTCAATCCAAATTCTCCAATCTCTAGTCTCTCTTCTCCTCATCATCCCAGAATACCTCATTATTTCATCCACCTATCTTACATGTGATCTCTTTCTAGGTCTTTTGCAATCTGTAATATACTATATAATATTTGATATAATGCATAAGAAGTAGTATTAAAATTAGAGTAGAGTTATTCACTTGAGAACCTTTTGTACAGGATCACATAATGCAAGATACCAAAAATAAATCCTACAAGTT
The DNA here is from genome assembly GCA_028023455.1 of Epiperipatus broadwayi. Classification (NCBI taxonomy): domain Eukaryota; kingdom Metazoa; phylum Onychophora; class Udeonychophora; order Euonychophora; family Peripatidae; genus Epiperipatus; species Epiperipatus broadwayi. Next base: position 4,873,436 of record JAQFVV010012454.1, read on the forward strand.
AGGAGTCATTGTGCTTCCATTGTTTGAAAATGGATTATATAGCATCTAACTGTACACTGGAAACTTGAACATTTAATATACTGAATGTTATTGTAAACCTAATCTTTTTTGTAATCCTGATTATGTTTTATTGCTACTTATTTGGAATACAGTTGTAGTAATAATTGTATTTCTGTTAAATGCTTTTCAATGAATCAATTTGCTAATGGGAATGGAAGACCTGTCTTCTTTCCCAACATGATATTAGATAAGTCAAATATAAAATTTAGCTTACCCTTACTGAGTACCTCTCCTGCAAAGCAACTAACCTTGACCATTGCTATTTGTCTTGACCAAAATAATCCTATTCATGTTTCTACAAGTGACAACATCTCTTGAATAGATTATCCTGTTGTAAATTTTCCAATATTAACATCAACTCTTCAGAATATAAATGAACCAGACTCTAAAATTTCTAGATAATTCAGCGAATAAAAGTGAATCCTCATATTATGTTAAAGTATACCATAAAGAAATTTCTCACACAGAATGAAATCTAATTAATTACATCCAATTTATACTTGGAGAAGGAACCCAACGAATAAAGTTATATACTTTATTAACTAAGACAAAGATTTCTGTCATGATCAGCTATGCTTTACACACATCTTTTTGGCTCAGGATATTATCTTTTTAATATATATAATCACATTGGAGTCATGTGATGTTAAAATCCTCTAAAAGAAGGTGAGCATGAAAGTTTTATTTCTTGATCAAATTGAGATTTTATTTTACTTTAGCTGAAAAGTGATTAAACCATCAATCATTACATGATCACCATTCTTTATGTTTACACAAGCTGTTTTTACAGAGGCAAAACTCTCCATACAGTAATGCCACTCAATGCAAGCCAGAGTAATCAATGGAAGCAGGAAGGTTGTGCACAAAATCCCTATCTCAGATCCAAAGCAGCCACAGGCTAGAAACTAGTCGGGGAATATTGGATGAGTAGACACTAGATAGGGATTTTACGCACAAATCTTCCTATATGCAGTGATTACTCTGGTTTGCACTGAGTGGTGCTACTGTATGAAGAGTTTTGCCTCTCTGAAAAGTATCCAGGTAATGTTAAAACTTCAACCATTACTCCATCACTGCACTAAATTGCTGGTGACCTTCAATAATCATTTCATTATTAGTGATTTTAATATTGTTCAATTAAAGTGGATAAATTGCATTTATGTAAATTTTTTTTCCATATAAATGTTATAATCAACTGTATACAGATGTGATCCACTGGCGTTAAAAAAATAATTTTTATTCCAACAGTTGATGAAGTAAAAATCATTACATTGTCTACATCATAATATCATTTTCAGCAATATTAATAAAACTACAAAAGTTGATGAAATCAACACTTTATTTGCTTCTTATCTGATAAAACATATAAAAAGAAGGTTGATATGATGTAGGATGGCTTCTCTGTGAATGAAATTCAAAAAATTTGTGGGTGCAAGTTATATGCCCAGAAAACCTCTTTGCCAAGGTAAAAATTCTCTTTTGAAACTTTTATACATCACAATTAACTAAAATTATTAAAAAAATCAAGTAAGATGTCACATGACCTAACTTAAACAACACAATTAACTAATTTACTTTTTATTCCTTATTACTTAATTCTCTTTTTTGGGGCTACTTCATTTAATTTTTCTTACTATGACATTTTAATAAATGTTTTTTCATTGGTTCTAATATCTTTTCTTTATAGTCTTAAATTCTATTGTAAAGACCTAAACAAAAAAAATCATAAAATATCTACATTTTTTTTTTATTTAAATTTTTTTCCTATTCTCCATACAATTTATTATGATTCTCTTTCAATATCTTACGCTAAATGTTCAATATTTTCTTTCCCATGTCTAGTTTATGTGAAGGTAACATCAATTCCTGGTAATTACATGAATAGCATTTCTCTAGATGTATCCTTCAGGCTACTCAAAGGTATGTTTGTAATGAAATGAGAAACATGCATCTCAATGTTGATCATGGTCTTTTACTTTCATCCCCATAACATGGCTGAAAATTATACAATTTCCTAATGAATTAAGTCATGAGAGGACCAAAGTAGAATAATTTCAAACTGGTCATTTATATTTCAACTAAGAATTCGAGCCTACCCTGATCAAGTATCTAAATTATTATCATATAAGTTTTATTAAATTAGTAATAAATCATGTTATTTCTGAGGAATATTTTATACCAATTTTCTGGTGATTATAGTGTCAAAAAGATTATATATTTCTTTTAAAAAATTTCAAACTCCAGGTATAATCTTCGATAATTAATTTTGTTGTCAAGATACTAAAAAAATATCATTGACATTAATATCTAGGAAATGATTTTTTTTTTTAAAAAAAAAAAGAATAGTCAATATTCTGTTAAAATTAATAGTAACAACACCCATGTTTTAAAAATCCACTATATATTTTTGGCAAAAAAAAAAAGTAATTCAAAAACATTATTCTATTCAATTTACTTTAAAAGTGAAATTTAATGATCAACAAAAATCAATAATTAAAATACATAGTAATAAACTAGAAACAAAGTTAATTGTCCCTTATGAAGATAGCAGCATTCTGAGACCGCTCAGACTTTGAAGAAAAAAAGGTATCAGGAAAGTTAAGCATAGACCAAGAATCATTAAATAAAGAGTCGGGTGCAAGAAGTCTGTCTCTAACTTTGATTTTGTTAATGGCAGTAATAAAAGTATTCAGAATTCCTCTGTCGTTCTGGTGAAACAAGAGCTTACATAACTTTTTAAGAATTAAAATGATGCACTTAAAGATAGTTGGAAAAGAATAAAAGACATTAATTATTGATTGAGGAACACCGGCCAATTAAGCGGCAATACTGTATGAACATTTAAGTGAGAATTTTCCAAAGTGATCAACATCAATTCATATCTAATATTTTGATTTATAATTCGTTATTCACTATAATAATCTTTTTAAAAAAAATTGAAACTTTTTTCTTAAAAATAATTATCTTTTTTCAAAATGGTAGCCATGTAGTAAGAATTGTGACATCATGGGATAATAACTTCACTACAACATTAACTGAGAATAAAATGGCAACACTGAAACTAAAAATGCACAGTACAGAGTTTATTCATTAAACAGTAATATGATATGTTTTGATTATAGAATTAAAATATGATTAATGTAATGTATCTGATTTTCATCCAGTGTCCTTAAAGGATAATCAGTGCTTTCAATTATAACATATTCAGAGTAAAGAAGATTTTTCATCATTAATGACAACAAATGCAAAAAAGAAAATGGAATTTTCATTCAGTACAGTAAATAATCAATAACATATTTTGATCATGTATAACACTATTAATTTAAAATTTTAAAATATATGTATTAGATAAAATCCTTATGCTATTTTTTATGACAAAAAATATATAATCATAATTGTAAAATACAATCACTATAATTACTGATTATTTTGAGAGGAAAAAAAGAGGAAAAAAATGATTTTGTGCATTATACAATTAATAATCAACATTATATGATCAAAGATTACTAAACATGAGTTTAAAATAACATTTATTTACTCAATTTTAAATCAGTAATTTTGCAATTTGTTTTTGATATTCAAAATAATGGTGACTTTTGACATAAGCATAAAAAAGTTTCATTAAAAAAAACCATTTATATTATTAAAACTTCAGTAATCAATCTATTTCTTTGTCTAATTTTTATTTAATTTTGACAGGATTAGTTTAATTTTAAAAAAACAATCAGTTTAATTAAAAATAAAGTGATACAATCAAATTCCTTAACAATATTAATAATTAATGTAAACAATATCCAATTATTTTCTACAAACAGTTTCTAAGAATTATTTAATTAACTAGAAATTTGAAAAGTAGGTTTGTGATTCTTAGAAGCTATTTTTTGAAAATAACTAGATATAACTTTCTGTTATTACTAATCTCATTAAAGATTATGACCATATCAATAATTAATCTAGATTTTCTCATTCATTTCAAGATAACTGACTGATTAAATTACAAACTATGACCTGATTAAGATACATCTGCAGTTACCATTAAATTTTTTATAACAATGTAACATTTTCCCAAGCAGCAGGGTGAAATAAATCAAAAATTTAAAGAAAAAATTATTATATGCCAAAAGAGAGCTAACTATCAACCATTTGAAATTGCCATGAACATGCTGGGGAATCATGACTAAAAGAATGTTATTGAGCTGGTGATTGCCTCATTACACCTTTATAGTTTAATTCCCATAACTATCAACATCCATAGCCATATTCCTCTTTATATTAAATGTAACAGCTTGACTGCATAATGTCACAATATAATGCTGACACCAGTGCCACCTGTGGTAAAATTGATAAAAATAATCACCATTGCAATAATGGCCTGCAATTCAAAATGTATGCAAATGTTACTTCAAAAAATGCACAAACTTATTTTAAATAAAGCTATACCAGTTTCACTTCACTACCAATTTCAGAGCTTCAATTTTCTAATGACCCTCAACTTCAGCCAATCCCTGCAGAACAATAATATATCTTCTGACCAAAATACAATAGTCCAAAATTTGCTTTACCACTATATTTTATTAATACAGTTATATTTTATTAATTACTCTATTAATGCAATTATATTTCATCTAAATAAGCTCTACAATAAATAATTAATAATCAAGTTAATTATTCAAAATGGTTTATTCTTTCTTTCAAACAAAGTATTGTTTTCAACTAGTCCACTAAGTAACATTCTCTTGTCATGTCACAGTGATACTTTTACTTTGAATTTTGATATCTTACATTTTGCATCAAAACATTCAAATCAAGTCCATAGCCTGAATAGTTATGAATTTCCAGAATTGGATATTACCACTAAAACATCTGATAATAAAATTCAATTCTTACTCTAATGCTAAGTGAAAATGGATATGGAAATATCCAAATGAAGGTATGTCAAAACTGGATTATATTTCACTTAATAGAAAATATACATTTCAAGATTATAATGTTGTTTTTAATAGATTTGAAATGAAAAATGATCATTGATTGGTAAAATGTATACTATGCATTAATGCGCAAGTAGAGAAATGAAAACTATTAAGAAAGTCCATATTAACAGTTGATATCCCTAACCTTCAGAAATTCCATTGAATTTAACTTAGAAGTCAAAAATCATTTTAAAATATTAATAGACCTTGAAGACAGTTGGGACATGACTGAAATTCATAAGATATATGATTCATGATTAAGAACAACAACAAAGAATACTGATACCAAAAAGCAGTAACCTACCAACAAACTTTCCAATGAGATGAAACAATGTTTGAAGCAAAGAATGAATATGAAAAACCTTTAAAAATGATCCATTAGAAAGAATTAAATTCAAGAGATTTATAAAATGACACAAAAAGAAATTAATAATGGTATAAGAAAATGTAACTATAAAATGGCAAGGAAAGCGTAGAAGAGAATAAAACCCTCAAAAGTGTAAAATAACATTAAGATATTGGAAGGAAAGTTATTTCACCAAAAAGCAGAAAAGATGGAACACTTATTAAAAAAAAAAAAATTACATCATAAAATTTATTGAACAGTGCCCTGTGTTTTAAATAATATGAGATAGTATAATTAAATCTATGACAGGAAAAATTACAGTAAATAATTGAACCAAGAAATAGGAAAATTTTTAACAAAGTTATATATCGAGTGACTAAATGATAAAAATGTATTAGATGATTGGAAATATGCAATAGTAATATCAATATTTAAAAAAGATAATAAAGAATATCAGAAATTACAGACTTGTATCAGTTCTATACAAAACTTTGACCAAGGTAATTACAATTCATCTACAGCATATTTTGAATTATAACTACCCAAAAGAATAAGCTGGATTTAAAAGTTGATTTAGCACAGTGAATGATATCATAATGTTGTGAAAAATTGTAAAAAGTACCAATAAATATGAATTGCCATTGTGTTATGGGTTTGCAGATTGTGAAAAGGTAGTTTTTTCCATAAGCATTTCCACAGTGAATATTATTATATTCTAAAAAACTCTTAGCAAAATACAACAGTCATATTCAGGGTAACATTAAGAATATTAACATTGATAATAATGTTTGAGAGAATGATGGCATATTACCAAAACAGCATTTTTACAAGAAGTATTTTATGGATTAAAATGGGAAGATAGAAAAATAAAAATAAATGAAGATAGTTTAAATCATCTAGATTTTGGTGATGTTATGGTGTTTTTTGCAAATAATGCTTAAAGCTTCAAAAAATGCTGCAAGAGTTATCAGATAAAAGTAAGAAAGTGAAACTAAAGATAAATTCTAAAAAGATTGGATTTTCTCAGAAAAAAATAAAGATTGATAATCATAAATAAAAAAACTTGGTCAGTTTATTAATAATATATGGAAACATAATGGATTAAATTAATCATACAATTAAATACGGATGGAGTGCTTCTGGTAGAAATAACTTAATAATAAAAGAAAATATGTCCTTGTTTTTGAATAGGAATATTTTAATAGATCTTTTATCAATTCTTATATATCGATGTGACACTAAACAGAAGAGTAATGCTGAGACATCAGAGCACTCGATAATGTATGGAAAGAACAATGTTAGAAATAGCAAGAAGAAATCAAAAATGAAAATACATAGGAGAGAGAAATCAAGATGAGCTGCATGTATTGCTAAAAAAATATGCTAATAGATGGATATTTGAAGCTTTAAATTGGATCCCAAGAGATTCTAAAAGACCACATGTGAGATGGAGGAATGATATAAGGAATATTGCTGGAGTGAATTGGAGAAGGGAAGTTATGGGTCGAGAAACTAGATTAAACTTGAAACTGTCAACTCATAAAATGATGGTAGTAGTTGAGATGGTGATCATGTGATGCTTAATGGTTTAACCCATAAAATGATGGAAATAGTTAACCGCGAAAAATAAGAAACGCATACATCAATAATAAACGACATTCAAACGTTTCTAGGAAGTAATATAAATATCTTCATAGTAATTAATGCTAAGCGTATAGTTGCTGAAAGCTTGTTATAAGTATGTTTAAAACTTTTTATCACAAGCTCTAATAACGTTTATTTTCATTACTGCTTATATTTTAAAAATGCTGAGATCAATCCTTTTTCGCATCCTCATTGAAATTTACAATTCCCGTTTTTGTTCTCTTCCTAAGTTAGTCATCTCAAGGATTTATTCCCTGTGCATCATCATCATTTTGAACAATTATCGGTATATACTATGTATGTAGTTAAAATTATTTAAACGAAAATTATTCAATCATAATTAGAGAAACCAGCGTGTTTAATATTATTTTAATAAGACATAGCTAAAACTATATTAAACAAACAAAATAAAAAAGGCATTGTTTTTTTTTTTTTTAAAAAAGCTTTCTGTCTATCTTCCAGTTCTTAATTTAGATTTAATAGGACTAAGGCTAAGGCGAAGTTGGCACAGTTTACGCTGATTTGGAACAAAGTCAAGCTGTCAACAGAATTAAGTGAAGAAAAATGAACTCCTTTATTATAATTCAGAAATTACCATTTAAAAACAAAAGTAATTTACAATGAAAACGTTTCTAAGATCTACTGTACTTAATTATTTCCAAACTATAGGAAAAAAAAACAAATATTTAAAATGAAAGAATTGGCAGCCATATTTAATTCCATAATTTTGTTTAAATATAAACTTTGTTTACTTTTGTTAAATATACATTTTGTGTCTAATGTATATGTTATATATCTCCCATAATACGTGTTAATTATTTTAATATATACAATCTAATACAACAAACCTATTTACATCAGAAGGAAGACTGGTAGCGAAGTCCCCATAAAGTGCAAAGTTCTATATCCGGCATATATTTGACTGTGTTTATTTCTTTATCACTTTTACATTTACAGTATTAGTTATCACCATGATCAGTGGTTATCTATTGTGTTATGTCATACAATGGTATGCCCATTAACACTACTATAGAATTCCATTGGGAAATCCACTTTTTATATCTTGCAGTAATAAACCACAAAAGAATTTGGGGGTAATTATTTAACTATTACCGTTTGTAATTTATTTATACAACAAACCAATGACAGCTTATTTCTAAGTTTATAGAATCCATATTTTAAATGTGAGAGTTTACTTTGTTGAATAATCTGAGTGAGCTCATTTTATAAGACTAATTATAATTACTATTATCAACTTTAGAATATAAATATATGACTTCGGAAATAAGTGTCCTAAAAATTTGTTACTTGACTATTTTGCTTTAATAACTAACTTATTTCTTTATTTCAACCTCATCTATCTAGACATATCTCTTTATAAATGCATATATATATCTATATATCAAATTCATTTATCATCAACCATTATCAATCCACTGCAGGATAAAGGTCTCTCCAAGTTCAATCTATCTTCTCTGATCATTAGCTTCTCTTCTCGACATCACCCCTGCATACTTTCTTATTTCATCCATCCATCTCACATGTGGTCTCTATCTGGATCTTTTACAATCTCTTGGAATCCGGTTTAAGATTTCAATTGTCCATCTATTATCATCTCTTCTAGCAATATGTCCAGCCCAACTCCACTTCAGTCTTTTAATTTTTTCAATGAGGTCAGTAACATCTGTTTGTTCTCTAACCCATATATTGCATTTTTGATCTCTTCTTGTTATTCCCAACATGCATCTCTCTGATACTTCTTTGAGTGGTCTGAAGTCTTTATTGCTCTTCTATTAAGTGTCCAAGTCTCAGATCCATAAGTAAGAACTGGTAAAACACATTTATTAAAAACCTTCCATTTCAAACACATAGACATATTTTCTTTTAGTATCAAGTTATTTCTATCAAAAGCACTCCAACCAAGTTTAATTCTATGATTAATTTCATCCACTATGTTTCCATCTGTATTAATAATCTGACCAAGGTATTTGTAACTGTTAACTTCTTCTAACTCATCATAATCAATCTTTATTTTAAATTTTAAAAAGATACTTGTACAATGTTATAATCATAATTAATTATTTCAACTAGTTGGGGCATTTGTTCTTTACACAGAAATGCTAATTAGATAATGTTCAATTATTGAACAACTTTAAACTTTTTTATTATGTACCACATATAAAATTATTATATATTTATTTGACAATACAGTAAATGAAAATATTGGTTATATATGCAGCATCAAGAAGCAAGATATACCAGTCTAATCCTTTCTAAAGAATAATTAAAGTTAAACACTGTATACAAATATTACACCGAGACTATTTCAAATTGAGGTTCTAAAGACAAATATAGAGCCTCTTTTGATTGAATGTGAAAGAAAAATGAGAACTGGGCAGTGCCAAAACATTAAATGACTTTCCATATTCTATACATAAAAATATTGTAAACATGCACCCATATCCATGTATATTGTGATGTAAACATTTCTTACTACTTTTTCTGGAATTTTATGAATGCTCTAAATATTTAGATAGGATAATAAATTGCTATTTTACTTTCACAACAATTGCTAAATGACAAATGTTCCAGCATTATTATGAATATGGCTTACTGCAGAGTTCCCCATCTTTTTGACATTGTGGTACCCTTGATCTCATTCTTCATATCTCACAGTATTCTGGAGGAAAACATCTTTTTTAAAAAAATTGATTTACTTTCTAATTATTAGTTACATGAGAGACATAATAGTTTATTGCTCTTACGTTTCTGTTTATTCATTAGTTAAATATATGAAAAGAAACATATTTTAAATTAACTAAATTAGGTTAATAGTGTAATATTAAACTTAAAGCATTTAGTTTTAATGGTGCTATGTTTTTTTGAATCAAATGTACTTGTACTCATCTGAAAATTTGATATTATTTATTTGTTTATTGCTTTTACAACTCTCGGTACCCTAGAAGTGTTTGCGATACCCCAAGGCAGTGCACAACCTCTGTAGGAAATCACTAACTTATTACAGTTATGATTTGTAACAATGATCAAAGGAAAAATTAATCAAACTAAATTTGAGCATTTTTACTCCTGCTGCTGAAGATATTTTAATTTTTATCTCCATAATTACAATTATTACATTTTTTATAAGATACATAACTTAATTCATGCATTTTCAAAAAACAACAACAACATAGAATTCCAATATATAACAATCTTTTTTTTTATTCTTAGAAGAGTTACCATCGTTGAAAAATATTTCAAAACTTGTGTTAACTAAAAATCACTTTCGTTGAGTACTTTTAAGGTTAAAACAATTTGCAGCAAAGGTTTTATAAAACAAAGCAATTTTAATTTAATTATTACAATCAACAAAATGTTTATTATTTGAACCCTAATAAACTTACATCCTGTTTTTTACAAAAAAAAAAAAATCAGTAAAAATAGTTTCATTTCCATATATTTAAAATTGGTAAAATAATTTGCTAATTACAAAACCAGAAAATTAAATTCAACCAACATGCCATCTAGTTTTAGATAATTGAATGGGCTCAGAATATTGCATGATGTTTGAGCCCCAGAGTAAAAGAGTTGACTACAGACCACAGTCCTCTGAAAGCATTCAGGAAAGACTTGGATGATAATTGCCATTAAAATAAATTCCACTAAAGTCTTTACAATTACTGATAATGGGAGCCTTATATTTATCTTTTTAACTCTTTAAAAAACAATCCTCCACTACTTAGTTGATCAAAGTTATGCTATCAAATACATTATATTTTTCCATCATCTTAAATGTCTAAATGTGTTAAAATGCAGGCAATGGTGAAACTAAGTTCAAATTGTAATATTAATTATCTGAGTACTTTTGAGAAGTTTTATCTTCTCATAATCACAGTAAGTGGGTTGTGCGAGAAGCACAGAAAATGTATGCAACAAATATTTAAATATATGCAAAATGGATTAGAAAGACGACTTTTTGGAGTCATAAACTGGAAGAAAACATACTTCTCTCTCTCTCCCCAAAAAGTGGACTTTCTAATCTATTTTGTGCATAATTAAATATTTGTTTGCATACATTTTCTATCATGCTCACACAACCCACTTGCTATGATTATGAGAGGATAAAACTTCTCGAAACTGCTTAGCCAATTAATATTACAAATTTGTATTTAGCTTCACCATTGCCCACATTTTAGCACATTTAGACATATTACTTGTTTAATTGGGAAATCTATGTTTTTCTTATTCTTACACTATAATCTGATAATAAATCTAAAATTTTAAGTGTTTCTTTTCACATTTAACATCAATGACAGCCAGAGTCAAATTCATAATGAATTTGAAAGCATTGACTTTAATTATTTGAATAATCCATTATCAATAACTTTTAAATCTATTAATTTTTTTAACATACATTTATAATTTTACCTTTCTAATAAACTCATAAATAAAAATATTTTACTTCTTGCAGTTAGCAATAAAATATATAAACTGCAACAATTTATTTGTTGAAATAAGTATTTTAAATAATTCAATTTTTATATCATTTTAGAAAACATTGTTTAATATTTTTCTTATTAAAATGTACATCATTTTTGTATATCACATAAAAATACACATTATAACACCATTATTACTGGCGAATAGGCAATATTTTGTAAAATACTAAGTAAGCCTCATACAAAATATATAATCATATTAGACCATATATAAAGGTGGATTTCCACAGTTATTGTTTAAAAAAGGTTGCCTTAACAACTGATTGAGATTGTAGGTTGTTGTATTGTTTAAGTGTTAATTGAGTTTGTATATTAATATGTATCTGTGACAGATTCTATTGTATTCTTAATAATATATAGCAATAAATGCAATTCACCAGCTCAGTACCCATAGAACAATTATATTTCATCCATCAGTACCATAATGCAATCATATTTTCATTTTATAATAATTACGACCTAAATTAATTTTAATACATTAATATTTTGGGTTCTGAATATATCAAAAGTCTATAAATGGAAAATATATGGCACAATAGTAAAAAGTATCATTACATATAGAAATAGAAGCTTGTGAGTTGAAGAACAGAATGGAAAGGGAAGTGATGAATACGGAACAGGATTGCTGATAATGATCTGCAAGGAGGGTCCGAAGAAAATGTATAAGCAATAAACGAATTTAAAGAATAATAAGCATTGAACAAGTTATAGTAAATGATATCAACATAAAAAAGTTGAATAGTATGGATATATGTAGCAAATATTTCAGGAAAGACTACCAAAACAAATATTAAACCGGATACCACCAGGAAAAACAGGGTTACTAAAAAAATGGGCAAGAGGGGTAGATAAATTAGAGAACAAGTCAAGTGGGATGGTATCGGTAGGTGCAGAGAATGCCTCAGAAAAGTTTGTCAAATAAGCATCAAACTAAAGAGAAAAACAGAAGAAGTTCAAAGAAGTGGGAAATAGGGATAGATAAATTAGCAACAGAAACTTTCAGAAAGATTTATAGATAGACATAGAAGCATGGTAATCAGGAATTGGAAAATGTCATAAAGTGCTATAGACCAATAAGAAGAAAATGACCTAAATTAATACTGGATCATTACTCCCAGATAATTTAGTACTAACTATTTACTACTAAAGAATACTGACCATTCAGTGCTGCCCACTCAAATACACTCATTATTTCAAAGTACAGATTTAAGGACAATGTCAATTATGACAAGCTTTCAAGAAGCCAGGAAGTATTCTCTTTGTGTGATAAAATAAAAATACGTGATTTAATTTTGAAAGGAAAAAAGTTCTATCCAAATTATGCTCCATCCATGGTATTAGCTAATGTTGTTCACTGATTAAATGGTAGATTGGGGAAACATAGGATCATCATCATTTTTGTACTTTTACTTGCTGGAGTTGGAGCAAAAATAATGGATAATTTATGAATTACAGTATTAAACATTTGCAAGTGGAATTTAACTTACACTGAAAGGTTCATACTATTAAGTGAATTTGATTCCATTTATTAAGGTATGAAATGAATTTGTGGTTAATAATCAAATATGAAAATATTAAACGTCTTTCAAGGGGAATAAGCATGATCTAATTATGAGGGAATTTTTATTTTCTTGATTATATTTCTTATACCCACAGGTAGTTAATTATACTGTTATTACTCAATCCTAAAGGACAGGATTATGAATTATTTGATTATTTATTTAACTAGGAGTCCAGTTTTACCTTTTGACTATGATCATCTCTCTAAATGTTTAAATCAGAGATATCATTTCTATGAACTACTGACTCTTCTAGAATAGTTCTAATAGTACATGAATGAATCCATAGTTTGCAGAAACAAATATATATCTTTTTTATGAAGTATTATATTTTTCCATTCATCTTATGTCCTTCTGTATGCATTGATGCCATTATAAATAATTAAACAAATCCAGTTTTCTTTATCACTATAACAAAGCTTGCTTTATTTTATTTAATCTGATAGTTTCAACGGACTAGAGCTTCATCTTACCTGAATCAGCTTGACAGTTTCAAGTGTTTAGCAGTCTTCTTCAGAACTTCTTACCTTAGTCTGTTTGACAGATTTGACTTATTAGGATTCTTTTTCAGAACTTCTTACCTTAATCAGCTTGACAGTTTCAATTGATTAGCAGCCTTCTTCAGAACTTCTTACAACAATCAGTTCGACAGTTTAAACTGATTAATAGTCTTCTTCAGAACTTCTTGTTTTAATCAGTTTGACAGTTTGAACTAATTAGCAGTCTTTTTCAGAACTTCTTCTTACCTTAATCAATTTGACAGTTTCAACTGATTAGTAGTCTTCTTCAGAACTTTTTCTTATCTAATTTATTAGAATTAAAAGTTTGGTATGCATTTGAAAATTTATAAAAGTTTATTATATCTTTTCTTCTGAACATTCAAGGACTGCATAATAGATTCACATCTACCTTTTCATTATAGACTGTTTTCTTTTTCATCATTTTATTTATTCCACTAACTTTTTAAGCTTTGATTTAATTTAATTTTTTCAAAATGTTCCTCATATATTGGTATTTTTGACTAGATTAATGTTACGATTGAGGATTATAAAAGTGTCTTTTCTTTCAACATAATTTCTTGCTTAAAAAAATTAAACAAGACCAATATTCTAATCTCCATGTGATATATTCTGTGGCATAATCCATCTACCTGTCATCTTAACTAAATTATTATTGTCAAATATTAAAAAAATAAGATCATTTTAATGATACTACTATTTAGAGTCAAATCTTGGGTATAATATTTTGATGTTCATCTACTTATCATTTTATAAAGATATTATAATGCAATGTTTTTTTTTTGGGGGGGGGGATATGAGAGAGAATAGAATACTTTGGAGAGTGATTAAACAGGGCATTGAAGTATTTCAGAAAGAAAAGTTGATTGCAGAAGAGATTAAAAGGCTGCATAGTAAAATATCAAATAAACAGAAAAATAGATTATCATGTTAATATGTGAATCTGTGTTTCACAGATTGATTTATACAATCATCTCAAAACTCATCTCAGGAGTATTTTTATTTTACTAGCTTTAGAAAGGCCACACTCATTTATGACTGCCTTTTATGATAATGATAATAATCAAAAACGTTGATAATTATTTCAAATAAAAAGTACATACAATAGCTTCTGCATCCAAGTCATCTGTTTCCAAGCCTTTACATAAAATCTAAAATTCAAACATAATAGTGAATACTATATGATATACATTTTTAATATATATATATATAATGGACAAAAGAGATTTGTGGATATATATAGCCAACATCCACCATAAGAAGGTGCATAGGATGGTTAAAATTTACTGGTGAAGATATCTAACCATAGATCCTTACAATGCCTTATACTAGTACTTTAATTTATGCCCACTAGATTGTGAAGACCTAAAAAACCCTTGAAATATATAGTTGGCCACAGAAGATGAATATACCTGAATATAATTTAATTCAAATAATTAATAAAATTAATTTTAAAAAAAAGAATTCAGCATATATTTTAAGTATATAAATTTACAAAGGTTTATATATATATATATAAAAAAAAAACAAAAAAAAATATAAAAAAATTGAAAAATGAATAATATATAATACATTTTTTTAAAATTTATTGTTTTTTTTTTTAGAATAATGTTAATATACTTATATTATTTGTTTTTTTATATATATATATATATATATATATATATATATATATATATATATATATACACACAGCATGAAATACAGAGAGCATACCAATAGCTCAAACAAGCTCTTAATTGATAAGTGCGGCAAGAGAAAATATTTAAAATCTCTATCCGAAATACTCTTATCCCCAGACCAATTAGTTTCAAGCTTATGGCTCACCTCAGTGAGGAACTAGAATATTCAGATACCAGATCTAAAATATCAACTCAAAACCCAGCACTTATTTTATATGTAATATTTATGTAAAAACTCTGAAGTTTTTGGACATGAAAATGTCTTTTACTCCAACTATCTGACTTAAATAGCTATATGGGACTGAACCAACTTCAGGTCTACCATATATTAATAGCCTCAGCATAGCCAAAGTCATAAAGGTAAAATTATATTTATCAATAAAGCAAGTCATATATAATATAACATTGCTTTTATAAGCTTGGATTTACAAAAATGAAATACAGAGAGCATACCAATAGCTCAAACAATCTCTTGATTGGTAAGTGTGGTAAGAGAAAATTTTTAAAATCTCTATTCAAAATGCTCTTATCCACAGACCAATTGTTTTCAAGCTTATGGCTCACTTCAATGAGAAGCTATTAATATACGGTAAATCTGAATTTGGTTCAGTCTCATATAGCTATTTAACTTAGATAGCTGGAGTAAAATACATTTTCATGTCTGAAAACTTCAGTTTCTATTTAAATATTATGTATAAAATAAGTGCTGGGTTTTGAGTTGATATTTTAGATCTAGTGTCTGAATATTCTAACTTTTCACTGAGGTGAGTCATAAGCTTGAAACCAATTGATCTGGGAATAAGGGTATTTCAGATAGAGATTTTAAATATTTTCTCTTACCACACTTATCAATTAAGAGCTTGTTTGAGCTATTGGTACACTCTCTGTATTTCATTTTTTGTAAATACAAGCTTATAAAAGCAATGTCATGTTATATATACAGCATATACATACCAATGATAAAATTATTTTAAAATTATACACATTCAATATATCACTTTCTCACTCAAAAAAAATACTTTTGCATATTTCTCTTTCATTATTCTTGTGATAATGATTATTGATAATATAGAAAAGATGCATTTCCTAAGTAAAGTAAATTTAAAAAAAGCCAACTTCTGTATAAGCCAGAATATTCATTTGTTTGTGACATTTTGTGGTCACAGCGTAATTGCATTAAGAAGTAAGATATATATATATTATTTCTGGGTTGTTGTTTTTTTTAAAAATCTGTCATTAATAAAAAATATTATATAATTAAATACTATCCCAATAATATTCTATTAATAGCATGCATCCACTTCTAAAGAAAAGATTAGATTTATTTCAATTAAGCAATCTCTAGCAAAACAATGCTTTCAACCTAGAAGGTCATATTCAGTGCTCAAACTTATCAGCTGATATTCTCTTAATTAATATCGGCCCATAAGTTTGAGCGCTATGAATACTCTCTTTTATGTTGAAAGCATTACTCAGCTAGTTATTGTTTAAGTGAAAAAAATATAATCTTTTCTTCAGAAGTGAATGAATGTTATTAATAGAATTACATAATAAAAGAAAAGAAGTAAATCTTCATAGAAGTTATCCTAATAATAAAATTTTATATATAAACTGACGGTTTATCAAATCATCTTAGAATGACTATATTAAAACCAATCTGTCTATATTTATTTTCATCTACAGTTAGAACTTAGTCTGGCTCAATCTTGAAAATTTTTCATTTTTTTTTAGATGACCTGCTCATCATCAACTAATCCAACTATCCAAATATTGATTGATAAATGAGAAAGTAACTGTTACTAGCTAGGTAGTGATAATCTCAGATCTGGAGTTATTAGATTAGTATAACATGATACAGAATTCATTAAAATAGTAATACTGAGCCTATTATTTATTATTGTCCCATTTACTCCTATTGATATTGAAAATTAGACAGTATTTTCCAATAGCACTTCACTTCTATCTACCAATGAGATTTCATGATTTCTACTAAAGTGCTACGATTGTTTCTAAGATATGTTCAGAATAAATGAAAGTTATCTATTAATACCAACCTATTATTATAAAGTGCTGAAAACTTTGATATTATTCAAATGGAAGTCAATCTCCGATAATGTACTATTTCTTAAATATTATAAATCTCCACGCACTTTCCCGCCGATAAGAATTTAAAAAATTTAAGTGAATCACTTAAGCTTAGAGCTTACATTTTATATACACCAACTCTTATAGACCATGCTTAAATCAGGGCAAATCTATTTAATCTATCACAGGAGAAAGACAGTGTCTCATTTTTAACCATCTACGATTAGACAAACATGACTTATAAATGTAAACCTATTATTATAAAGTGCTGAAAACTTTGAAATTATTCAAAAGAAAGTCAGTCTCCAATAATGCACTATTTCTTAATGATTATAAATCTCCGGGCATTCTCCCGATGGTAAGAATTAAAAACAACTTAAGTGAATGTTTGCTCTAAACTTAAGTGATTCACTTAAGTTTTTATCAACGAGAGAGTGTGTGAAGATTTATAATATTTAAGAAATAGCACATTATCGGAGATTGACTTCCATTTGAACTATTAATAGCAAATAATTATTGTGTTTTTGTAGTATTAAGTGTTATCTCAAATATTCTAATATAATTATTTCCTATTACTTGAAATAAATAACTTTTGCGTTTTCTTTTATTGATTCAATTGCTTGAACATATCATTTTCACTCAATATAGATCCTCTCCAAGTTTAATACAGTTTCTCCAATCCAAAGCCTCTGTTTTTCACAATACATCAACAAACTTCTTTATTTCATCCACCATGTAATCTCTTTCTAGGTTTTTTACAATCTTGAGATCCAGTTTATGACTTACAACCATCCATCTATTAGCATCTCTTCTTACAATATATTCAGCACAACTCCATTTCAGTATCTTAATTATTTCAATAATGTCTATGATATCCACTTGTTCTCTGACTCATGAATTTCATTTTCAATCTCTTATAATTACTCTTAACATATACCCCTCCATACTTCATTGAATGGTCTAAAGTTATTGAACTGTTTTTTTATAAATGCCCAAGTTTTGGATCCATAAGTAAGAAATAGTAGACTTGTGGAGTTTGCAGAAAAAGAAAAACTTTATATTATGAAATCTTTTTTTGAGAAAAATGTTAAAAGGAAATGTACATGGAAGCATCCAGATGAAGGTACAGCAGAATTGGATTATATTTTGATTAACAGAAAATACATATTTCAAGATTGTAATGTTCTTAATAAATTTAACACAGGAAATGATCATCAATTAGTAAGATGTAAGATACATTTCAATGCAAAACTAGAGAGACAAAAATTATTAAAAAAAACAGTATTTACAGTTGATATTCCTAATCTTCAGAAATATTCTAATGAATTTAAATTAGAACTTACAAATCAGTTTCAAGTATTAGTAGATTTTGAACATGATTCAGATTTGAATGAAATTAATAGGAAAATAACTGATACACTTTTAAAAACTGCAACAAAGATAGCTGATAGAAAAAAGCAGCAATTGACCAATAAAATTTCTACTGAGACTAGAGAATTTATGAAGAAAAGAAGGAATATGAAGATATATAAAAATGATGCATTAAAAAGGATTGAATATCTCAAATTTTGTAAAATGGTGCGGAAAAGAGTTGAAAATGATATAAGAAAGTATAACTGTGAAATAACAAGGAAAGCTGCAGAAGAGAATAAAAGTCCCAAGAGTGTAAAACAACATTTTGGTATTGGTAGGAAATTTATATCTGCAATAAGAAAAAAAGATGGAATTTATTACTAAAAAGAGAAATGATATCATGAAATGGGTAGAAGATTTTTATCAAGAATTATATAGTAATAAAGAACAAGTACCTCCTATATCTATTATATCTTCCGAATTGCCCAGAATTTTAAATGAAGAAGTGAGACATGCAATTAAATGTATGAAGAAAGGAAAGGCTCCAGGTAATGATGGAATTATAATTGATATATTAAAAGAAGCAGGTAAAAAAATAGAATTTTTTTTAGCAAAGTTATATTCCAAATGTCTAAATGATAAAGATGTACCAGATGATTGGAAGAATGCAGTATTAATATTAATATTTTTAAAAGGTGATAAAGAAGATATTATAAATTACAGACCCATCAGCCTTTTATCAGTTTTATACAAAAATTTTACCAAGATAATTACAACTCGTCTACAGAGAACTTTGGATTTCCACCACCCAAGAGAACAAGCTGGATTTAAAAGTGGTTTTAATACAGTAGATCATATCCAGGTATTGAGAAAAGTTATAGAAAGGACAAATGAATATAAATTGCCATTATGCTTTGGATTTGTAGATTATGAAAAGGCATTTGATTCTATAAACATTTCTTCAGTGATTAAAGCATTGGATCATCAAGGTATAGATCCAGGATATTGTCATATTTTAAAGAATATTTATAAAAATGTGACATCAACAATTATATTACATAATGCTACTGGGAAAGTTAACATTGAGAAGGGTGTAAGACAGGGTGACTCTATATCTCCAAAACTTTTTACAGCAGTGCTACAAGAAATATTTTGTGGATTAAAATGGGAAGCTAAAGGAGTGAAAGTAAATGGAGATTATTTAAGTCATTTAGATTTTGCAGATGATGTAGTTGTTTTTGCAAATAATGCTTTAGAGCTGCAGGAAATGTTGCAGGAGTTATCAGATGAAAGTAGGAAAGTAGGATTAAAGTTCAATGTTAAAAGACTAAAGTAATGTTTAATGGATTTTCTCAAAGTATAAAAATTAAGATTGATTATGATGAGTTAGAAGAAGTTAACAGTTACAAATATCTTGGTCAGATTATTAATACAGATGGAAACATAATGGATGAGATTAATCATAGAATTAAACTTAGTTGGAGTGCTTTTGCTAGAAATAACTTGATACTAAAAGGAAATACACCTATGTGTTTGAAAAGGAAAGTTTTTAATAAATGTGTTTTACCAGTTCTTACTTATGGATCCGAGACTTGGACACTTAATAGAAGAGCTATAGAGAGACTTCAGACCACTCAAAGAAGTATGGAGAGATGCATGTTGGGAATAAGAAGAAGAGGTCGAAAACGCAATATATGGATAAGAGAACAAACAAGTGTTACTGACCTCATTAAAAAAATTAAAAGACTGGAGTTGGGCTGGGCATATTGCTAAAAGAGATGATAATAGATGGACAACTGAAATCTTAAAGTGGGTTCCAAGAGATTGTAAAAGACCCAGAAAGAGACCACATGTGAGATGGATGGATGAAATAAGAAAGTGTGCAGGGGTGATGTGGAGAAGAGAAGCCAAAGATCGGAGGAGATGGATTGAACTTGGAGAGACCTTCATCCTGCAGTGGATTGATAATAGTTGATCATGATGATTAAAAAATGTATTTTTCAAATTCACGGGCATATTTCCTTTTAATACTAAATCATTTCTATCAAAAGTATTCCATCCAAGTTTCATTCTATGATTAATTTTATCTATTATGTTTCCATCTATATTAATAATTTGAGCGAGGTATTTGTAGTTGTTAACTTTTCTAATTCATGATTGCCATTCTTTCCATATAAGTTTTAAAAATATAATGAACGAAGAGTTGTATGGCATTATTGTAAGGCATCCATTTACCAGACGTATAACTAAAAAATCAAATCCAGGTCAAGTCAAACCTGCATTTTTTTTTTTATATATAGTGCCAACCAACTGAAGATGTTTTTTTTTTTTTAAAAAAAAAAAAAATATTATAATCAATCTAATTAACCATTCAATACTGGTCTGAAAATGAACAGGTATCTTGAAATTTTTAGCTAAAAATTAAAACTAAACCCAATCACTTGGCAAGTCACAAGTTTTAAAATTAATATATTTTTTCACTGTTCTACAATTGAGGGGGGGGGGTGCAGGAAAAGTCTTTGACCTGTAGCACATATTTAAAGAATTTATTAACTATAAGGATAATAAAAAAAAAATGTTTGTATATTATAAATTTCCGTCTGCATATATAAAAGTTATTACATATAAATTACTCTCGCGAGAATCTACAATACGCAATTCATCTGCATACGCAAAACTTACACATTTTATATAATTTTCATACCCGAACACCGACATTTTTATAGCGTGTATATAATGGTAAATTTACATTAATAATTTTTTAAGATAAAAGTTTGTTTGTTTTTTTTAAATCAAAGGTAAGTTATAATTTATTAATTTAAAGCAATTAACGATTTTGCTTAATTACAAACTATTTGAAGACAAGAAGAAAATTGATTTAAATGAGAAAATATAAGGTTATGTATAAATATTTTATTAACTGCCACTAGGGGGAGCTAAACAACTTACCTGTCCAAAATAAACAAATCAATTATAAATACTTGGAGACCTCCCACAAATGGACAAAGGTTAAAGCTGGCATTTACAATACCTTCAGGATTGTAGGATGACACACAGCTACTGTTTTCTTCAATGCTGCTGATTTTCTCTAAGCAGTGTCTAAAAGGCAAGCATGTCTGCCACTTCCAATGAAAACAGGTTAAAGTTAGCAGGGAAAAAATTCATTCTAATCAAATTACTGTTTTAACTTAACCATAACAAAGCAGTAAGGGTTATTTAAAGACAAAAAGAAAACATTCTACTGACTTTACTAGTAATGAATGAGTAATGACAATTAAATAAAAGCCAGATACCGTATATTATTTTAAATACAGCAATAACGCAAACAAGTAAATAATCTCGAATAATCTAATATTTTGATTTAAAAAAAAAAGATCTTAAAATCATATATTTCAATCCACATATTTACGTACGTGCATGATGGATTAATTTTCTTGCTTAATCGATTAGTGTTTTTGATAGTTAAGTATTAGACCTGCTGTCCGTATTGGCGACGGGGGAATGCCGCACCGCACTTCAGTGGGAGGGGGGGGGTATCGTATCGAAAAGTCACAACTATACAAATTTACAATTTTCGTATTGTTAAAGATATGACTTTTTAATTTGGCATTCTGTCGTGGCAAACATGGGCAACAGTTCTAATACATGTCTTGTATCTTTATTGTGATCACACAGATCACTCTTAATAAAGATGATTGTGCACTATTTTTGAAATCTATTACTCAAATGATGGGTATTACAGAGATTTAATATATATATTAATTAAAGTAGTGCGTGCGAATCGGATCTTAAAATATCTTGTCAATTTGATACGATATTGACGACTTGCAAAAAATAATTATACAGTATTTCAGATTTATATTAATGTTGAAATTTTTTTATTTAAAAATGTTTTCAAATATCTGTACGGGCCACTGAATATTTCCTCTGTTCAGTTATTGTCTTCATCAAATAAATAAACAATCGAACGATTTTATTGTTCGGAAGTTCAAGCCCAGAAGTATCAAAACTGGAATCGATTTGAGAATCTTATATTCCACGGTCTGATCCTCGACTACTGCACCAAATCGCGCATTTAATGTAACTAGCATTTGACTTTAAAACTATCTAGTAATTTTTTAACGACAGTTCTTTCCTATATACAGAGATGTTTTACCAGTTCTTACTTATGGATTTGAGACTTGGACACTTAACAAAAGAACAATAGATACTTCAGATCATTCAAAGAAGTATGGAGAGATGTATGTTAGGAGTTTCTAGAAGAGGCCGAAAATGATTTGACATAGTTGAAAAAAATTAAGAGACTGAAGTGGAGTTGGGCTGATGGCCAATTGAAATCTTAAACCTGATTCAAAGACATTGAAAAAGGCCTAGAAAAAGACCACATTAAGATTGATGGATGAAATAAGGAAGTGTGCTGGGGTGATGTGGAGAAGAGAGGCTAAAGATCAGAGAAGGTGGATTGAAATTTGGAGAAACCTTCATCCTGCAATGGATAAATAATGATTGTAAATGATATAGAGAGAGCATATCAAGCAAGATTTTAAGTTAATCTCATTACTGTAAAAATTAATGTAAAATGTACTGCATGTAATATATTATGGGTATCTTTGTGGTCATTTACAAAATAAATAAAATAATAAGAGAAACGCTCCGTCAATACTTCTCACTAAATGTTTAGGAATACAAATTAAATTAAAAATATAATTCATGGAACATAAAAGATATAAATGTTATAAAAAGTACTCATAAACAAAGAAGAGATATCACATGCGTATAAGCAACTTTTTTTTTTCTTTAGCACAAAAAAATTTCGGACTTTTAAATTTCAAGTGGCTAGCCACCTAATTATCGGTTGGTCAATTGGTATCTGCTATTGTTAGGAAAACAGATAATAATCCCAGATTATTGTTTTTTGTAAAATAAAAACAGTATAATTGTATAATATAATGCTGTCACCATCACTGGAAGGGGGGGGGAGGTATTAAGCACATGATTAATTTACGTTTTTCCGTAAAACTTTGAAAATAAGTTTTAAAAAAATGCTATGAGTTTTACTAATTCGTATGTTTGAAATACAGACATTGTTCATATACCTGGAGCCTAATTGTAAATATAGGAAATTTGAACCCAGACTTTCAAGTACCCGTCAATTATCCACACTATCTCATACTACTGATACACATGTTCCCACACATGTAGAAAAGATAAAAAATCACCAATTTATGTATTTCGTGCTAAACCAGCACTCATCAGTTGGTCCAGATTATTATCTCCCAGACATATATATATAATCAGTGTTCAGTTTATATTAAGATAGCAAATCATACTTTAATGGAAGGCTTCAATCTACTCAACCCCCAATACTTTTTAACTTTCATATTGATCAAAAATCTGGGTAATGATTAATTTTTTTTGTTGTTGATGTTGTTGTAGTCTATTTGTTGTTTTTTATATTAAAAAAAAGTGCATAATCTGTTTGAATCAGATATAACCCCCCCCCCCAGGCAGCTCTAAAATGGAGAAGTGCATTTAACTCATATCTAATCTCTTCTCTTGATTAAATTTAATTAAAGCTAACATGGGTATGACAATAATATTGGCATCAAAAAGGGCATCATCAGATTCTCACAGATATGGATGGCTGAAAAATTGGAGGGTGAAGAAGATTGTAGCCTGTCCATCAAAGTTTGAAGATGTACTATCTTAATATTCTAAACTGAGCATTATATATATATATCTGTGTGTGTGCTGATGAGTGCTGGTCCAGCATGAAATATTTATATTGGAGATCATTTATCTTTTTCACATGTATGAATGAGTTCATGTACATTAGTTATATAGGATGGAGTGGATAGATGTAGACAACTTGAAAGTCTGAGTTCAAATCCTTTCTAATTACATTAAGTTCCACATAGACAATACACTCATATTTAAATATTAATATAATTTCAAATAAGATGCACTTTTTTAATAAACATTCTTTAAATCAACCATACATAAGAATAGATATATAAATGTGATTTATACCTATACGACAAAATTTTATTATACAAACTTTCATATATTATATTATTTCTATAAATAGATGCTGTAAATCTTTTGATGTTGCTTTGGTTGTGTCTCATTTATTTGTTAGCCAGAAATATTATTTTCCAACACCACGCATATATATATATATACACACACAACGCATCATTTTGAAAATGTGAACCAATTTAAATATTATGGTAGGGTTTTAGATTGGAAAGTTGGTAGTCACAAAATGCAGCTACTAATTTTAACAATTATATAACTAGGACATCTAATTTTGTACTGTTTTGTCAAATTTATTGTATCAGAATTGTGAATGATCTAACATAAAGACATTGCAAAAATTTTATTTAAGAATCCTGCGTAAGATCTTAAGATTGCTGTTGATGATGTTGTTGAATCTTATCAGAATACATCTTCGGAGAATTAGACACACCGAATTTTGTTTCTCAGTTTACTGCAATATCATTATATAAATTTATTCATATTTTCTCACTAATTATAAAAAAAATTAGAGTCAACATTTTAGGTTTTTTTTTTTTTTTAATTTCGTCAATTCTTTTAATGTTTTTGGCTTAAATGAAGTCATTAAATATTATACTGAAATTTTATTTTTTTCTCTTTTGCATTTCATTTATTTATTTATTTATTTTATTTATTTCATCTAGTAATAAATTTGTAAAAATCTTTTTCATCTTAATCAATTTTAAATTTTTGCTTACTCAAACTTGTGTGTGTGTTTTAAATCTATAAATTTTAGTCTAACTTGTTATTTCTATGTGCAAGTTAGTAAAAAATCTAGTAAAATCCTAATTTTCAATTCAATTTTGATTTTTTTAATTTATTTAAAATTCTCACATTTTATATGTCAATATTTCAAATATTATTTGATCTTCCAAATGAATACATAAACCTGAAAAAAAATTCCATCACTTAAGTAATTAATGGATTTGAACTCAGACTTTGAAGCTCCCTACAGCTATCAACTCCATTTAGGTCACCTTCCTTTTTTATATATCTTTATTTAATTTATTTTGTCTTTTTATCAGTCTGTCTCAATAAAATCTTGTAACCCAGCTTTTACCTTCTTCCCAATTTTTACTCTTAATTGAAATTTAGCACATTAAACCACTTAACATCACATGATCCTCAGATCTAAATGTCATGCGCTCAGATCCAAGGCTCCTCACTGATCAAAGCCACAAGCTAGTCTGGGGATATTGGATGAGTAGGCACTAGATAGGGATTTTATGCAAAAATCTTCCTGCATCCATTGATTACTCTGGCTTACACTGAGAGGCGCTACTGTGGAAAATTTAGAGTGGGAAATGGAAAATAAAGTGGCTAATAGGTTTATCTGGGCATAATTACTGAGATATTTTTGACTTCATTTAAGGAGAAGCCACAATATATCACATCACATTAACATCACATATATATATTGTCTGATTGACTTTTTTTTTTTTAGAGTTTTAAACAAATTTAGCAAAATATTTACTAAGAAATTAAATTTTATATGGAATGTTACTTAGTACTGTTATTTAAGGTATTAAATTGTATCTAAAGTTTCTTTATTTTTATCTAATAGTACAATAATTCACAGGTCAGATTATCAAAGAATCATTTAAATAAATTTGGGGATAACAGCAATTTTCTTGCATCAATGCCAATTTATTTATCAAATAAAAAGTTAACCTTTTTAACAATTAAATAGATTTTTACTGATAGAAAAAAGTGGAGGTTATTTGCAAGTTTATTTAAATGATTCTTTGAGTATCTGAATAATAATTCATACAATTTTTGGAGTTAGTTATTTCATGAATAAATTTATATTATCAACATTACATATTTTATAAACTATAATTTACTTATGATCTTGTTTTAATCAGTAATATGTTATATAAATCAAATTTATCCAAACCACTTTGAATACTTTTTAGCAAAACTTTTTATTGTACAATATATACACTTACATCTATGTTTTGACTGCCCTGCAGTCTTCTTCAGAACCAGTTTACTTTAATCATAGGTGTATGTGTATATATTGTACAGTAAAAGGTTTTCCTAAAAAGTGTTCAAAGTAGTTTGGATAAATTTGATTAGTATAAGATTGTTATGTATCTGTATGTTTATATTTTCTTAATACACATATATACATGTAGAAACTTTTAGAGAGAAAAAAGTTATAAATAAAATATTAAAGAGAAATTCTTTTAAAGTAGAAAAATAAAAGTTATAGTTAAATCAGATATAAAAGATTAAATGCTAAAAATAAACCATGGTCTAATTAGTGCAGCCGAAATGTCATTGAAAGAAATGCTAGTAGATTCTTTTTAGATAAACCATCTATAAAAATAACTAATTAATTAAAAAGGCAAAGTTAATAATTAATTGCCTGCATGAAGCATAAGGAAATAATCACATGAGCAGATGTGCAGTGTACCACCCATTCATTGCTGAGATTTGAAAACAGCCTCAGTACTAAGGGATCAAGAAAGAATTCAGTTAATTCTTGGAGATCTATCTATGTAAATGGATACATATTTGATCAGAATGTTTCCTTTTCCACAGTGACTTGTGAAGAATTAACCTCTGAATGTGACAAGAGTCAGTTGGGACTCCTTAAAGGTCGTATTGATCTTTATTAATATTTATTATGCCTTTGGGTCTATTGATGTAATAATTGTACATAAATATTTGAAATACAGGCATACTTATACCTGGAGCTTAATTGTAAATATAGAAAATTTGAAGTCAGACTTTCAAGCACCCTTAAACTATCCACACTATCTCAAACCACTGATACACATGACCACACATATGTAGAAAAGATAAATAATCACCAATGTATGTATTTCGTGCTGAACCAGTACTCATCAGTTGGTCCAGATTATCATCTTCCGCACATACTTGGACCAACTGATGAGTGCTAGTTCATGAAATACATATATTAGTGATTATTTATTTTTCTACATATGTGTCATCATGTGTATCAGTGGTTTGAGATAGTGTGGATAGTTAAAGAGTGCTTAAAATCTGAGTTCAAATCCCCTCCAGATATATGAAGAATGTCTGCTTTCAAATATTTACACATTAAGTCTGCATCTTACCCATCTCTCTTCTATGTATTTAAATGGATAAGGTCCTACACATGAGGGGTCAGAGTGACTTGAGGTCAACATGAGCATGGCAATAATATTGGCTTTAGCATGAGATTTGGGTTTTCTATCATCAGATTTTCAATAGTGTGGATGGCTGAAAAGTTGAAAGTTGGAGTATATCGAAGCCTGGCCATTAAAGTATGAAGATTTGCTATCTTAATATAAACTGAGCACTGATTATATATATATTGTAACCGTTCGATTG